>OX451738.1:972124279-972488932 GCA_948472305.1 Vicia faba
ATAAAACTAGTGTGCCTATCTCCACAAGTGGTGTGCCCCTCGGAACACCTTCCTTTTTCCATCATGGTGCCGGTCAACACCCCTTCCTATGCCCCTCGACATGCTCATTATCTCTGCCACTCGGCACACACATTGTGCCCCTCGACACAATGTGTTTCTAGTCCCCGGTTATGCAGATTTATGTAATTCCTTTTTATTTTCAATTTTTCCTTCGATTAACAGTATTTCAATCCAACCAACACAACATATAATTATAATAATACCACAATTACACCAACGTCAATATAGAATATTCTCCAACAACAGAGTCATCAATTGAATTTCTTCAACTTTATCAGAAAACACAACATTGCAATAACAACAAAACAATAACCTTTCACACATAATCACACACGATAATTTCATATAACTAACCCCACATTTCATTTATCATATAACCAATTATAGAGCAAGAACCCCATCCTTACCTTGGATTGGAGACCACTCTATTCCACTTATTGAACCTCGCTTTGCCAAAGTTTTCAACCTTTGCCTCTTTTTCTCTTTTCTGCAATTTTGCAACTTCCACGTTCCCACAAAATACTCAAGACTTTTTCCTTATTCCTTCTAATTAACCTAATCCTCGTAATTAGGTTAACCTTATAATTATTAATATTCTTATTGGGCCTAACTTTCACACCCCACCTATTACTCCATACAACCAAATAATGAGACCAACTAATAAACCTTATATTATTCTAATATCTATATTAATATTATTACTAATATTAATCAACCAATCAATTAAATATCAACCAAATAACAACTTAGCAACTTAAATCAACATGTTTCGACATTTCATAACTTCAACAATTTCAATAAAATATTCAACCATTAATCCGTAATTAATTTAATAATTAATTAAATTAATGGGCGTTACAAAAGGACAATTTAAAAAGTTCATGCAATTGATTGGTAATTGATAATAAATTGATAAATGGATAATAAATAGTAGATAGGTCTTAAAAAACTTCAATTATGAAAAAAATGGAAAAAAGTTTAGATGGATTCTGTAACACGGTGGGAGAACTGACTTGGGATATTTTGCGTTTGATCGCAATTGTGCGGATAGCAAGAGTCGCCACCGACTTTTCTTTTATCCAATAAGGAAAGGCTGAAAAGAACATGAAAGACCTTTAGAGATGTTTTCTTGAGTTCGGGGGGTAGGTTATGAAAAGGGAAGGTATTAGCATCCTTTTCATCCGTAGTTATCTACGGGCTCTTAGTTGCTTTCTAGATCACTTGCTTTTGTTTGAATGTGCTTATGATGTGGGTTTTGAAAGTATTTTGAAAATGTCTTTGTAATGGTTCTCGTTTCTATAAGAACGCGTACAAAGTGTTGTTTCGAAAATAGTTTAAAGAGGTGTTTGTGGAATGTGTTTTTGAAAGTGATTTTGAAAATGTGTCTTCTTTGTAATGGTTCTCGTTTCTATAAGAATGCGTACAAAGTGTTTGTCTTTTGAAAATGTTTCAATACGAGAGTGTTGGTGTATAAAGTGTTTTTGTTATGAGCAAGCGAGCAACTAGGAGAAAATCTACCTACTCAAAGGGTCTTTAATGTTCTTTTCCTCCTCCTTTAGGTGTTGTTATCTTACCATTGATTTGGTAAGAAGCTTCATCGTTGGATCTGAATGGACGGGCGCAAGACGTTTGTATAATCATAGAAGGCAACCTATGGGATGTTTTAGCAATGTCGTTTAGGGACTAGATCATTTACCGAAGGTAACATTGAGGGTCATCGAGGGACTACGATCTTTTATCGAGGATTTTTGCTAAAAAATGCCCATATTCGAGGGACATGACTATTTTCTGAAAGGCAAAAAAGTGAGATTACCCTAGAGGTGCTAGTGTGCAAGTGTGTCTAATCTACATACATTTAGTCTTGATTAGGATTATCTATTTGTTGATTTCATGTCTTGCCATACACACCCTAATTACTAGCATTTATACTTGAAAACAATAAATTGCGGAAATGTAAAGGTCCTACGCTATTACATCATTTAGGGATGGGTGTACATAATTATAAATGGGGATCTGCAAGAATTTAAATCCTAGTCATCTATTACAACCATATTGAATTGTTCATTGTAACAAAAAAGAAAAGACTTGTTTTGAAAATGGTTGTCTTAATGAATTTGAAGAAAAAAAGGAATAATTAGTTAATAAAAAGAAAATATTTTTTTATGCCTTTTTCATGTTTAATAAAAATTAATACTGAAAATAATAAGAATAAGAGAGAAAAAGGAAAAACTTAATGAAAACAGGATCAACACATTGCTAAACACGAAAATGAAGGGGTCTAGAAGTTCTGACGCCGTGTGCTGCAGCTCAGAAAGAAACACTAGCGATGATAAGAAGTTCTGGGTTGATGCCATCAGAATCCTGAAAAAACGTTAGAGGGCAAAAACAGAAGTCCTGGGTTATGTTTAGACAGTGAGCAAAAAGTCAGAAGTTATGTGTTGTGTTAAACAATGAGTGAAAATCAGAAGTTCTGTGTTGTGTTAAATAATGAGTGAAAATCAGAAGTTCTATGTTGTGTTAAACAGTGCGTGAAAGATCACAAGTTCTGTGCGTGTTAAACAGTGCGTGAAAATTAGAAGTTCTGTGTTGTGTTAAATAGTGCATGAAATATCAGAAGTTCTGTGCGTGTTAAAATAGTGAGAAAGATTCTAGAAGTTTTGTGTCAAAATAGTGAAGGGAACTCAGAAGTTCTGTGTTGTGCTAAACAATGGGAAAGAAAACCCATAAATTATGTGTTACACTTCGCCTCATTCCTTGCATTAGTCAGAACATCTGCAGCTTAATCAATTCTTAACAACAGCAAATCAAAAAGATAAAAGCACAACAGTTCATAGAAGTTATAATCCTAATTCTGAGCCTAGCTTTATTCAAGAAGTTCTGATCCACAGTTTTTTCTACTTATGCAATGATATGTACAACATCAATACTATGATATTTACATATTTAATGATGTTCTGGATGAAAAGATTCAAATTCAGAAAGACTTACCTTGAATTTGGAACATGCGTTTGGGACTTGAGCCGCTGCCTTCAGATGCTCTGGAATCAGCAAGAGCAACAGAACAAAAAATGTTATGTTCTTTGATTCAAAGGGAAGAACAAAGGTTTTGGTTTTGTTCAGGAATTCAGAATTCACGAACGTTTTACTGTTTTCTTTTCTCTCTTTGATAATTCCCTCTTTCCAAAAGCCAACCCCCCTGAAAGTGTGATGGAGCAACTTATTTATAGGTGAGTTTGCTATGGTTTTGGTGGGAAAACAAATGGCACTTAAACCTTTTTGGCATACTGTTCCATTGCTTTTTAATCATAACTTTTGTATGTTGTGGTTTTGGTGGGAAAACAAATTGGATTTAAGCCTTTTTGGCATACTGTTCCATTGCTTTTTAATCATATCTTTTGTATGCTAATTTGGTGCAAATATGGGGTTTGAGAAAGTGCAGGCGTGGACTGGATCAGCAGTTGATTGTAGGACTGTGTTGTAGCAGTGCAGTAGGTTATTTAAATGAGGTTTTGGGATTTGGTGATATTCTGATCGCAGAAGACCAGAATGAGACTCGAAGGGTGATGTTTTGACCGAAGCGTTGAACACAACCTTCATATGCTGAAGAATCATGTTCAGGTTAAAGAACACAACTTCCATATGTTCTGATTGAAGGGTCATATTCTGAACCGTCTTTTGCAAATTCTGATTGCGCTTACGTGGGGGCTGGCCCAAAAGTTCTGAAGTATCATATCCTCTTAACACTTAGAAAATTTTCTAAATGCTTAGAAATTTGATCTTTTCAAAGCAATTTCCGACTTCTGATTTTGATGAATTAATTTCATGTCTTGATGAAATATAATTGTTGAAACTTGATTTTTGATCCAAAAGTCAAAGATTGACTTTTCAGTGTGCTTTTGACCATTTTGCCCTTGTGAATGGTTTTCTTGGAAAATTGTAATCCAAGACTTGAAATTTGATAGAAGCAAAACTGAGGGTCTTTTAAGAAATGGGAGGGCAAATTTTGGGGTACAACAGATGCCCCTGTTCAATCTTCTTAAACTTGAAAAGTGAGATTGGCATGTTTGTCATTCGTAGCTTGAAAGCGGAAAATGATTGAACACTAGAGTGCCCAGAAATTTGCACTCGGTGATGTGTTGGTTGATTGTGTAGGGAATGGGTTTAAAGATGCCATTTGGAGAAATGATGGAGAGTTGTAGGAGATGGGCTTATAGATGCCATCCAAAGGTGATTGTTGACAGAAATTGGACTAAGTCTGAACTTGACTTCAACTTGGAAAAGAATTAGGGTAAACCTTTGATCAATTTAAACTGAAACTAGCAGAAGTTTTGAATGTTGTTTGACTGGAAAGAAATCAGAATAAATCTTGGAGCGATTTATCTGAACCAGAGAGAATGTCTATTTGGAAAGTTTTAGGATAAACCATTGAGAGGTTTAAACTGAACCAAAAGAGGTCTCGAGTATTCTTTAATTTATGACGGGCCTGTGTAGGGCTTCTTCATGATGAGTCCGTGTAAAACTGCATCTGGGAAAGAGAAGGAACTTGTGTAGGGTTGCTTCATGATGAGTCTGTGTAAAACTTCATCTTGAATTGTATGGGAACGAACCTGAGTAGGATTTCTGTATGATGAGTCTGTGTAAAACTTCATCTTGGAAAGAGAAGGAACCTATGTAGGGTTGCTTGATGATGAGTCCGTGTTAAACTTCATATGAAATTTTCTGAGAAGGAACCTGGGTAGGATTACTTCACGATGAGTCCGTGTTAAACTTCATATGGAATTTTCTGAGAAGGAACCTGGGTAGGGTTGCTTCATGATAAGTCCGTGTAAAACTGCATCTGGAATTATCTGAGAAGGAGCCTGGGTAGGATTACTTCATCATGAGTCCGTGTTAAACTTCATCTGGAATTTTCTGAGAAGGAACCTGGGTAGGGTTGCTTCATGATGAGTCCATGTAAAACTGCATCTAGAAATGAGAAGGAACCTGGGTAGGGTTGCTTCATGACGACTCTATGTAAACCCGCATCTGGAAATGAGAAGGAACCTAGGTAGGGTTGCTTCATGATGAGTCCATGTTAAACTTCATCTGGAATCTGAGAAGGAACCTGGGTAGGGTTGGCTCAGTTGGTCGTGTAGATAATTGCTCTGACTTGTTACAGGTATTAATCACTGACCTTTTGAAAACTGTTGATGATAGCCATCTGTTGATTAACCTTTTCCTGAAAAAGGTAAAACGTTAACTGTATGCAATGTCATGATGTATGAAATGCATGGTGCAATGATGTTCTCAAAATAAATGAGATTGTATCGTATGCACTTGTCATATATGTAACTAGGATGTATGAAATTTGAAATGTTATTGAAGTGTATCTTTGTCTGGGAAAATAAATCCTTGACAAATGCTGGGGAATCATTAAATCCTGGATTGCTGTCGAAGAGTAGGTGCGTCTTCAAATTTTGCTTAGAATGTTTCCACCAGGGATTCATGTTTTGTTGTTTGAGGAGAGCTCCGCTGGGGAATATTGAAAACTCTGTGGAGAGTGTTGATTCTTGCTTGGGGAAAAAGAGTTCAGGAGTCTCAGTTGTTCGTTGCTCTACTGGGGAGTCGAAGTTGAACTGATATCTGGTCGGGTCCAGGCTTCACAGTAACTTGCTGGGGATTGTAGAGTAGTCTACCGGGGAAGAGGAGTTGTGGTCCTTTGATTTGTAGTAGTCAGAGAGGCAAAGTCAAGCTGGGGAATCTATAGTTTGTTGGGGAAATAAACCCTGTTGTAAGTCTGTTAGAGAGGTGTCTTCTTCACTGGGAAAAATCCTCGAGGATTCTTGAGGTCGACTCAGCTGGTGAGAAGTTTTCAGAGATTGAAACTCTGGTTGGGAGTCATCCTATGAGAAGGATCTTGGGGAGGTTTGTCACTACCCATAATAGCAAGTGTTTGTGGCACTGCCAAGAATTAATTAACTGTGCGTAGCCCTTTGTTGGGATTTGCATTCAATGCCCTAAGTGATGGAGACCTGCCCATGGTATATTCAACATTTCTTGAGAAATTTCTTGGGATCTTTACTGGACTGCCCCAGGTGTGCTGGATAGTGACATGTCATGCCCCCTTGTTGATAGGATATTTGTCATTGGAAGTGTCATCCCACTTGAAGTGATTTTGTTCACCGAGAGAGCTTTCGTTCACTGGATATTCGTTGTGTGAATTTATCCGCTGTCAAACAAAGAGCCATATGAAAACAACGATATTTAAATAATGCAAAGTTTATGCTTGTCTTGAAATTTTGAAAATGCATTTTAGCAAGTAAAGAAGTTTTGTAAGAAAATTTAAACTCAGGATTTAGAGTAAAGTCTTACAGGAGTCAAGATACCTTTTGTAACAGTATGCTTTCGAACTAACCCATGCTTCAATTAGGATTTTTGAAGGGTTGTAGCGTGACTTGGTTCACAGTTTAAGATACAAAGGATAAAGGCTCAAAGTGTATTTGTACCCACCCTCTCTTTGTGATGTTCTTCAGTCCTAAACTCAGTTAATTGTGCGTTTGAACTCTAATTGAGTCTGGAATGACGTTTTGGTGATGGTTCAGACAAGTTTAGTTCATCGGAAGGCAGTATTCTAATTCTTAAAGCTGATAATTATGAGGATTGGTGAAAGAAGATGAAGGTTGTGTTTTGTTGTCAAGATCTTTGGGATTTTGTGAAACATGAATTAGAACCGCTTGAAGAAGACACTTCAAAAGAATAAGAGGTCGAATACAAATAATCGAAGACGAAGAAGAATTATAAAGCTCTCTTTATAATTCATCAATGCCTTAGTCTAAACAGTTTCGAAAAGGTTAGTGATATAGAATATGCAAAAAAAAAATCTTGGGAAGTTCTAAAGAAATCGTTTCGAGGCGCTGAGAAGGTGAAAGAGGTGAGGTTACAAACTCACAAAAGAATGTATAAATTACTTTAGATGGAAGATAAAAAAGAGCATATCTGATTTCTTCACTAGGGTTATGAATCTAGTGAATCAAATCAAGGTTTGTGGAGAGGCGTTAACAACAAGAGTAGTTGTTTCAAAGATCTTGATATCTTTGGCTCCGAAGTTCAACCATGTGGTAGTTACCATATAAGAGTCGAAGAACATGTAACTTTGTCAAAGGAAGAGCTTCAAGAGACGCTTGAGTCTCGTGAACAAAGAATGGATGAAAGATTTGTAGCCAAGTCGAAGAGTGATGTGACTTTGTAGGCGCAGCCAGCAAGAGACAAGAAAGGAAAAGGAAAGTGGTTCGACAAAAAAGGTGGATGTGGTTACAACAATTCGACTGGTAGAGGAGACCAGCAGGAAGGAATTGTGTCGAATTAGAAAAGATCCTTATACCAAGGAAACCAAAGAGGTGGTGCTGGAGGTAGAGGAAGAGGTGGTGCCTGAGAAGAGTCACATTCAGTGTTACAATTGTCAGAAGTATGGTCACTATTCTAGTGATTGTCCATAAAAATGGAAAGACTCAAGAAAGTGATGCTAAGTTCACAAAGTATGAAAAAGAAGAAGAGATGATGTTGATGGTTACAAATCAAGTTGAAGAGAGATTCATGGACCAATAGTACTTAGATTCAGGATTCTCATCATACATGTCTAGAAGGAAAGATTGGTTAATTATGTGTGTTAGAAAAATGTGGTTTTAAAAAAAATTGGGAAATAAAATCAGAGTTTAAAAACATTTTGAAAAACTTAGCACCGGAAAACAAAATGTAGAAAATAAATTGCGGAAATTAATGGATTTAAAGAAAGAAGAAGAGCACCAAAAAATATGAAGGTTCAGTAAAAAAATGAATTAGTCTTGTCCCCGATAGTTGATTTTGAGAGTTTTCCATAAAAGTTGAGAGATTATAGTAGGAATGACTCATAAACACCCTTATACAAGGATATGATGGTTGATCTTCAACTAAATAACACAAGACAATAAATATGAGTGTTTGGGTCTTTACTTCAGAATAAACTCAGGAGTGAAGTGACCAATCTTTCTTCCTAATGGTAGATTGATGCAGTTAGTCTTCTCTCCAGAAACACGAACCTTGAGCTAAAATCCTTGGTTTAACACGGAATACCCAATAACTTATCAGATTTTAACAACGGGATGATCTTGAACATGTAAAACATTTAATATCAGGATGAGCTTCAATCTATCTTTAGTTTTAATATCGGGCTGACCAAGAATCTAGGAGATTTTATTACAGGCTAATCTCTAACCTAAGCTAGGATTAAATCACACAATCCCAAACCAAATCTTTTTATAGGTTTATATTTTAACCCAAATAAATCCCTATATGGATAATATTCAACCAAGGTGTATACAAAATATTCTCTTGGTGAATTTACAATTCTAACTTTCCATAATTACAAATATACTCTCGCTCACAAAAGGACTTTTCTCATAAAAGCACTTAGGCTAAAACATTAGTGAGAGAAAGTTGAAGAAAAGTTTAGAGAGAGAGAGAGAGTGAGAGAGATGAAAGTGTTAAAATAAGATTATGTATGGTTTGGAGTAAGAAATGGAACCTCTATTAATAGGCCTGAGGTTGGCTTAAAAAGGAATTTAAATTTAATACATTTTAAGGCAATCTAATATATTATAGCTTTTATTTAACTGATTAAATGGTTAAAATAATCGTTTGCAAGTTCTCAAAAAGGAAGGTTAATATATCTAGCCATTGCACATAATCAAGGCGCCTTCAAAATAGTGTGGGCCATAAGTTTACGCATTTCTATCCGATTAGACAAATGTTCTAATTCTAACCGATTAGAAAAGTCAAAAATTCACCTATAGCTTTTTTGACTGCTCCTAATTCATTTGACATAACTTACAAATGTTTGTCAAAGTATTTTCTTTTGGTAAAACATTTTGAAAATTAGTTTAGTGTGTGTGTGGTTTAGCATTGCGCTTTTACAAAAACATCTTTTGGCTTTACAATTGTTCACTTATTACTAAATTAAGAGTTTACCTAGGGGTGGTAAACGAGCATGCCCACCCCATTTAGGTATGCCCCGTAAAAGCCCGCAAAAAAATGGGACGGGACGTGCATAGTTGAGGATGAGAGCCTAAAACCTAGACCGCCCCATAAAAGTGAGTGTGGGGCGGGGAAAGCTCGTGGTCACTGCACCTTAAAACCTAAAAATACAAAATTTTATGTTAATATTTGTGCCCACGAAGAAAATGGTGCGGGGCAGGGCGAGCACATTAGAGGGCGAGTGCCTAAATTCTTGGCCCTCCCCGCACTAAAGTACGGGCAAAATAGACATGCCCAATGGGACGGGCCCGTTTTGCCACCCCTAAGATTACCACGTTACTTTAAGACTTTTCAGATACTTCTCTTTTTGTTGACACATTCTTGAGTAGTTTAAGTTTAAGGATTTAGTTGTGTTTCCATTTGATTGTCGTTATCGGATAGTCAAGTTCATCAAACCCTAATGATAAGGTTTACATATTTCTCTGCTTAATTGTTCATGCTTGACCTATCATAATACATTAGTTGTCATCATTAAAAGTAGATGTCCTTGTTAAAAGTATATTATCTGTAAGACAGGGTTTCACATAATCATCCTCCTCTCGATCAACAACTTCAGGTTAGACATCATTAGCAATGACATTTATGGATTTCATCATTGCTTTTTTTCAATTATTTAACACGTGGTAATCCCTAATATTTATGGAATATCCCAAGAAGATCCCTTCGTAACTCTTAGGATCCAGCTTGCTCTCCATCTGCAAGGAAGTAGTATTTTCTACCAAACACATAAAAATATTTCATATTTGGCTTTCTTCCTCTCCTTAACTCATAATGAGTAACCCTTGTACATGGTGGGTTACACAACTATGGATGTGACATGTAGTATTTATTTCCTCATCCCATAAATTATAGGGAAGATTCTTGGCTTGAAGCATAACTCTATCCATCTCTGGAATAATATGATTCTGATGCTCAATAACCCCATTTTGTTGTGGTGTGATTGGGGCTGAAAACTTATGAGCTATACCAGATGTATACAATTTTGTCAAGCTTGAGGTCTCAAATTCTCTTCCATGATCACCGTGAATACAAATAATATTACCAATTTCTTATCACTTCCCATATTGCAACTGCTGACACAAACTCTCAAAGGTAGTGAAGGTATCTGACGATTTGTGTATGAATTCAACCCATGCATATCTTGAGAAATCGTCAATGCATACAAACACATACCTCCCACCTCACAGGCTTTCAACTAGCATAGGTTCCATGAGATCCACGTGAAACAATTCAATCAACCTGGTGGTGGTAAGATGTTAAACCTTCTTGTGTGACATCTTGGTCAGCTTTCATATCAAACACTCATCATGATTTTACCTTATTCAATCTTGAGATCAGTAAGAACAATAATGGCCTTTTTAAATACAATCTTTCTCATACTTCTGAGATTTAAGTGGCCAAGCTTGCTATGTAGTTTATCTTTATCAACCTTGCATATCATGCATGACTTAGGTTGATTCTTGTCTTGTGGGTGCCACATATAAAAATTGTCAGTTGATATATATCCCTTCATTAATTGAACATGATTCTTGTAAGTGAATGAGCATTAACACCAATTAAAATTGACACACAGATCTTGATCACAAAGTTGACTAATACTTATGAGATTTGCAGTGAGACCATCAACAAGAAGTACATCATTCAGACATGGGAGATCAAGGCAGTCTAACTTCCCCTTCCTAACAAATTTTCCTTTGGCACTATCACCAAACGTTATATAGTTGTTATAGAATGATTTAATGTGATTTAGGTAATTATTTTCTCCAGTCATGTGTCTAGAGAAGCCACTATAAAAGTACCAATCTTCTCGAGAAGAAATTGTCAAGGAAGTGTAGGCAATATGACTTAAAGTCTCTTCATTGGATCTCCAAACATGTTCAGAACACACATAGTGATAGTGTGGTCTATTGTATAATTTGTAGCAATAAGGTCACATATGACCTTGACGACCATAATGGTGACATATCCAAGAGGCTCTATCATAAGAATTAGAGTACTAGTTACGATGTTTGACAAATGTTGAGACTTATAGTCTAACATTATGACTAATTTTTCAATATAGGAGGCACACACATGTTTTTCGAGTTTAATGACTCGTAATTGTATCCAATATCTTTCAAATCTCTTGAAATTTTTCCTACCCATAGAATTTCATCAAGGGTTTCAGTTCTTGCATTTAGCATGCGAAGAGATTCAGTCATACCTTCAAGTTTGGAATTAAGATGATCAATTTTCTCCCATGATTCTGAGATGGTAGCTATGAAACAAGTTTTGTCTTGAAGGAGAACTTCAATTTTCTCTTTTTACTTCTCACTAGCTCTACGTTTTTATTTACATTTGATATATAGAATCTCGTAGGCTTTAGAAAGTGTATCATCAGACAAGTCATCATCACTTATGTCACCATCATTATTCTTATCTAAATTTGTACTTATGTGAGTTGTGAATGCAACCACACTGTTGGCTTGCTCTATTTCGCTTTCCACATCTGACTCATCATCGAAAAAGGTAGCATTGTACCCCTTATTCTACTTCCTAAGAAAGTTAGCACATTCATTTTTAATATCTCTAAAGCATTCACATTCATGACATTTAATTACCTTGCTCTTATTCTATTTTTCTCTATCTTTTCCATTACACAGAAATTTGACACCTTTGGAATTCCATTCCTAGTTGTATTTGACATTGGGTAGTGATATTATTCCTTGATCTAATGTCAATTATTCTTATGACCTTTCTAAAACTTTTGTGTAGAAGTTAAATGGATTTAATTAATTTTTCATCTATATCACCTTCTAATTGATCACCACCTTGTTCAGCATCTACTTTGAATGCCACACTCTGACTCTTTTTTTTTTAATATTCAATTGACATTTCAAAAGATAGAATAGATCAAAAAAATCATCAACTTTAAATTTGGGTACATATTGGGCTTCTTAAATGGTTGTGACTTTCATATAAAACCTCTTTGGAAGAGATATAAGGATTTTCTTACCAGCTTTTCTTCAGTCATCTTTTCACCCAGGGAAAACGAATTGTTGGCAATGTCACAGAGTCGAATATTGAATTCAACAATGGTTTCATCCTTCATCATATTTATATTTTTAAATTTTGTTGTGATAATTTGAAGTCTTGACATCAAACCTTAGATGCCCCTTCATGAGTAACTTCAAGGGTCTCTCAAGCTTCTTTGGCACTGGTGCATGTCTTAATGACTCTGAAAATGATCTTGTAACTCTATTGTAAATGGAAATAAAGACACGAGAATTAACAAGTGCTTCTTCATCTTCTTCCTCAGGCCAATCCTTTTTAGGTTTCACAATTATAATTTTATCTTCAGCTGTGACTTTTGGAGGAGTCCATCCTTTTATAAGTTTTTTCCAAGTCTTGTTATCCATTGAGTTAAGAAATGCAAACATACGAGTCTTTAAATGATCATAGTTGTTATAATCCAGAACTGTAAGTCGATTCACATATCCACCGTCTTTTGTATTACCCATATTGAATAGAATGTAGAGAAAACTCTGGAGCTCATTCAACCGGAATAAAGTGTCTACTCTTATGCCATTTGAAAATATGTTTGATCAATGACATGATTTTAGACACAATGTTGGAACAATGTGTATGACAACAAGATATGGTAAAAAAAGTAATAAATACGTAAAATAAATAACTCAAGTAAGTGTTAACCCAATTACACGACTCAAAAAGCATATTTCATAACAATTTCTCACTACGAACACTTAATCAACCAAAGTAATGTATTTTCATTAGGCTCCTATCATTTTTTTAATTTGTAAATCACTTATAACCACATTTCATTTAAACAACTGTTGTGACTTATGAAGCAGTGACACGCTTCGAATCTCTATACCTGCAATTTTAACTTTTTTCATTAAAAAAGGACGAGTTTCCTTATTTTTATTTTAAATAAAAATTAAACACGTTTCACCATGGTCCATATTAACAACTGTAGTTAAATATTATGAAATTTCACCATGATTTTTTTTAATCAAATGTGGTGAAATATATTACCTATAAAAGCTAACTTATATCAGTTTAAAATAGACTGCACTCAAAGGAAACCCTAACTTCTCTCGCCTTATCCCAATTTCTCAAAACTCCAACTTAACTTCTCCTATTATTATGAATCAAGAAAAGATTTCACGAATATTTGCAACATGAAAAAACTAACTCATTTATTTTTATTTATTCTCCACGAATCTTTTCAAAAAAATGTACTGTTGTACCCCAAAATTTGCCCTCCCATTTTACTCAACACATGCCCATTGAGGTCCCCAACCTGCCCAAGGATGACCAAGAATTGACCAGACAAATTCTCCTCCTAAGGAAATGAACCTCTAACTAGGGTTTCAATTTTCATCAAAATGTGTGAGCTCCAATGGTCTCAAATGCTTTCCATGGTCCTAATATGCCTTCAAGATTGTCCATGACAACTTGCATGCCTTGCACAATAAGTTTGCTCAGTCAATTGCTCAAGTATTGGAAAATCAACTATGCTAGGTCAAAAGTCAACTGTGGCCCTTGTACAGTCAAACTTCAAGATTTTTGGTCAACCTCAACATTTTGAAGTTATATCCATCACTTGATCAAGGATTGATCATGATTCCTCAAGAAATGCTCCTAATTCATCAAAAGTCAAGAATTGCTAAATTAGGGTTTTTATTGGAGAAGTCAACTAAACTTTGACCAGGGATAACTTTCTCATACTTTATAAGAAATTTCTACACCAAATCTCATTTTCAAGAGAATCCAATTCCCTAAAAATTCTCTTAAGCCCTCAAGATTAAGAAATGCACCATTTGAAAGATATAAGCTCAGCCATTACATGTCATTTTCAGAAAGTCAACAAAAGCCACTTTTTTCCAAGACCTTTTACATCAAGATAACTTCTTCAAATGCAAAAGTTATCAAAAGAGAGATTGAAGTAGCCATCTTGGGCTTTACAAAAAGTACAATATCATCATCATTAGATAAATATTGAGAAAGTTATGGCTTGCCCAAGTTGGGAATTTTTTTGGAAATTTCAAGAATGATGCATTGAGCAAACTTGAACTTTTAGGGCAATGACTAAACTTTTTGGATTTCAAACACTTTCATGACATTATGAAGGGTCTCTAAAATCACTTTTTCATGCCTTAGATTTTATTTGCATTTATTTTGATTTTTATTCAATTTAAAATTAAATAAATACAAGATAAACGCATAAAATGATAGGTTATTGTGTTGGACATTTGGGATAATGTGTTGGGTCAGACTTGGGCCCGTAATTTCGTGAAAGAAGTGACCATATTCATTCAGCATCAAACATGGCATGAAAAACACAAAAATGGCAATTATTCAAATGTTGATTTTGCTCTTAAAATGCATAGTTATGGCTTTGATTCTTTCCATGTTTCCTTGTCCCCTCCTTCTACACTATAGATACATCACATGTGCAAGCCAAACTCACGCCTACGCGCTGTACAAGTGTAGCAACGTGTTTTTTAATCAAGACTCGCCACTATTAGTTTTTATCCTAGGGAAGGGAATCTAACAGAAAATCCTAATTCGTAGATAGAGATTCTAGGTTTCGGACTCAATTAGACGAAAGGAAGGTGTTAGGCACCTTACATCTACCTTGGTCACAAGGTTATTATACCCTAGGTTTAGGTTTGGGATAAACAGGGTTTTAAGTTTTAATTAATAAGAAAGGGCTTAATATTTTTTTTATAGTAGAACTCACTACGACTTTTGATCGTATGCCTACATATCCTCTTATGAGGAATCAGAGTTCCAATTCGTAGTTCGTATGGGTTGGTGTTTTTTAGGGGTTTATAAACATATTTTGAATCACTTCGCACTCGGTCGGGAGTAGTGATTGTGGAGATTTTGACTGAGTGCGTAGTAAATCAAAACCAGTTTGGAACCCATTTGTAAAAAGACAGTTGATTAGTTTAGTTTATTGAGAAAATAATTTGTCGTTTGTTGAGTGTTTTTTAATTGTATTAATTGCGAAGATCTCTTGATTAATGCATGATAAAAATATTTAATGCAAATATGTATAAAAATTTGTTCATTAGTTTTTTTAAATAAACATAATTTATTTATGATAATAGGTAATATTTACATATAATAAATAATAATACTATATATAAAAATTACTATTAATACTAATAATAATTATACCTGTGATACAGTGGCAGAACTGACTATTTATTAGTTACTACTGGTTTTGCGTTTGTGTTCGCAAATGTCGCGGTAAGCAAGAGTCGCCACCATCTTTTATTTTATCCAACAAGGGAAAAGGGAAAAAGAACAGAAAAAACCTTTTTCGAGATGTTTCTGAGTACAGGGGGGTAGATTATAGAAAGGGAAGGTGTTAGCATATTTTCTATCCGTGGTTTTCCACGGGCTCTTAGGTACTTGCTCATTTTTAAATTGCTTTTGTGTGTGTTTTGAAAAGCTTTGAAAATGCCTTAGTGCGGCGTTTCACTTTAAGGTAACCCTTGTATCAGTCTTCAAGGGTGTGATAAAACGTTTTTGAAAACTTTTTTTGAAAAGTGTTTGAAAGTGTAAGTGTGAAAAATTGATTGTTTTGAGCAAGTACTTAAAAGTTTCTACCTACTCAAAAAAAGACTGTTCACTTTCTTATTTCCTTCAGATATCGCTATCCTACTATTAAGGAGTAGGTAGCTCCATTGTTGGAGTTTGAGGGACAATCGAAAGGGACGATTACGATCACTAAAGCAATGGTTAGGAAACCTTAGTAGTTACCATAGAGTCCTAAAGATCTTTCCGAGGCAACATTCGAATGGGTCATTTTTGATCTTTTGGGACTAGAGGGCAACCACTAAAACTTCCTATACTTCATGACCGTTTACCGAAGGCAACCAGAGTGGGGAAAAACCCTAGGAGTGAGCATATGCAAGTGTTTGTTTTTCAGTCAATTATCTTTGCATAATTAGGGTTTTCTACTGTTTTAAATTATTGATCTGTTGCATACAATCCTACACATACATCTAACAGTTTATAATTGCAGAAAATAAAGTGCGAGAAATTTAGAGTCTAACTATTACAACGCTTCGGGGAGGGGGTTACATAACCAAAAACTTTGGGGGATTTGAACAGTAAAATAGGAAAGGACAGTAAATAACCTAATTAACTATTACAAACCTCGGAGAAATTACATTAATTGGAAAAAATAATGAAAGGAATACGCGCGATGAAATTAAATACGAGGAATTAAAGTTTAATGAATCTAATTGATTTAGAAGAAAAATACTTTTGCATTTTTTATTTGAGAAAACAATTAATTTTTGCAAATTAAAACTAATCTCTAATTGATTTTAATTATGAAAAGGGAATTAAATTATCCTAATTTAAGCTAATCTAATCAATTAATGAAATTAATTATTTTAAGAAAAAAACCTAATTCTACTGTTTTGTGATTTAAAAAAAACGATGATTTTTGTAAAGTAATTAAAAAACTAATAATTAAATAAAGAAATTAAAAAGAATTAAAATGGGCCTTGTATGAAATAGCAAACTGGGGGGTGCCTTGCTGAATTTGTGTTAGGCCTAGAACAACTGAGCCCAATTTATTTGTTTGGATTCAGTGGGGGCTGCGCTTGAAGGTGCACCATGGAACCTGTTTGTGGGACGCTAGATCTGCTTTGAGTTAAATCTAACGGCCAGACCTTAGGCTGTAGGATGGATGCGCTGGAGGATAATGCATTGAATCCTGTAGAAAATGTTAAAAAAATATAAAATGCCTGGACCTGGATTCGAACCCAAGTCCTTCGCTTCACACGCCTTGCCCTTTGCCATCTGTGCTGGTTAGTCATTCATATACCTAATTAAATAAAATAAATGTAAGGTAAACAGAACACTATGCCCAGCTGTCACGCGCGCGCCTTTTCGTGGGTCCCTTCTGTTTGAATGAGCCAATCAGCAAGCTTCCTCCAGCCACGCCATCATCTTCTCCAACAGTCTGTTGTTTTAGACCAAACACTTTTACCTATAGTCCAATTCGTCACTATAGGCTATAGTGACGGTTTTTGATTGTAGCTACAAACCTGCAAAACTCTAAAACACAATTCAAGCAGAATAAATTCCATCCAAAGACATGGATTGACTGCAAATCATCCCCTGAACACGAAGAGGCCCTTAATTTGGCCCAATTTCGCCTTTAGATAGGGTTCCCCAACTTGAAGCTTTGGAACCCTAACTATGGAAAACGACTTTACCTGCACTCAAACTCCAATTAAACGATTCCAGCATGTTGTAAACATGACACCAAACACAAAGATATAAACAAAATATGTTTATTATGGGTGCATTAGTGAAATCGAATTTGAAAGAAATACACAAACCGTGATGAATGGTGGGCGTGATTTCGATGGCTTCAGGCTTTGGGAATGCTTGCAATGGCTTCAAAGGATGTCCAGGAGTGCTGTTGTGTCCTTGGAATTGCTTGAAACAGCCTGTGGAAAGGAATCCGATATGCACTTTTTGACAAAAAATGACACTTTGTTGTTGCTCTTAGAGACAATTGCGCATCTCTAAACTTTTCCTCTAGGGTTGCAATACATTGGCATATGTAGTGAATTAGATTAGGGAAATATTTGTGGCAAGAATCCAAAGATTAATGGCATAGTTTTAAGAAAAAATCAAATCTTGAAAAGTTGCCATATATGGATATTTTGTGTCCATTTGGCCTTGCACGATTTCTTTGGCCATTGACAACACATGAGATCTCCATTCAATGCAAAAATCATTTCTAAATCAAATTATGTGATTTATTTGATTTTATTAGAGTTTTAAATGAATAAAAATCAAAATAAATTAAATAAACAAATAAATAAGGCATGGAGGGTCCCATAGGTCGTGGTCCATGCTAGGGCTGAGATTCAATCTTGAAAAGATGGGCCCATGTGGAAAAAAAATGCAATTTTAGGCATTGTTGACTTTGTGCAAATTTCCCAAAAATGGCCAACTTTGATAATGCATCTCTCTCTCAATTTTGATCCTAAGAGGGTGTTCTTGGACTTTTTAGAAATCTTAGGATGTCCTCTAAACAAGCCCTTTGGTTTCATCTCCATTGGATCTTCCATTTTCATGTAAGAAGCTTTGACCCAAAAGGTGTTTTTGTTGACTTTTGAGAAGGACCTATAATGTTTGAGCTTGTATCTTTCAAATGGTGCATTTCTTGGACTTGAGGGCTTAAGAGAAGTTGTAGGGAATTGGATTCTATTCAAAATGAGCCTTGGATGAGAAATTTCTGATAAAGTATGAGAAAGTTATGCCTGGTCAAAGTTTGGTTGACTTTTCCTATAGGAACCCTAATTTAACAACTTTTGAGTTTTGATGAATTAGGAGCATTCCTTGAGGAATCATGATCAACACTTGATCAAATGATGGATATCACTTCAAAATGTTGATATTGACCAAACATCTTGAAGTTTGACTGTATGTGGGTGACAATTGACTTTTGACCTAGTACAGTTGATTTTCAGGCATTTAAGCAGTTGTCTGAGCAAACTTCTTGTGCAAGGCATGAAACTTGGCATGGATGATCTTAAGGACATATTAGGGCAATGGAAACCATTTAGGATCCTTGGAACTCAAACATCTTGATGAGGAGTGAAACCCTAGTTTGAGGCTCATTGTCTTAGGAGGAGGATTTGTCTGGTCAATCCTTAGTCAACTTGAGCAATTGAGGACGTCTATGAGTATGTTTTGTGTGAAAATGGGAGGGCAAATTTTGGGGTACAACAATACCTAATAATAAAAATAATATAATAATATAACATAATAATAATATGAAAATAATAATAATTATAAAATAAAGAAAAGAATAAAATAATAAGAAAAATGTAATAATTATAAAATATGAATAGGAAATATAAGAAAAAGAAATTATAAGAATTAAAAAGAAAAATAGAAAATATAAGAAATATATAAAAGCAAAAAAAAATTTAATTAATTAAAAGAGGGGTACGTTTTTCTACTGACAAGTAAAAAGGAGGGGTGCTGTTAGAACACTTGGCCAGGCCCATCACAAGTCCAGACAAGGAGGGTGTATGTTATTGTCGTGTTTAGTAAATAGAGGAACGAGGGTGCTAATAACAGTGGGCTTAAGCCCATTATGGATTTTTGAAGGGGCCATGTTGATTGTGTATGCGAGGGAGTATGGGATTATGGTGGGCTTGTCCTCACGATCGTCCACCGATGATCATGCAAATGAGATCTTAAGGCACATGTTAGTCATGGTGGGCACACGTATACTGGATATCATCAGAAATAAAAAGTTTTGTTTTTTATGCGTTTTTCATTTTACAATTTTACAGTAAACCTCATCTTCTCTCTCTCATAGTTCTCCTTTCTCTCTTCCTCTTTCAAAACCCTAGCACCGTTAACCTCATGAAGGCGCTCACCAAACCCCAAACACGAATCCGACCACCCCAAAACCCTCCCCAAATCAAACAATAAAAAAGAAATGAGAGCTAAGTGTTTTACCCCTCTCGCAATTTCTGTGCTTTGAGTTTCAATTTCCGGTCCGATTTGGGTGCTAATCCCCTCCTCCTTCTTTGATTGCACAGGTTCTGAAGTAGCGGCAGAGCTTGAAGTGGACGACGATGGTTCAACTACACGATTTGGGTTTCTGATCGGGAAACTATAATCGCCTCCTCTTTTCATCTTCAATGGCAAAGGGGTTTGTTCGTTCTTTCTGGTTCCCAGATTTTTCTCTTCCAATCTCTCAGTCTCAGAATCCCCTCCACTCTTCTCTGTATTTTCTGTTATTTATAGCATTTAGTATTTTAGGGTTTTTCCCATTTTGCTGTTACAATTAGATTTAACTTCAATTAGGGATTGAAAATTTTATTGTAATTGATTTGGTTCCGTAAACTTAGGTTTCCAGATTTTTTAGCTTTTAGATTCGATTTTGTGATCTGTAGCGAGATTTGCCTTATGTATAATTGATTCTGTAATAGTATTGTTTATGACTGTGATTCTGTAATTGATATTTGCATTGGGGATTTCTTCTCCGGATTTGTGAAGATTTGATGAGTATTGGATATTCTGTATATTTAGCATTAGTTCTGTAATAACGATTTTGTAAAATTTTAGTTTGTGTAGTTTTTTTTTCTCTGGATTTGTAAAGATTTGGTGAAGATTTAATTTAGTGTTAAATCTACACAGTACTTGTTAATGCAGAAAATGTGCGTAAATTTCGTTTTAATTAGTACAATACTTATTAATAGAACATGGGCCTTGCGCTGCTATACTACTCGGGCCTAAATCCTTTTTTTAAACTGATCCAACAAAACTCTTTAATAACTAAATTATATAAATAATTATTAATGAAAACATTACTGTAAATAAAAAAAAGGTTAACAATATATTACATTTTTTCCTTTTTAATAGAGAAATACATTTTATTTATTTATCTTTTATTATTAAAAAATAATAATAAACAGTTTTAATATTAATCAAAGTTCCAAGAAGACAAATGGCCCCAGCTTTAATAAATAAACCGCAAAATAATATTTAAACAAAATAGGATGATTTTCAAAAATAGATCAAAATGGGCTAATAAAAAATACACCCCCTTTCTTACCTAAACGAAAATGGGTCATCTCAATGTTTTCAATTTCTTTGGGCCTGTAACTTGAAATTACACCCCCTTTATTATTTAAACCCCAAAGAGGTGGGCCAAACGCAATGGGCCCGTTTATTGAACTTCACCTTCCATTTTACTAACAACCACTTGAATGGACTTAGATACTCATCTTTGAATTAATAGCAAATTAAAGCTAAGTAGTTTTAGTAAACTAATAATTTATTAACTACTCAGATGATTTTTTATCTTCGAATTGCTTGGGCCATTGACCAACATGCCTCGCAAACGGGTTTATGAGTCTTTCCGATTTAGAAAGCCCCATTTAAAATACACCCCTATTCGTCTTAGATGGAAATGGGCCATCAGATACTACTGTACCATCTTTAATTAAATATTTTTTCTTTCTTAATTTCGAAAAATAAAACCATCGAGGTATGACAAATTTTGGGTACGACAACTGCCAATATTCAATTATCTTTTAATCGAATAGCGCGAGAAAACTCGAGTCTTGTGCATTTTTATTGGAGGTTTATTGAATAATTGAAGTATCCCAAAATTTGTCCGATAAACATAAGGTTATACTGATACAACATACCCTTGCGAGTCTCAAGAAAATAGGCAAAATTGATTATTTAGAGGCAATGTGTTTGAGTTGGATGATATATCGTGGCTTAGAGGCAATATACTGTGTTTCATGAATACATTGCGGCTTAGAGGTAATGTATTTGAGTTGGATGATATATTGCGGCTTAAAGGCAATATACTGAGTTTCACGAATACATTGTGGCTTAGAAGCAATGTGTTTGAGTTTTGCAAATACATTACGGCTTAGAGGCCGTGTGTTTGAGCTGGATAATATATTACGGCTTAGAGGTAATATACTGAGTTTTCGTTCGTGGTGATGAAGACTTAGGTAATGGGCTGAACGCGTCACGGCATGGAGACTTAAGTGACGGGTTGGATCGCGGGATAAGTATTTGGTTAATGGACCCTTGGATGAATGAATCTAGAGTAAATTATTTGTTTGCTGCATGATATGTGCGTGTAATGTCTGATATCGAGATGTTTGGATGTATGCGAAACGTATGATGTTTGACATCGATGTGGAACCCTGAAGATATGTGTATTGTATGTAAGGATGCGATGTGTATGTATGTTTCGATATGCCAGAAGTGTGTATGCATGAAATATGCGTAAGATGCATGTATGCCTTGAAACATTATGAAGACTACTTTTGTCATTCTCTCTTTTAAACCATTGGCTCAGAGTTACCGATCCCTGGCGTTGTGTGTCGTCGTAGCATTGTTGATCTTGAACACAATGGACAACGTTAGCACAGTTCGAAAATTGACCTTGTATTGTGAGAGCATGGACATATACGTAGATGTAGGTAATGGCCTATGCGTAGATTTGTATGTTGTAAGCGCGGGCGTAGACTTATGTATTGGCGTATGTGTGGTCTCTGTAAGCGCAGGCGTAAGCATAGACCTTGTGTTATAAGTTACACATAGGTGCTGACATGGACGTAGACTTTGGGTAGGGATGCATAAATATATGTATAGACTTTGTATCGTTGAGTGCAAGCATAGGCGCAAACATGTGTGTAGACGTAGACTTCATGTACGGACGTGTAGATATGCATAAGCACATGCGTGGACGTGCGTATAGATTTTTGTGTTGCAAGACGTAGGAGTAGCTGTGTGCGTGGAAGTAGACGTGGATTTTCCTTTGATATTTTCCTAACCAAAACGTTTTTCGATATTTTGTCAAATGCTTTTATTCTATTAATTCCTCAAAATGATTTCAAGACAATATTCACAAGCAATAATCGTAGTATTTTGTAAACAAATCTGAGAAAAGAAAAACATAATTCGAAAGATATAAAGAAAAGAAATGTTTTATATATATTCCTCAGAGTAGGCGAGAATACAAGATGTAATTCCTAGAAAGAGGTAGTTACAGAAAGTTTTAAAACAGTAAATGGAAATGAAAAAATGATAATCGCTACTGCTGTTCCCCCATAGCTTTTGATGATCTTATCTCCTTCGTTTATGAGTTAGATGATTCCAACCTATCCTCCCCTCCGTGGTTCGTAGTCGTAGCTCTTTAGATCACAGTCTTTTTGTTCTTTATTTCTTTGTAGGTAATCCCTAACTTTTGCCGGGATTGCCCTTTTGGGTTTTCAATCCACTGGGATAATTTTATTGTTATATGCCCCTAATTTTTGGATGGATTTCCCTTTAGGGTTTTCGATCCACCGGGACGCTTCTTTTTTCCTAAGTCGCCCTTTTGGGGTTCGAGCTTAGCGAGCTTTTTATACATAGTATTTTTTGACTGCGTCTGAATTTGCCGGATGTGGTAGTTCTTCCCTATCCATTGTTGTGAGGACGAGACCACCTCCAGAGAATGCTGTTTTGACTACATATGGACCTTCGTAGTTGGGTGTCCATTTACCATGTGAATCGAGGCGAGGTAGTAGAATCTTCTTGAGCACTAGATCCCCTTCCTTGTATATTCGAGGTCGTACTTTCTTGTCAAAGGCTCTCTTCATTCTCTTTTGATGTAGTTGGCTATGACACAAGGCTGTCAAGCGTTTTTCTTCAATAAGGTTGAGCTAGTCAAGTCGAGTCTGCATCCACTCTACTTCTTCCATCTTTGTTTCCCTCAGGACTCAAAGTGATGGTATCTTAACTTCCACCGGGAGTACTGCCTCCATGCTATATACTAGTGAGAAAGGAGTCGTGCATGTCGATGTGCGTACCGAGGTGCAATAGCCATGCAGGGCAAAGGGAAGCATTTCATGCCACTCTTTGTATGTCTTCACCATTTTCTGGATGATCTTCTTGATATTTTTGTTGGCTGCTTCGACGACCCCGTTCATCTTTGGTCTATATGGTGAGGAATTATGATGCTCGATTTTGAAGTCGTCGCACAGTTCCTTCATCATCTTTTTGTTTAAATTAGACCCGTTATCTGTAATTATTCAACTTGGGACGCCGTATCTGCATATGATGTTCTGTTTGATGAAGCGTGTAACCACTTGACTTGTTACGTTGGCGTAGGATGCTGCTTCTACCCATTTGGTAAAGTAGTCGATAGCTACCAATATAAAGCGGTGTATGTTGGATGCTTTCGGCTCGATCATGCCAATCATATCAATTCCCCATACTGAGAATGGCCAAGGGGAGCTGATGACATTCAAAGGAGTCGGTGGTACAGTTATCTTGTCGGCGTAGATCTGACAGTTATGGCACGTCTTCGTGTAATGATAATAATCAACTTCCATTATTAACCAGTAATACCCTGCTCGCATAATCTTTCTAGCCATGGCGTGCCCGTTTGTATGGGACCCGAAAATGCCTTCGTGGATTTCTCTCATGAGTGTGTCTGCTTCTCGCTTTTCCACACATCTGAGTAGTACCATGTCATAGTTTCTTTTGTATACCACTCCATTACTCAGAAAGAATTTTGAAGCTAACCTTCGCAGGGTTCGCTTGTCAATGATATAGGAATTTTTTGGATATTCTTGCCTTTCCAGGTACTTCTTGATGTCGTAAAACCAAGGTTTGCCGCCAGGCCCTTCCTCAATAGCAAGGCAGTGTGCAGGCTCTTTGAAATGTCTGATCATAATACGTGGTTCGTGATTCGGCCAAGTCACTTTGAACATAGATGACAGGGTTGCCAGGGCGTCTGCCATTTGATTTTCTTCTTGTGGGATATGACTGAAAGTGATCTCTGTAAACTCTATGGCTAACTTTAAAACATGATCCTGATATGGAATCAGTTTAGGGTGTTTAGTATCCCATTCGCCATTAACCTGGTATATGACTAACATAAAATCCCCAAAAACTTCGAGGTGCTTTATTCTCAAATCGATGGCAGCTTCCAGTCCTAGTATACATGCTTCGTATTCGACGATGTTGTTGGTGCAGTCAAAACATAACCTTGCAGTGTAGGGTTTGTGATAATTCTTGGGAGATGTTACTACTGCCCTTACACCGTGACCTAGTGCATTTGAAGCCCCGTCGAACATGAGTGTCCAACGTGCCCCTGGCTCGGGCCCTTTTTCAGGTCCTGGTATTTTGTAGTCAGCTATAAATATGACATCCTCATTGGGAAAGTCGAACTTCACGGGCTGATATTCTGATAGTGATTGGTGAGCTAGATGATCAGCTAGTATACTACCTTTGATGGCCTTTTGCGTGACATATTGGATGTCGTATTCTGATAGTAGCATCTGCCATCGTGTGATTCTTCCGATAAGAGCTGGCTTTTCAAACACGTACTTTAGAGGATCCATTCTTGCTATTAACCATGTAGTATGGGTTAACATATATTGCCTCAACCTCTTGGTAGCCCAAGCCAATGTGCAACAAGTTTTCTCAAGGAGTGAGTACTTGGTTTCGCAGTCAGTGAATTTCTTGCTGAGGTAATAGATCGCATGCTCCTTTCTACCTATTTCATCCTGCTGTCCTAAAACACAACCCATTGACCCTTCAAGCACTATCAAGTACATGATGACTGGCCTTCCGGGGACTGGCGGCATTAAGACTGGTGGCTCTTGCATATATTGTTTTATGTCTCGAAGGTATTTTGACAATCATCATTCCATACCATCATCTGATCTTTTCGTAATAACTCGAATATTGGCTCGCACGTAGCTGTAAGATGAAATATGAACCTTGAGATGTAATTCAATCGCCCTAAGAAACCACATGCTTCTTTTTCTGTCCTTGGAGCGGGCATCTCTTGTATAGTTTTTACTTTATCGGGATCCACCTTGATACCCCACTGGTTTACAATAAAACCTAACAATTTTCCAGATCCAACGCCAAATGTGCATTTATTCGGGTTCAACCTTAGTCTGAACTTACATAGCCGCTCGAACAACTTTTATAGATGTATGATGTGTTCCTCCTTCGTATGGGATTTGGCAATCATATCATCTACGTATACTTCAACCTCCTTGTGGATCATATCATGGAATAACGTAACCATTGCCCTCTGATAGGTTGCCCCTGCATTCTTGAGACCAAATGGCATTACTTTGTAGCAGAAAGTCCCCCAAGGTGTCATGAAAGTGGTCTTTTCCATGTCTTCAGGCGTCATTTTGATTTGATTATAGCCTGAGAAACCGTCCATAAATGAGAATACTGAGGCTTGAGCTGTATTATCCACTAGAACATCTATGTGGGGTAACAGGAAGTCGTCTTTGGGGCTCGCCTTGTTTAGGGCTCGATAATATACGCACATGCGTACTTTGCCATCCTTCTTGGGTACTCGTACAATGTTAGCTATCCAGGGTGGATAATCTACCACTGCTAGGAACCATGTGTCAAATTGTTTGAGAACCTCTTCTCTGATTTTGCTGGACATATCAGGATGAGTTCTTCTGAGTTTTTATCCGACTGGAGAACACCCTTCTTTGAGAGGTAGTCTGTGTACCATGATGTCTGTATTCAACCCTGGCATGTCCCTGTAGGACCAAGCGAATATATCCACATACTCGTGTAATAACTTGATTAGCCTGTCTTTGACGCTCTGCTCCAACATTGCCCCTAGCTTGATTTCTTTTGGATCTTCCTCTGTGCCTAGGTTAATGGTCTCAATAGGCTCTTGATATGGTTGTATGATGTTATCCTTTCACTCTATTCCCCTTGCCATTTCCTCGGAGAGTTCAAGATCTTCATCATCTTCCTCTTCGACTTGGTTGATAGGAAAATCAAAATCGTATCGTGTCGTAGCAGTAACGTTACCGGTAATTTTGGGCATGGATCTGCACATTTATCATGTTTTGGTGCATATTTTAGTGCTTGGAATTTGAAAATGCGTATGCAGAGAAAGTATTTCCATTTTTAAATTTAATAGATAAATGTAAAAGAAAGACAAGGATCTTAATTGAAAACAGAATATAACTTTTATTAATTATAAATATTGTTTGAAATAAGAACAGGGAAAACCATTACAAGCAACGCCATGCCTCAGGTTTGACATAGGTTCTTTCAAAACAAGAAATATTACTTAGAAAAGAAAAATATCTCAGGAATCTCCGCAGCAGTCCATCCTTTAAGCTCTTCTCCCGGGGCACCCTCTCTGATGAAGTCGGTTACCCTTTTGGTATTGATTTTGCTTAATATCATTACCATGTGACCACCATGCTCTGTTCCTTTGCTGACGAAGGTCTCTCGGATCAGAGGGAAACATGCTTTGCCTTTCAGAGTAGCCTTCGACGATTCGTAGCCCAAACCAAAGCGGTTCTTCTTCTCAGGAATTTCATGGAGCTTTCCCCAGCATTTCAAGGAATCACCTCCCATAGTCGTTTGCAGATCTCTCCATGATGTCACTTTAGTCTTGTTACCCTTCTCGACTGGTAATGTTACCATCGAAGCAATTTCCAAGGCTTGGAATGGGGTAGCTATCCAGTCTTCATCGGCACTGATATACCTGTATGATTCAATGTGGCTTACGAAAATGTCTTCCTCGCCGTCGATTATGATCAACTTCCCTTCCACTAAGAACTTCAATTTTTGATGTAGGGTCGAGGTTACTGCCCCTGCCGCATGGATCCAAGGTCTCCCCAGTAAGAAAGTGTATGCTGGTTCGATGTCCATGACCTGGAAGGTGATATTGAAGATGTGAGGCCCAATCTTAACTGGAAGCTCCACCTCTCCTAACACCGAGCTTCGTGAACCGTCAAATGCCTTTACTATCATAGAACTTGGTCTCATTATCACATTATCTATTGTTAACTTTATGAGACTTGACTTTGGCAACACATTAAGAGCAGAACCAGTGTCAGTAATAACCCTGGACAAATGAACAATACCTATTTTTATAGTAATGTGGAGTGCTTTGTTATGGGCCCGACCCTGTGGTGGTAATTCACCGTTGCTGACACCCAGGTAAGATCCGGACGTGGTATTTTCTACGACATTGTCAAATTGATTTATTGAAATTTCTTTTACGACGCGAGCTGAACTTAATACCTTCATCAAAGAATCTCGGTGTGCTTTAGAGTTGATGAGTAGTGAGAGTATGGATATTTTTGCTGGAGTTTGATGGAGCTGATCCACCACTATGTAGTCAGTATTTTTGATTATTTTCAGAAACTCTTCTACCTCTTGATCGGTAAAGTCTTTGTTCGGAGATTCTGTTTCTTGATTTGTATCAACCGCTTATTTTCCATTATCCTTCATTGGAATCACATTCGTCTTTTTTGATACCACTTCGGGTCATCCCTCCTATTCCTGCTACGTTTGAAATTTCAGGTCCCTGACTCAGGGATGGCCCGCTTTCCTGCTTCACTCTATTGATGTACACGGACGGGTCATAACTCCATGGTACTGCCTTATTATTTTCATAAGGGATAGGTGACGGTCCCTTAATTACCATCGTGGCTTTTGGAGTGGTGGGTATTAAGAGAGTCTTCTTAGGTTCCCTTCTTGTAATCTCCGCTGATTCTCCCCATGGGATGACTAGAGTTTTCTTGGTAAGATTCGGGCCCTGGCAAGGGATTACCAGTGGCTTTTTCCCTCCAATCGTGGCTACATATTTTTCCTCAGGGTACCCGAATTGGACTATCCCCTGATCCACCAGCTTTTGCATAGTTGTTTCAAAAACTTTATTATGCTCTAACAAGAATCCACATTCGAACAAATATTCTCTCAACAAGTTGATAAGGGTTTTTTCCTTTATGGTTGCCCCAGAGTCAGTGACTACCTCAATTGCATTTATTGTTGACCCATTGTGCGGAGGCATAGGGTTTGATTTGATGTTAGGCTTATCAAAGGTGATCTCTTGACACTCTAACAAATCCTGAACCTTATGCTTGAATGCCCAACATTGTTCTATGGTGTGCCCTGGAGAATTAGCATGGTACTCACACCTGGCGTCGGCATTGTATCTTTGCGGGAGTGGCCCGACTGGAGGAGCTAAAGGCTTGATTTCCACCAAGGATTCCTTAACCAAGCGTTGTAATAACTGGCTTGGTGGCATGGGAAGTGGATCAAATATTCTGGGTGGCCTTTTAAACTTATCTTGCCTTTGTCCTTGTGGGATGACCAGTGGTTGTGATGTCCTTGGTTATGAGGCCACACCATTTACTTCTCCCTCTTTTCTTCTTGGGAAACTTTAATTTGGTCTTTTTGAATTATAAGGGGAATTTGACGACCCCCATGATATCTTCCCACTTTACAAACCAATTTTGATTCTTTCGCCAATAGTCACTAGGTCGGAGAATCCCGAAGAGACACTTCCCACCATTTTCTCATAGTAAAGCCCTTGTAAGGTTCCCGTGAACATGTCTACGAGTTCTTTTTCCAACAGTTATGGTTGTACACGGGATGCCATCTCCCTCCATCTTTAAGCATATTCTTTGAAGGACTCTCCCTTCTTTTGGAACATATTTTGGAGTTGCAAGCGAGTAAGCACCATGTCCAAGTTATACTTGTAATGCTTCAAGAAAGCATTAGCAAGATCCACCCAAGTTCGGATATGCGTTTGTTCCAACTGCATGTACCAGTCCAAAGATGCCCCACTTAGACTATCTTGGAAATAGTGAATAATTAGTTTCTGATCATGGCCATGGGCATGCATCTTCCTGCAATACATACGAAGATGATTCCTTGGACAAGTGATCCCTTTATACTTTCCAAAGTCGGGTACTTTGAATTTTGGCGGTATCACCACATCAGGGACTAGACCCATTTCCAGAGCGTCTACTTTGAAAGCGTCGAAGCCCTCCACAACTTTTAGTATTTCTTCCAGGCCTTTATATTGATTCATTACCAGTGGGTTATCTGCATCATGAGTACTAGTTATCTTCAAGGGTTCCTGGTGAGCATCCTCTGGGCCATGATCTTCGTATTGCAAGTCTAGGTAATTATCTGCATTATTGGTTGGAGTTTGTAGGGTATGTGATGTCCCTAATTTTGATGGGTTTTGAGTAAATCCTTCAGTTTCAACCTCTTACTGGGCCATGGCGGACTTTTGTGGTCCTTCTTCCGGCTCTTTCCTTAGTTGGTGATCGCTCGATGCACCAATGGTTTGGGCTACTTATTCAAAAGCTACCATGTGAATTTGATCCTGCCTGCCAATAATGTTATTCAAGGCTAGAAGAACTTTACTCAAATCTCCTTTCATTGAGCTTACGTCACCCTTCTCTTGGTCAAGATCCTATTTGAACACAACTTGAGTCTCCTCGATTTGTTCCATTGCTTTTTGTTGATGGGCCCTTGTTTGATATGGAGGCCAAGGAGGTGAAGGTCTTCTTTTACCAATGGCTTAACTGGAGAGATTTTTAAAGCAAATGAGTTTTGATATGACATGCAGGTGTTTTATAAATGCATGCGTGTGAATGGATGTGCATGATCTTGAAATGATTTCTTGTTTTAACTGTCTTATTCACTTGGGTACATGCTTGTATTTTTACTTATTACTTTATTTGGTGACTAGCTTTAAAATAGACACGCCGTCGAGGTAAGGAAACAAAATGCCTTTATTAAGAGTAACATAATCCAGATATTGAAAAATATTACAAATTGAAATCAAAACTTGTTTGTGTAAACATAAATAAAAGGAACTAAGTTTTCTAGGTGCGCTTGCGGATGTATGCTCTGAAGCCATCAACCATTGCTCGGTAGAGCTGTAGAAAGTCTTCAACGACCTTTGGAAGAGGAACCATTACATTCTCTGCATATTTTAAACTTCTAGGGATGTCCTCGATGATATTGTTGGCTAAGAAGACGAGCTTTCCATGTTAGTCTTTGTAGTAACTGTATTCCTGATAAAGGTGTGGGATTATCTTATGGTTATCCCTCCCAGCTTGGGCGATCTTGGTATACTGCTCTTCCCAATACATATTTTCACCCCTCATTTTTGTGTAAAGCCTTCGTTGGATGATGAAATCCTTTTGAAGACCCTGCAACTCTAAACATACATGCTCACATTCTCGAGTTCTCTGAGTCAGGAGTTTCTCTACTTCTACCCTTTCAAGGCGTGCTTTGACCTCTGATTCCTGGCTGTCTTGAAGTTCAGTGGAGAGGCACCTTACTTGCTCTTCTTGATCTAGGGAAGCTTGTGCAAAACTTTGGATCTAGGCTCTTAGATTTTCTTCTAGCACCTTCTTGTAACGTGTTGCCTTTTCATACCATCTAGTTAACCTCCCGATTTTAGTAGCGGGCTCTTCTAACCTTTGGTTGTGAGAATCTAGGTTGAACATTGCACTTAACAGCCCTTCAGTTGTACGCTTTCGTTTGAGACTTTCTTTCTCCAATTCCTTTTGACTTTTATCAATTTTATCATCCTTTGACTCAAGTATAAGCTGCATCTGTTTCTTTTCTTTGGTCAGATTGAGGATATTGAGTTCCAATGCTTCTTTCTCCTTTTGAGTTTGCTTTAAGGAATTTTTCAGATTGTCGACTTCTTCCAAAGATATGGGTGTTATCTCTGGGACCTCTGACTTGTACTCTGGATCTTTCTCAAATGGAAGCTTGATAATTCGCACCCTATCTTGGACCCATTTGGTATAGGGTTCTGTTGCTATAGAATTCTTTCTTTCGGCCTTCCTCTTGTTAACCTTGTTCCAGGCTCGAATAACCTTGTTGAGCAACCCTTGGTCTTCTATACCCATATTATGGATGATAAATGGTCGGAGTTGTTCGTCCAAAGGTTTGTCTTCCAAAGGACACCCTACCTGTCGTAGGGCCAAAGTAGGGTTATAGTTAATACAGCCTCGCGATCCAATCAAAGGGACATTAGGAAAGTCCCTACAGTTAATAGTGATGTCACCAATATCTAACTTTCTTGCATACCATAATATAGAGTTTGCAGTGAGAGATCTTAATTTCTGTGGCCACTCACATCTGGTCCATTCTGGGATCATATAGTCTTCCTTGTAAAGATAAGTAATGAACCAAGTATATATAAGTGGGATGCAACAATTTAGCGTGCCTCTTCTCTTTTGATACATCATATACAAAGTGTAATAAATGTCAGCAAGCAAGGCCGGAGTAGGGTCCGCAATAAAGACTTTCGCACCCCAAAATATGCTAATGGCCGCGGGGTCAATATATTCCACTGTCTGAGGAAATAAAATTACACCAAATACCAACAACCCTAAACAATCAACACAAGATTCCCACTCCTTATAATTAGCAAATTCTAGTGCCTTAGCTTCCAAGTATATCCTTTTGATTCCTTGTATTGGACCTTCTCTTTGATAATTCTGCACTAATTCAGGGTAGGGGATCCCTAGGCCTTTTGCCAAAGCTTTGACTTCCACAGTTTTTCCAATACCTACATAGGCCTTTTCTTTGGAAAAATTCAGGATTCTGTCAAATTCTTCCAGGGCCGGTGCTAGCTGGAAGTCTTGGAAGGTGAAACATCTCAATGGAGGGTCATAAAACTGAATTAGGGCAGAGACTGCATCCATCTGAACCTCTACTTTAGTCAAGTCAAGGGTATCCACATAGCAGCGAGTGTACATCTTCAGAGCTCTCTCAGATAATTTACCCTTTATAGTTTTGATTTCAGAAAGGTCAGGCTTGCAGACATTGACGCGGACAAGTTTTTTCCCTCTGGTATCCATTTTTAAGACAGTCACCAAAAATCTTGATTTTGTTATCTTTTATTTTGTACCATGTGAATAAGACATATAAAAGAAACAAATGATGAACATGAGATATATATATGAATGCATGAATGTATAAGTGTTGGGTTGAGTAATAAGATTTTATGACAGGTTTTTGTGATGGGCACCCCTATAATGTAGGCTCCTTAATTTTGACCTACGATAAATCTACCCTCCCAGGAGGTGGTTTCCTTAAGGGTATCATGAATAAAACCAGAGGGAAAAGGAACAAGGGCCTCACTTAGGTGGAGCCGCTTTACGGACCGAAACTTTCGTCTCAAATTCGTGAAAGGTCTCGTCATGAGATTTTGGGTTAAGGTCGTTACAAAGAGTCATGGGTGACCTTCCAAAGTCCTACTCATCAAGAGGATATCTCTCGATAAGTATTCCTTTTTCGGAAGTTCACCGACTCTAGGCGAATTCGTCACATAAACTCACAGGGATGATGTACCCCCTAAGCTAATAGATGAACCTTCTTTTTAAGGTTTATTGAAAATATTTTTTTGAAATAAAAACCCGCCACATAGAAAATATATGATGATAAGAGAATTTGACAGTAAATAAATAAATGCGATAAAATAGATAAATTCAATAAATAAATAAAGCAAATAAAAATAAGAAAACCCAAAAAATACCTAAACATAGGGTTAAGGAGAGTCCCAGCAGAGTCGCTAGCTATAGCGATTAGTTTTTTAATCAAGAGTCGTCACTATTAGTTTTTATCCTATGGAAGGGAATCTAACAGAAAACCCTAATTCGTAGATAGAGATTCTAGGTTTCAGACTCAATTAGACGAAAGGAAGGTGTTAGGCACCTTTCATCTACCTTGTTCACAAGGATATTAGACCCTAGGTTTAGGTTTGGGATAAATAGGGTTTTAAGTTTTAATTAACAAGAAAGGGCTTATAGTAGAACTCGCTACGGTTTTTCATTGTATGCCTACGTATCCTCTTATGAGGAATCAAAGTCCCAATTCGTAGTTCGTATGGGTTGGTATTTTTTAGGGGTTTGCAAACATATTTTGAATCACCTCGCACTCGGTCGGGAGTAGTGATTGCAGAGATTTTGACTGAGTGCGCAGTGAGTCAAAACCAGTTTGGAACCCATTTGCAAAAAGATAGTTGATTAGTTTAGTTTATTGCGAAAATAGTTTGTAATTTGTTGAGTGTTTTTTAATTGTATTAATTACGAAGATCTCTTGATTAATGCATGATAAAAATATTTAATGCAAATATGTATAAAAATATGTTCATGAGTTTTTTTAAATAAACATAATTTATTTATGATAATAGGTAATATTTACATATAAAAAAATAATAATACTATACATAAAAATTATTATTAATACTAATAATAATTATAACTGTGATACGATGGCAAAACTGACTGTTTTTTAGTTACTACTGGTTTTGTGTTTGTGTTCGCAAATGTCGCGGTAAGCAAGAGTCACCACCGTCTTTTATTTTATCCAACAAGGGAAAAGGGAAAAAGAACAGAAAAAACCTTTTTGAAGGGGCTAGGTGGATTGTGTGTGCGAGGGAGTATGGGATTATGGTGGACTTGGCCTCACGGCCGTCCACCGATGATCATGTGGATGAGATCTTAAGGCAAATGTTTTGTGTTTTGTTTTTTTTCTTTTTTCATTTTACAATTTTAAAGTAAACCTTATCTTCTCTCTCTCACACTTCTCCTTTCTCTCTTCCTCTTTCAAAACCCTAGCGCCACTAACCTCACGACGGTGCTCACCAAACCCCAAACACGAATCCGACCACACTAAAACTCTCCCCAAATCAAGCAATCAAAAAGAAATGAGAGCTAAGTGTTTTACCCCTCTTACGATTTCTGTGCTTTGAGTTTCAATTCCCGGTCCGATTTGGGTGGTAATTCCCTCCTCCTTCTTTGATTGCACATGTTCTGAAGTAGCGGCGGAGCTTGAAGTGGACGGCGATGGTTCAACTACGCGATTAGGGTTTCCAATCTGGAAACTCTAATCGCCTCTTCTTTTCGTCTTCAACGACAAAGGGGTTTGTTCGTTCTTTCTGGTTCCCAAATTTTTATCTTCCAATCTCTTCGTCTCAGAATCCCCTCCACTCTTCGCTGTATTTTCTGTTATTTATAGCGTTTAGTATTTTAGGGTTTTTTTCTTCCGTTTTGCTGTTACAATTAGATTTAGCTTCAATTAGGGATTGGAAATTTTATTGTAATTGATTTGGTTCCGTAAGCTTAGGTTTCCAGATTTATCATCTTTTAGATTCGTATCTGTGATCTGTAGCGAGATTTGCCTTATGTATAATTGATTCTGTAAAAGTATTGTTTATGACTATGATTATGTAATTGATATTTGAATTGGGAATTTTTTCTCCGGATTTGTAAAGATTTGATGAGTATTGGATATTCTGTATATTTAGCATTAGCTCTATAATAACGATTTTGTAAAATTTTAGTTTGTGTAATTTTTTCTGGATTTGTAAAGATTTGGTGAAGATTTAATTTAGTGTTAAATCTACACAGTACTTGTTAATGCAGAAAACATGCGTAAATTTCGTTTTAATTAGTACAGTACTTGTTAATAGAACACGGGCCTTGCGCTTCTATACTACTTGGGCCTAAATCCTTTTTTTTAAAAATTGATCCAACAACACTCTTTAATAACTAAATTATATAAATAATTATTAATGAAAACATTACTGTAAATAAAAAAAGGTTAACAATATATTACATTTTTTCCTTTTTAATAGAGAAATATATTTTATTTATTTATATTTTATTATTACAAAATAATAATAAACAATTTTAATATTAATCAAAATCCCAAGAAGACAAATGGGTCCAGTTTTAATAAATAAACCGCAAAGAATGTTTAAACAAAATAGGATGATTTTCAAAAGTAGATCAAAATGGGCAAATAAGACATACACCCCTTTCTTACCTAAACGAAAATTAGTCATTTCAATATTTTCAATTTCTTTGGGCCTGTAACTTGAAATTACACCCCTTTTGTTATTCAAACCCCAAAAGAGGTGCACCAAACGCAATGGGCTCGTTTATTGAACTTCACCTCCCATTTTACTAACAACCACTTGAATGAGCTTAGATACTTAACTTTAAATTAATAGCAAATTAAATCTAAATAGTTTTAGTAAACTAATAATTTATTCACTACTCAGACGATTTTTTATCTTCGAATTGCATGGGCCATTGGCCAACATGCATCGCAAACGAGTTTATGAGTCTTTTCAATTTAGAAAGCCCCATTTAAAATACACCCCTAATCGTCTTAGATGGAGATGGGCCATCATATAGTGCTGTACCATCTTTAATTAAATATTTTTTCTTTCTTAATTTCGAAAAATAAAATCATCGAGGTAAGACAAATTTGGGGGTACGACAACAAGAAGTTCTACCAAATTTGCAAAAATTGTCCAAATCGTGAAAAATCCAAACAGACACTTCCAGCCTGTTTCAGTCATACCTTCAAGTTTGGAATTAAGATGATCAATTTTCTCCAATGATTCTGAGATGGTAGCTATGAAACAAGTTTTGTCTTGAAGGAGAACTTCAATTTTCTCTTTTTACTTCTCACTAGCTCTACGTTTTTATTTACATTTGATATATATAATATTGTAGGATTTAGAAAGTGTATCATTAGACAAGTCATCATCACTTATGTCACCATCATTATTCTTATCTAAATTTGTACTTATGTGAGTCGTGAATGCAACCACACAGTTGGCTTGCTCAATTTCGCTTTCCACATCTGACTCATCATCAAAAAAGGTAGCATTGTACCCCTTCTTCCGCTTCCTAAGAAAGTTAGCACATTCATTTTGATTATCTCTAAAGCATTCACATTCATGACATTGAATTACCTTTCTCTTATTCTATTTTTCTCTATCTTTTCCATTACACTGAAATTTGACACCCTTGGAGTTCCATTCCTAGTTGTATTTGACATTGGGTAGTGATATTATTCCTTGATCTCATGTCAATTCTTCTTATGACCTTGCTAAAACTTTTGTATAGAAGGCAAATGGATTTAATTAACTTTTCATCTATATCACCTTCTAATTGATCACCACCTTCTTCAGCATCTACTTTGAATGCCACACTCTGACTTTTTTTTTTAATATTCAATTGACATTTCAAAAGATAGAATAGATCAAAAAAATCATCAACTTTCAATTTGGATACATATTGGGCTTCTTAAATGGTTGTGACTTTTATATAAAACCTCTTTGGACGAGATATAAGGATTTTCTTACCAGCTTTTCTTCAGTCATCTTTTCACCCAGGGAAAACAAATTGTTGGCAATGTCACAGAGTCGAACATTGAATTCAACAATGGTTTCATCCTTCATCGTATTTAGATTTTTAAATTTTGTTGTGATAACTTGAAGTATTGACATCAAACCTTAGATTCCCCTTCATGAGTAACTTCAAGTGTCTCTCAAGCTTCTTTGGCCACTGGTGCATGTGTTAATGACTCTGAAAATGATCTTGCAAATCTATTGTAAATGGAAATAAAGACATGAGAATTACCAAGTGCTTCTTCATCTTCTTCCTCGGGCCAATCCTTTTCAGGTTTCACAATTGTAATTTTATCTTCAGCTGTGACTTTTGGAGGAGTCCATCCTTTTATAAGTTTTTTCCAAGTCTTGTTATCCATTGAGTTAAGAAAGGAAAACATACGAGTCCTTAAATGATCATAGTTGTTATAATCCATAACTGGCAGTCAATTCACATATCCATCGTCTTTTGTATTACCCATATTGAACAGAATGTAGAGAAAACTATGGAGCTCATTTAACCAGAATAAAGTGTCTACTCTGATGCCATTTGAAAATATGTTTGATTAATGACAGGATTTTAGACACAATGTTGGAACAATGTGTATGACAACAAGTTATTGTAAAAGAAGTAATAAATACGTAAAATAAATAACACAAGTAATTGTTAACCCAGTACCACTACTCAAAAAGTATATTTCATAACAATTTCTCACTACGTACACTTAACCAACAAAAGTAATGTATTTTCATTAGGCTCATTTCATTTTTTTTTATTTGTAAATCACTTATAACCATAATTCATTTAAACAAATGTTGTGATTTATGAAGCAGTGACACGCTTCGAATATCTATACCTGCACTTTTATCTTTTTTCGTTAAAAAAGGATGAGTTTCCTTATTTTTATTTTAAATAAAAATTAAACACGTTTCACCATGGTCCATATTAACAACTCTAGTTAAATATTATGAAATTTCACCATGATTCTTTTTACCAACTGTGGTGAAATATATTACCTATAAAAGCTAACTTATATCAGTTTAAAATAGACAACACTCAAAGGAAACCCTAACTTCTCTCATCTTATCCCAATTTCTCAAAACTCCAACTTAACTTCTTCTATTATTATGAATCAAGAAAAGATTTCACGAATATTTGCAACATGAAAAAACTAACTCATTTATTTTTATTTATTCTCCACGAATATTTTCAACAAAATGTACTATTGTACCCTAAAATTTGACCTCCTTTTTACTCAACACATGCCCATTGAGGTCCCCAACCTGCCCAAGGATGACCAAGAATTGACCAGACAAATTCTCCTCCTAAGGCAATGAACCTCTAACTAGGGTTTCAATTTTCATCAAAATGTGTGAGCTCCAACGGTATCAAATGCTTTCCATGGTCCTAATATGCCTTCAAGATTGTCCATGACAACTTGCATGCCTTGCACAATAAGTTTGCTCAGTCAATTGCTCAAGTATTGGAAAACCAACTGTGCTAGGTCAAAAGTCAACTATGGCCCATGTACAGTCAAACTTCAAGATTTTTGGTCAAAATCAACATTTTGAAGTGATATCCATCATTTTATCAAGGGTTGATCATAATTCCTCAAGAAATGGTCATAATTCATCAAAAGTAAAGAATTGCTAAATTAGGGTTTCTATCGGAGAAGTCAACCAAACTTTGACCAGGCATAACTTTCTCATAATTTATCAGAAATTTCTAAACAAAAGCTCATTTTGAAGATAATCTAATTCCCTACAACTTCTCTTCATTCCTCAAGATCAAGAAATGCACCATTTGAAATATATAAGCTCAGACATTACAATTCATTTTCAGAGAGTAAACAAAAGCCACTTTTTTCCATGACCTTTTACATTAAGATAAACTCTTCAAATGCAAAAGTTATCAAAATAGAGATTGAAGTAGACATCTTGGGCTTTCCAAAAAGTAAAAGAGCATCATCATGATATAAATATTGAGCAAGTTATGGCTTTCCTAAGTTGGGAAAATTTTGGAAATTTCAAGAATGGTGCATTGAGCAAACTTGAACTTTTAAGGCAATTGGTAAACTTTTTGGACTTGAAACACTTTAATGACATTATCAAGGGCGTCTAAAATCACTTTTGCATACCTTCGATTTTATTTGAATTTATTTTGATTTTTATTCAATTTAAAATTAAATAAATACAAGATAAATGCATAAAATGATAGGTTATTGTGTTGGACATTTGAGCTAATGTTTGGGTCAGCCTTGGGCCCATAATTTCGTGCAAGAAGTGACCATATTAATTCAGCATCAAACATGGCATGAAAAACACAAAAATAACAATTATTCAAATGTTGATTTTGCTCTTAAAATGCATAGTTATGTCTTTGATTATTTCCATGTTTCCTTGTCCCCCTTCTACACTAAAAATACATCACATGTGCAAGCCAAAATCACACCTACACGCTGTACAAGAAGCTCTACCAAATTTGCAAAAATTGTCCAAATCATGAAAAATCCAAACAGACACTTCCATCCTATTTCAGTCTAACCTAAGCCCTCTATCCATGTCCAGAGATTCCCAGGAACACGTATCAATCATTGTTCAAGCAATCTCACACCCAGAAGGACCAAACTGAAACACTCATTGTTGGTGGCTTTTTTGAATTCATATTTTTGATTTTCATGATGAACTAACCTCTTTTAGTGTTTGATTTGTATTAAGGGTAGCCTATAGGACATGTCTAACGTAAAGTATATGAGGAAGGGGGCCAGAACAAGATCGTGCCATTTCTAGGGCACGATCTGTGTTCGTCATTATACCTCACAATACAGGCCGTTTTAGGATAAACAAACCCCAGAAATGGAATCAGGAGGGTTGATTTGACGGGGGAGGGAGGGGGGGGGGGGGGTAGCCTTGATTGTAGGCTTTGATCTTTCCATTTTTGCAGGTTTTACATTTTGATATCCCGGAGAAGACGACCAGAGTTTGACTCCGGCGTCCCTCCGACTAGTTGACTCAGGCAGAAGCATGCGTGGCTGGATCAACATCTCTGATTGGTTCATTCAAATTTTAGGGTCCCACCTGGAGCGCACACGTGTACAACTCAATATGATCCACTTGCTTCATATATACATTATTGTTCTCGTTTATATACACGAATGATAAATTGGTCTGGTGGTGAAGCGTGTGTGTGTAGCTAGAGGTCCAGGGTTTAACCCCAGATTGCTGCATTTTGTTTTATTTTTTTTAACATTTCTTTTTTGCAGGTTTTTTGAGCAAGCCAGGCTCTCCATTGGGGCCAACTTTTTTTTCAAACAATACACCCCCATTTTATTTTTGATACCAGGCCCATATCTTATGTTTTTATTTTTTCTCTTTTAGTTTCTTTTTTTTTTTACTTTTAACAAATGATAAAAAAAATCAAAAAAATAATAAAAGATTTAGGTTTTCTAAAATTATTAATTAATGAATTAATTATTTTAATGTTATTTTATCAATTTAAAATCAATTAGACTTAGGTTCATTTTAATTTAAATTATCTTCTCAATAAAAAATACAAAAAATATGAGAAGTAGGATTTATTTAATTCAACATTTATTTTCTTAATTAAAATTAAATTTAGATTTATTTGTTTTCTTAACAAAACCAAAAAAGATTTTTTTGTTTACTTAGAACCTTTTTTTAGGTTTTTTAGACGTGATATTTATTTCGCGCGCGTTTATTTTTATTCTAGCATTTTATGTAAATATTGTAACTGCCTATGGATGTAATAGTTTTAGATTTAAAATTCCGCACTTTATTTCATGCACTTTTTTATGTAACTATCCCAAAGCCGTGTAATAGTTTAGGATTTATTTTTCTGTATTTTATTTCCCGCATATTTTCTGCTTTATTATTTTGCTATATTACTGTTATTAAATAGGCGTGTATGGAAAGACTGTAAATTAAAATGTTAGCTAACCTAATAAAAAGAGAAAAATAACTGAATCTCAACACATATGCACATATGCACCTCTAGGGTATCCCTGCTTCGGTTGCCTTTCGGAAAATAAAATAGTCATGTCCCTCGAGAATGGGGACGCTTTAGTAAAGACCCGTAAAATCAAAAGATCATGGTCTCTCGATGACCCTAGATGTTGCCTTTCGGTAAATGATCTCGTCCCTTAAACAAAATTGCTAAAGCGTCTCCGTATGTTGCCTTTATGACTGTAAAAAGTCCCTTCGAATGTCCCTCAACATCCAACGATAAGGCTACCTACTCACTATTAGTAGGATAGCATTGTCTAAAGGAAAAGAGGAAAAGAACGACCCTTTTCGAGTAATAAAGTAGATAGCTGTTAGAAGTTTGCTCAAACATCTTGCACTTACACAAAAAACTACTTTTCAAAAACAATTTTCAAAACACTTTGTATACTTTCTCTGCTATCCCGAGAAACATTACTAAGTTCGCCGTACTAAGGCGTTTTCAAAACATTTTCAAACACAAAACACAAAGGTATTTTAAAAATGAGCAAACCTCTAAGAGCCCATGGAAAACCACGGATGGAAAGGGTGCTAACACCTCCCCTTTCAATAATCTACCCCCCTTACTCAGAAAACATCTTGAAAAGGTCTTTTTCTGTTCTTTTCACCCTTTCCTTTGTCGGATAAAAGGAAAGTCGATAGCGACTCTTGCTTACCACATATTTATGAATACAAAATGCAAACCAGTATACACTAGTTGGTTCTGCCACCGTATCACAGAACTGACGACTCTGCTGGGGAGTACTATATAAAAGTGGAGTTTACCTTAGAGTTAGTTCATTTTTAAACTGCTTTTTGTGCTTTGTTTGCTTTACTTTTGAGGGCTTGTTTGGGTTGTTACTATAGATCCTACACCCGGATCTGGGGCACCTTATTAGGTAAGTAGAAATAAATCATGGAGGCTTTACAACATAGACCGATATGGACAAAGTGGTGGCTACATTAGCGCGATACCTTGGATTGTACTAATGTTCCTTGAGTAAGTTAAGGATAACATTAGGCTTCCTCATAGTATCATAAGTGCTAAATGACCTTTAGAACCTTTAATTGACTCATCCTAGCCATTAGGAAGTAGTGAGATAACCGACTTTGGTTCCGATCGAAGATTGGTTGATACTCGATACTACACTCATTGAGGCTGGACTTTCAGTATTTTTTGGCCGCAATACTTCGGTGCGGAGCTGAAACAATTTTTGAATGCAAGGTCAGTGTTATTGAGACTCCTTGGAACCCGGTTACTATTAATAGGACATGTTGAGCCAACTTAACACTCAAGAGGGTACTTACCTTAAAACCTCATGCAAGCCTTTGAACCTAAGGTCTATTGTGTGATTTGCTTGTGTTATCTGTATTTTTTAGCATAATCATGACATCATAAACATTATGACGTTCATATGTACTAATCATTTCAAGGACCTGTTGGATTTACCTCTTTGCTATTTTGTAGGATATGAATTCAGGTCACAGAAAAACCATCCGGAATCACTTCACAGAAGTTCCTCCCAAACTCAAGGAATTAGTCTTGAAAGTTCCCGAGGACTCATCATTCCACAAGAGACATGGTCACTTACTCAGTTTGGCTACCACCGAATTTGACGAAGGTTTGATGAGTTTCTTGTTCTAGTTCTTCAACCCTAAGCACCATTGCTTCATATTCCCCAATTATCAACTGGTACCTACACTGGAGGAATTCTCTAAGTTACTTGGTTTACCTATATTGGAGCGAGTACCTTTCACTGGTTTGGAACAAGACCCACTTCTGAAGATGTTACTGTAGCTTTGCACTTGAGGCCATCTGGCATTGAGTCCGATTGGGAAAAAAGAAGTGAAGTTAAGGGTCTCCTTGCAAATTTCCTAATGAAGAAAGCTCATATTTTCCTGGATGCTATGAGTTATCATGTCTTCGAAAATGTATTAGCCCTCTTGATCCATGGGTTTGTCCTGTTTCCTAATTCAGATTAACTTATAGATGTGAATGCTATCAACATTTTTCTTGCTCACAATCCGGTTCCTACATTTCTTGGGGATATCCTACATTCTCTCTATACTCGTACTCAGAAGAAGCAAGGAACTCTCATGTGTTACACCCCTCTGCTATATAGGTGGTTTATTTCGCACCTTCCTCGATCAACAATGCAGAATGATTTAGGCTTAAGATGGAGTCAAATTTTAATGTCTCTCTCACTCCGACATCCATTGGTGTCCTCGCACTCAAGGAGACATCTCTTTTATTGATCAATGCGGAGAATTTCCTAATGTGCCGCTCCTTGGTATTAGAGGAGGCATAACCTATAATCCTTATTTAGTACTACGTCAGTTTGGCTATGCACGGAGAGATGGTCCACCGGATATGCTCATCCTGGGTATTGTGTTCAACTACTCAGGTGATTTTCAAAATTATCGTCAGAGGTTCATACGCACTTGGGGCATTGTTAAGAAGACTAATAGTAGGACTTTTGAGCGCAAGAACTCCATCCCTTTGGAACCTTACCTCAAATGGGTGCAAGATCGAGCCCAAAGTCTTATGATGCCAAACGATTCCATCATACCAGTGATCTTGGAACCCGTTGTTTAAGGGGGCAAGTCCCGTATTATTATCTATCCTGATATGCCAACCAACTTCGAAGAGTTGCAAAAGTCTTGGATCCAGCTCAAGGGAGAAAGGGATACTTTTGAGTCTTAATTCTATGCAAGTGAGAAGAAGGTGCTGGAATTAACAAAGCAGCTTCACGAAGAGAGGAACCTCAACACCAAGAGGAAGCGCACATGGGAGGCTTAGGAGTTTAGAATTTCCTTTCAATGTTTATCCCTGTGTAATCTTTTTGTTTCTTTAAAAAACTTGCTAATAAAAGGTTTTGTTTCTTATTTTTTTAAAAGAGCTTAAATCCAATAAGGTCCTTGAAAACATTGCATAAGCATATCATGCATCTCATTGCATAAGCAGATCTCAAAGCAGGGTTCTTATCTTCTTCGCTGTTTATTTCAGAAAGTAAAAAAATGGCTCTTGAACAAAACATCAAGGATCTCCAGGCGCAAAAAACCCAGTTCCGGCAAATGATTGTGGCTCTAGCTAAAGGGAAAGAAGATCTGAAGGACCTCATACTGAAAGATAAAAAGAAGAAGCCAAAGGAACAAGATGGTGTGGTGAACTTAGGAAGAAGGATCAGAGGACCAGTGCGGCGAGCTTATGAACTGGTAACTTCATCAAAAGAAGGAGACAATCAAGAAGAGGAAACAAGAGAGGAAGACTCCAGTCCAAAGGAATCCGATGATGAATCTGACTATGATGAGGAGCAGTATCCTCCTATTGATGAAAAATACAAACAACTGAAGGATCGTTGAATGCAATGGAAATCCAGAAGGTACAGGGTCTGGATTTTGAAGAGCTAGGTTTGGTTTCTGGGGTTGTCATCCCGCAGAAGTTCAAGGTTCCGGTGTTCGCAAAATATGATGGGGTCTCATGTCCCAAGATGCATCTCCGATCTTATGTGAGGAAGATTCACCCTCACACTGTAGACAAGGACTTATGGGTCCACTTCTTTCAGGACAGTCTATCTGGGACTCATCTAGAATGGTTCTATAAACTGGAGGGGACCAATATTCGTAACTGGGAAGACCTGGCTGCTGCTTTCTATAAGTAGTATCAGTATAATGCAGACATTGCTCCCACCCGTACACAAATCCAAAGTATGTCTATGGGTTCGAACGAAGGTTTTAAAGACTATGCTCAGAAGTGGAGGGACTTAGCAGGAAGAGTCCAACCCCCCTGTCTGATAGGGAGTTAGTGGATATGTTTTTGGGTACCCTATCTGGTCCATTTTTCAATCATCTAATTGGAAGCTCCTCAGCTGGCTTCACTGAGTTGATTTTGATAGGAGAAAGAGTGGAAGCTGGGATTAGAAGTGGAAAGATTCAGAAGGATGCTTCTTTAAGTGCGGGAAAGAGACCTTTCGTAGGAAAAAAGGAGGTTAGTGTTGTTTACAATCAACGAAATCAGAACAGAACCGAGCGCCGTCCAACGGTAGGGGCTGTTATTATATTCAAGCCTGCAACTACTTAACAATGAAACAATCAGCCCATAGCGGAAAGACCTGTAAGACAATTCACCTGGATAAATATGACTTTGTCTCAAGTATTGCCTCACCTACTGAAATCCAATATGGTTACCTTGAGGGAAGCTTCCAAGAATCCCAACACCACATCTCCTTGCTACAACCCAAATGCTCGCTATGCTTACCATTCAGAAAGTCCATACCATGATACAAACGACTGTTGGGCTTTGAAAAACAAGGTGCAAGACCTTATTAAAGCGAAGAAGATTGAATTTGACGCTCCTGAGATTCCCAATGTTATAACTGCTCCCATGCCCAAGTACGACCGTGGTGTTAATACTGTTGATGATGATACATTTATTACCTCTGTTGAGGAACTTGTTACTCCTCTCATGACTGTTTAGTGGAATTTGTTGCAAGCCAGTTTATTTCCTGGCTGTGGTGAAAATTTCCATTTTTGTTCATCTCTACTGACTGGTTGTTGTTTGTTGAAAGCAGGTGTTCAGTGCCTGATGGATGATAAAGAGATTCTTGTAAGGTTGTTTCAATCATAACCATTTCCGCCAATCCTCTTAGGGTCTCCACCAAAAGAACCATCAGGATTACATCTGCTCCAAAGTTGGCTCCTCTGATCATTACTATGCCAGGGCCAGTCCCATACTCCTCGGACAAGGCTGTTCTCTGGAACTATGGGGCTGACGTCTATTACCACGGTTTTAAGAAAGACCTGTTGGCTGCTGAAGACCAAGTCTCTGAAAATACTGATCCCGACATTGGCAACATCGTTGGGACCAGCAAAATAACAAGAAGTGGAAGAGTGTTCTCCCCTGACATTTCTCCTCCAAAAGCCATTACTATTCTTGTGATAATTCCTACTGCTGTTCCTGTTGATACTACCACCAAAATTCATGTGATTACCCCTGTTGCCACCCCTATCATTGAGTCGGCCGAGACTCGGGGCAAAGACATATTGATTGAGCCTGTCCTGACGAAGGCGCATTCAGAATCTATTCCAGAGGCTTCCAAGAAGGAAATGGAAGAAATCTTGAAGATAATAAAAAAGAGCGACTACAATATGGTCGAACAGCTGGGGCATACCCCTTCTAATATTTCTATGTTAGCCTTACTATTATGCTTCGAAGCTCATGCAAAAGCTTTGGTGAAATTCCTCAAGACCGCCCATGTGCCACAAGAAACCTTCGCTGACCAATTTAAAGATTTTGTGGCCAGTTTGACAACTGATAACGGTTTGGGTTTTTCTGATGCTGACCTGACACCCAGAGGAAGAAAACATAATGATGCACTACATGTCTCCATTGAATGGAGGGGCACTACTTTGGCCCATGTTCTAGTAGATATTGGTTCATCATTGAACGTGTTACCCAAGAAGGCTCTGGACAGATTAGACTGTGAAGGTTTGAATCTGAAGCCCAGCAACATTGTAGTGAGGGCTTTCAATGGTTCAAAAATAACGGTGCACGGGAAGGAGGACATCCCCATCAAAGTTGGTTCTCAAACCTTTGACTCCACCTTCTACGTGATGTATATCAAACCATCTTATTCTTGTTTGTATGGTCGCCCTTGGATCCAAGGGGCTAGAGTTGTCACGTCCACTCTGCATCAGATGATGAAGTACCCAGTGAAAGGAAAGATTGTCACGGTAAATGGTAAAGAAGAGTACATGGTAAGCCACCTGAACTCTTTCAGGTGTGTGGAAATGGATGGCGAGTTCATCGAGACTCCGTTCCAGAACTTCGAAGAGGTTCCCCATACCATGGCGACAACTGGGACTGTTACCAATCCGCCGAAGATCACCAGACCTCCCTTGAAAATGGCTTCTCTCAAGGACGCCAAAGAAGTTATTGAAGAAGGTGGGTGTACCATTTGGGGCCAACTCCCTGACATTCCATACAAATCTGATAAGTTTGGCTTGGGTTTCTCTTCAGGGGCTCAAAGGGTTGTTCGCCGTGCTCATGCTGGAGGATTTCCCCTACGTATTAGCGACCATGGGGTCAACGCTTTATAAGATAGTGATGGTGACTATGACATGGATAGCTGGATATTCCCTACTACCAACGGTGGACCCAGTAACTGGACGACTAAAGACTTTCTACCAATTACTTTTATTCAAAAGTAATTATCTTTTTGTTTTCATATATGTAATAATTAAACAATATAAAATCTATGGCCATGTGTCTTACCCGGGGTACAATGGTTTATTTGTGAGGGTTATCATGTTTTAATCTCATGTGTCATTAATAAAGCATTGTATATTTTGCATACAAATTTTGCGCTCTCTGTTTTTCTTTTCTGCTTTTTACTTTGTCAATACAGCTATGCTCTTACACACACTCACGTATCAAACTGCATATCCATAACCACTCTGGATCCTATTGATAAAGGTTCTGCTATTGCTTGTTATAACTTTGAAAGTTCGATCAACCAAGCCGAGGACGAAGGTGAGGAAGATTATGAGGTACCCGGAGAACTTTCCATACTGTTACAGCAGGAAGAAAGGGCTATACAGCCTCATGAAGAGCCAGTTGTGACAGTGAATCTGGGTACATAAGAGGACAGAAAAGAAGTCAAGATAAGTGCAAATTTGGAGCTTAGTGTCAAACAACGATTGATTCAGATGTTGCATGATTATGTCGAGGTATTTGCCTGGTCATACAAAGACATGCCATGACTTGACACTGATGTTGTGGTTCATCATCTGCCAACTAAAGAAGACTGCCCTCTAGTAAAGCAGAAGGTTCGTCGTATGCGCCCAGAAATGTCGAAGAAGATCAAAGAAGAAGTTATGAAACAGTTCAACACTGGGTTCTTAGCTGTCACCTCTTATCCCCAAGGTTGCTAACGTAGTCCCGGTGCCTACAAAAGGATGACAAGGTACGTATGTGTGTGGACTACATAGACTTGAATAGGGAAAGCCCCCAGGATGATTTTCCACTTCCCCACATTGATGTTCTGGTTGACAACACCACATAGCATAAAGTATTTTCCTTCATGGTCAGTTTCTATGGCTACAATAAGACCAAGATGGCACCTGAAGACATGTAGAAGACAACCTTCGTCACACAATGGGGAACTTTCTGTTACAAAGTGATGCCATTTGGATTGAAGAACGTTAGGGCAACCTATCATCGATCTATGGTAGCTTTGTTCCATGATATGATTCACCATGAGATAGAGGTCTATGTTGACGACATGATAGCCAAATCTCAAACTGAGGAAGAGCACCTTGATCATCTACAAAAGTTGTTTGATAGACTGAAGACGTACAAGTTGAGGCTAAATCCGAACAAGTGCACCTTCGGGGTAAGGTCTGGTAAACTCCTATGTTTCATTGTTAGTGACAAGGGTATTCAGGTAGACCCTGAAAAGGTTAAAGCTATACAAGAGATTCCGGCTCCTCACACTAAGAAGGAGGTTAGAGGCTTCTTGGAACGCCTAAATTACATTTCCAAGTTCACTTCCCATCTAACTGCTATTTGTGAGCTAATCTTCAAACTCTTGAAGAAAGATCAAGTGGTAAAGTGGAATGAAAAATTCCAGACTGCCTTCGAGAGAATCAAGGAATACCTTCAAGAGCCTCCAATTCTGATGTCGCCGATTAAAGAAAGACCTTTGATAATGTATTTAATAGTGTTAGATAATTCAATGGGGTGTATGCTGGGGCAGCATGACGAGTCTGGTCAAAAAGAGCATGCAATATACTACCTTAGCAACAAGATTACCGACTGAAACAAGATACTTACTGCTCGAGAAAACTTGTTGTGCTTTGGCATGGGCTGCTCGCTGAATAAGACAATATATGTTGACCCACACTACTTTGTTGATATCTAAGATGGATCCGATCAAGTACATCTTCGAGAAGCCCGATCTCTCCAGAAGAATAGCAAGATGGAAAATGATCTTGACCAAATACGATATCCAGTACACGACCCAGAAAGCAATCAAGGGAAGTGTATTAGCTGATCATTTGGCTCATGAGGCTATGGATGACTACCAATCCATGAACTTTGAATTCCCGGATGAGAATATTATGTTGGTGACTGACTATGAAGAACCTGGACCGAATGAAGGACCTGAGGAAGGATCCCGATGGACTATGGTTTTTGATGGAGCCTCCAATGCACTCGGCAATGGTATCGATGCTGTAATCATATCTCCCAAAGGATGTCATACTCCTTTCACCGCCAAATTATGTTTCAACTGCACCAACAATATGGATGAGTATGAAGCATGCATTATGGGTCTCAAAGTTGCTATTGTCCTAAGGATCAAGTTCTTGAGCGTTTTTCGGGGATTCAACCTTGGTAATAAGTCAAATCAAAAGGGAGTGGGACACGAAGCACCCTAATCCTATCCCTTACAAAGAACACGTGTTGACATTACTTCCATATTTTGAAAAAGTTACCTTTGAACATTTTCCACGAGAAGAGAATCAGTTAGCGACGCGCTAGCTACTATCTCATCCATGTTCAAGGTCAGATGGGACAACGAAGCTCCTCATATCACTATTGGGAGATTGGATGTACCAACATACTGCTATGAGATTGATACTGAAGAAGTAGCAGACAAACCTTGGTTCCATGAAGTGAAAAGGTATCTCGAGGCTCAAGAATATCCCAAGGGAGCATATGTCAATGATAAGAAGTTTCTAAGAAGGTTCTCCGCAAAGTTCTTCCTCAGTAATGGAATCCTCTACAAGCGCAACCATGACTCTACTTTACTTCGGTGTGTGGACAAGAGTGAAGCAGAGAGGATTATGGAAGATTTACACGAAGGTACCTTTGGCACCCATTCTAGTGGACACACCATGGCTAAAAAGATCCTACGGGCAGGATATTACTGGTCCACTATGGAACCAGATAATTATCAACATTCCTGAACTTGTCACAAATGCCAGATCTATGCTGATAAAGTGCATATACCTCCGGATCTCTTGAATGTCTTGACGGATCCCTGTCCCTTTTCAATGTGGGGTATTGACATGATCAGAGAGGTTATAGCTACCGCTTCCAATGGGCATCGCTTCATCCTAGTGGCCATTGATTACTTCACGAAGTGGGTTTAGGCCGCCTCTTTTACTACGGTTACCAAGAATGTTATGGCGCGGTTCATCAAGCATAACCTTATCTGTTGGTATGGTGTTCCAGAGATAATCATCACATATAATGGTACAAATATCAACAATACAATGATCACTAAACTCTGTAAGCAATTCAAGATCCAACATCATAATTCTTCCCCTTACCGGCCGAAGATGAATGGCACTGTAGAGGCTGCTAATAAGAACATTAAGAAAATCATACAGAAGATGACAATAACATATACAGATTGGCATGAGATGTTACCATTTGCTCTTCATGGTTACCGCACCTCAACACGAACGTCAACAGGGGCAACACCTTATTCTCGGGTGTATAGTATGGAGGATGTCCTACCTATTGAGGTTCAGATCCCTTCTTTGAGAATCATGCAGGATGTAGGTTTGAACAAAGATGATTGGATCCATACTCGACAAACTGAATCTGATTGATGAGAAAAGGCTTGCTGCTGTATGTCATGGTCAGATGTACCAAAAACAAATGATCAAGGCTTTCAACAAAAAGGCCAGACGTCAGGTATATCAAGTGGGTGATCTAGTAATCAAGCGCATCATACTGCCACAAGGTGATCCCAGGGGAAAATGGACTCCCACGTACGAGGGCCATTTTTAATCAAGAGCATATTTTCCGGTGGAGCTATGATTCCAACCACCATGGATGGTGACGATCTTTCTCACCCTATGAATGCAGACATAGTGAAAAGATACTACGCATGAATAAAGACCCGCTAGGTTGACTGGCCTAGGCAAAAATAAGGGCATCCCGACGAACCAAAAGGGTTCGGGCAAAAATTAGGGATAAATACAAAAAATATGTACACCCGACAAGTCGAAAACCTGAAAAGGCAGCTTGGGAAAAAAGGGTATCCCGGTGGACTGAAAACACGAAAGGGAGGTCTAGGAAAAAATTAAGGATTTAAAGCGTACAACTATGTCCCATTGGATCACCTTGCGACCAGACTTCAGTATCAAGCTCAAACGGTACTGATCAATACAGTCAGCTTCAGACAAGTAACAAAGTAATGAGACACTCAAAGACATAAGGGAAATAGTAGAATTAAAACTCGATGGGATTATTACACATAGCTGTTTCTCTTTGTACACTATTTTGTATAGTTTTTTTTAACAATGGTGTTCTCCTACTAGAACATCAGTCTCTTTGTACAAAAATTCCTGTTATAGGAAAATTTCAAAATCAATGCAAATCATTTCTTTGAAAGTACAAAACTATTTATTTTCTATTTTTCTGTTTTGTTTTTCAAAAACGTCTAATGATTATTTTTGACATATGCATTTGAATATGATTACTGTTTACAAATACTTGCATAAGAAACATAAAGACAGTTGCTAATGACTTTAAGGAATGGAGTTAAGTCTAAAAAAGGCCATTTGTAGTCCCGACAGTTACTCTTTCCAGCAGGTACAGAGGCATAAACGTCTTGAGACGAAGTCACCGCTACATCCTTGGAATACAACCCAGTGATGTCTATGTTCCCCACAGAGTGGAACCACTCAAATTTGTGATCTCTTCTTCCCCAAGCAGGAATTACTCTCCCGCAAAGTTCCCTCAGAGAGGTTAACTCAGAGATCCCCAACTGAGTTTTACAAATCTCAACAGTTTATAAAGCCTTATCCCCTAGTAGAGTTCATTTCCCTAACTGCAGAAGTTTATCCCCCAACATAGTTTTTTTCCTCTACACCAGTAAAATTTTCCAACAGAGCATCTTTCCCCCCGTAGAGTCATTCTCAAGCAGGAGTCAAAGATCCCCGAGAGAATATCCTCAAACGGAAGGAGGAAATCCACAGTAAATCATCTCTGCTCATCTTCCCAGCGGGAATGAAAGAATCATTTTCCACATCTACCAAACAGCAGTCAGGGATTTACTTTCCCAGACTAGGAGATATCACAACAGCATTCCATACTCATACATCATGGAATGCGCATACACATCGCATACCACATAATCTCATTTATTTTGAGAACATCATTACACAATGCATTTCATACATCATGACATTGCATACGACTAACTCTTTACCTTTTCAGGAAAGATCAAATCAACATACACCATTGACTACTTACATGACCTTGTACTCTTCTCAAAGGCTACGTCTGACAAAGGGATACTTCAGCATTTTCCTCAGAAAAATGTTCTCAAGATTTTCCTCTAGTTCAGTTAGATCGATACTAAGATCTTCCTAATTTATATTCCAGTTGAAGATAATTCAAGCCCTTTTTATTGTTCAGTTAAATCGACACTAAGATTTTTCTGATTACCATTCCAGTCAAAGTTAATCCAAGACCTTTTTCTGGTTCAGTTAAATCGACACTAATATTTTTCTGATTTCCATTCTAGTCAAATTTAATTCAAGACCTTCTCTGGTTCAGTTAAATCGACACTAAGATTTTTCTGATTTCTATTCCATTTGAAGACAACTCAAGACCTTTTTTTGGTTCAGTTAAATCGACACTAAGATTTTTCTGATTCCCATTCCAGTCAAAGTTAATTCAAGACCTTCTCTAGTTAAGTTAAATCGACACTAATATTTTCCTGATTTCTATTCCAGTTGAAGATAATCCAAGACCTTTTTCTGGTTCAGTTAAATAGACACTAAGATTTTTCTGATTCTTATCCAGTCAAAGATAACTCAAGACCTCTGCTGGTTCAATTCAAATTAACCATTGATTTATTACTGATTCTTTTCCAGTAGATACTTTCTCTGGTTCAGTTATATCGACCCTAAGATTTTCTGATTCTTATCCAGTTAAAGATACTGTAAATCTTGGACCCGACCACATAACAACATAATTTCTTCAAATTACTGAAGCCTGGTTACGACCAGATAACAATTCAATGTCTATAATTACTGCAAATCCTGGAACCGACCAGATAGAAGTTAATTTCATATTCCCCAATAGGTCGCTGGGAAGCCTGGAATACGACTAGATAGTAATCAGTCTTATTGTCCTCAACAAGTCTCCGTGAAGCCTAGATCCCGACCAGATAACAACTCGCTTTCAAGAGATGACTCCCCAATAGAGTAATGGACAATCGAAGCTCCTAGACTCGATTTTCCTAAAACATTCCCCATCAGAATCCTCTCAGACAGCAGGAACAGGAATCCCCACAAAGAGAATTCTTATGAAGTCAGCATCTACTTTGGATGGCATATCTAAGCCCATCTATGACGACTCTCCGTCATGTTCTGTGAATGGCATCTTTAAGCCCATCTCCGACAGTCTTTTGTCATCTTTTCCAAATGGTATCTGTGATACGGTGGGAGAACTGACTTGAGGTTTTGCGTTTGTTTTCGCAAATGTTTCGGTTTAGCAAGAGTCGCCACCGACTTTTTATTTTATCCTAAGGAAAGGTTAAAAAGCACAGAAAAAACCTTTGAGATGTTTTCTTGGGTTCGGGGTGTAGATTATAGAAAGGGAAGGTATTAACACCCTTTCTATCCATGGTTATCCATGGGCTCTTAGTTACTTGCTTAGATCACTTGCCTTTGCTTTTCAATTGTTTGAAATGGTGCTTTGTGTGTGGTTTTGAAAATGTTTTGAAAAAGATGCCTTGTCTAGGCAACCCTTGTAACAATTCTTTACTCGAATGTTTTACAAAGGTGTTTGTCTTTTTGAAAAGATGTTTCAATATTTTTGAAAGATTGTTTTGAAATTGTGTTGTGAGGTGTGTTTTGAAAAATGGCAAGGATTGTTTTGCAAGTTTGGTCAAGTAACCAAGAGCTATCTACCCTAAATTTCTCAAAAATCTTTCTTATGTTTTAACCCTTTTAACAATGTTGTTTCACCATTGTATTTGGTGAACAACCTTGTGTTAGGATGTTAACGGGACGGGCGCGGGTCATCGTTTAGACCATATAGGAAATTGTGCCAAGTATCTTTGGCAATTTTATCAAGGGACTTGATCATTTTAGGCAACTTGATAGCGTCATCGAGGGACTATGATCATTTGATTTGTTTTTGTTTTGCCAAAGACACTTAACATGCAACCATGGCCCATTTTTGAAGGCAACAAGTGGAGTAACCCTGGGGGTGCAAGTGTGCATTGTGTTGTCCATTTTCATGCTTTTTTGTCTTTGTATTAGTCAAGCTATTTGTTATTTTATTTGCATACAAACCCTAGGTCTATCATGGCATAATTTGAAAGCTTTTAAATGCGGAAATTTAAAGTCCTAAATTATTACAACATGATTATGGGGATGGGGGTACAAATGTTTGAATGGGGGGATATTTGGCAAGAAATTAAATCTAAAGCTATTACATCCATATCGAATATATAAATATTTAATTGTACAATATTGGAATAAATACAATATATATGCAAAATGTATTATGCACAAAAATGATTTTTTGTATGTGAAAATGTTTTTCAATATGAAATATAAACAAAAAATAAAAAGGTCAAATTTTGAATATTTTATGGTTTAGGGCAAAACCCTAGTTTTTAAATAAATAGTATTTATTTATTAATTATATACAATATTTATATATTAATTTATACAAAAAAATAAAAAAGGAAGTATATTGTAAAAAAAGTATTTTTTAGTGTCATATATTAATAAAAATAAAAATGTATTATTTTCATATTTTTATCCTAAATATCTAATAAAATATACAAGTATTTATATATTATATTAAATATACTAAATATATACAAGAATAAAATATTAATTATTTACAAAAATGTGTATTTTTAGAAAATGTTTTCAAAATGAAAATAATAAATAATAACTAAAATATATATATATTTTTGTATTATTTTCTAGGGTTTTAAATAAAAAGTATATATATTTATTTACATACATATATTAAATAAAACAAATAAATGCCAAATAAATGCAAAAAAGGGTGGAAAAATATTTTTGATATTTTTTATATTTGAGCAAAAAATAATAAGTCAGAATCAAAAAGAAAAAATTAAAAATGATAAATATATCACACAATGGGTCAGGGGGGTGTAAATTGGAAAAAGGGGGTGTGAACAGCAAGTTGACTCAGGCCCAGCCCAAGTCAACTTTGTCTTCAACCTCCAGCAACCTGTTTGAAACAAAACGCGTGCTTCTTCTTGTCCAACACAAATCCTGATTCCTTGACTTTTAGCAAAAACTCACAACACAAATAATGTAGAGCATCAAGAGACGAATTCAGACATATAAAACACTTAACCTAATTCTAAGAAACAAAGGAGAATTTCTTCATCCCCAATTTCTAACCTAATTTTTCTTCAATGTTCTTGACCAAAATTCTCACAGCACGCATAAAATAAATAAAAAGTAAATACATGGATGGCTTCAGGGCTATGAGTAGAGCATGTTTTCTTCACAAACCTAAGCTTAATCATGCCTGGATAGAGAGATAGAAGTTCATGTTTTTACCTGTTTCAGCTTGACTTGAACAGAACAATGTAGCAACTTCCAATGGATTTTGAGCTTTTGTACAGCTTGCCTGAAGTCCAAGGATGCTTCTCTAACTCCTAGCTTGCTTTAAAATCAACTGAATCGTTCTATGGAAGTCAACCTGCACAACTTGAAAATAAAAATGGCAAACGTGGTTATGGGTGTTACAGCTTGAGTTCAATCTTGGGATAGCTTCAGTGGATGATATGGAACATGTTTGAACTCTTTTTGGCTAAAGTGCACGAGTGGAATGGATTGTGGAAGTCAAACTGCAACAAATGCCCTGTTTCTGCATCAAGAGGGTGTTTTTGTGAATGAGGAGGTTTGGGAGGTGGTTCAGTCGTGCTTTAGGCTTGCTTGGATGTCTGAAATATGTTTGCAAAGTTTGTGTTTGGCTGTGTTGACAGGAATGAGAGATTGAGAGTTTTGGCAAGCTTTCTTCTTTTTGAAGTAAGAAGGTTCAAGTTGGGTTATAGGCCTGTACAAGGCTCTCAAGCATGCTGCAGCACTCTCTCTTGATCAATGGGATTTGTCTACAAACTTGTGCCTCAAAGATCTGGCTTGTACCTCTTGGATATGGTATTTGACATAAAGTGCATCTTTTCCAAAATGGCAAATTTACTTTTTCCATTTAAAGATTAATTCTTTGTGTAATGACTAAATGCATAAAACAATGCTTGAACACAAAGGTTAGGCATTTAATTATTGAGTGTGAAGAGGTTTAGAGGCCTGCAAACTATCACAAACCCTGCTGACTTGAAAATGCCAATGTTATGAACAAGCTTTGGCCATGAATAAAAGTGAATTTTGCCCAACTTTGCAAATTCGATTCTCCCTAACCACAAGGGTGTTTGATAAATTCTTGGACAATTTGGAAAACTTGGAATGTGTACTACAATCCATCTTTGTAATGCAAATTGAGACTCCAAGTGGAAGCATGTGAAAAATGGCCAAGAAGTTGGACAAAAATCCTGCCTAGAATAGGTCAAAATTTCTCTAAGTTAAAAATGTTTTGCACCCTTGTTCCAAAAATCATAACTTGAGCTACAAGCTTCCTTTGAGAAAACTTTGTGAATAAAAGTTGTAGATTTGGAAATGGACTACAACTTTCATGTTTTGAGTTTTGTTTGAATCCATTTTTATCTTGATGAAAAAATGGGACAAAGTTAAGGAAAAATAAGGGAATTTCATAACTTAGAAAATTTCTAAGTTATGAAATTTCTTCATTTTAAACCCTAATTTGCAATTTTGGATTTCTTGATGAACATGTTTCATAATTTGACATGTCTTGATGAAAAATGAATCTTGGCACTTGATTTTGACCAAAAAGTCAAAGTTTGACTTTTCAGTATATAGTCAAATTTTGATCAGTTGACTGGAAAATTCATCTGTCAATCCTATGCATTTGGGATCTTTTAAACTTATTGAATGTGTCAAGACAATTCCATTGAGTCCTTGAGTCCACATGTGAGCTTGGTTTGCCATTGGCTAGGTCAAACAATCAAAAATTGCCTTTGTGCAGTCAAAACCCTAAAAATGACCATTTTGCCCTTTTGGTGATCTGATCAAATTTCTTGTGGAATTGTGATCCAAACTTGACCAAATGGTTCATATGAGTTCATTATGTTTATGTGGGTCAAATTTCACGAGGTTTAACTGTCAATTGGCCACATTTGACTTTTTCCCTAAAACAACTGATTTCTAGGTCAACTGTCCAATTGACTGGGCAAAGATTGGAATCAAGGCTTGAAACTTGTTATGGATAAACTTGTGAGTCCAACATGAAGCATGAAAGTCACTTTGGGCATTTTAGGTCAAAACATCTTTGTGCAAACTCAAACCCTAATTTGGGTCAATAGTGCAAGGAGGAGTCTTGAGCAGAGCAAACCCTAACTTGATCTTGAGTTCCAAGGGTCTTGTGGTGAGAAAATGTTGATGAAATGAGAGGGAAAATTTTGGGGTACAAAAGTTGCCCCTGTTTAATCTTCTTGAACCTGAAGAGTTAGATTGGCAAGTTTGCCTTTCGCGTCTCGAAGGTAAAAGGAGATCTGACACTAGAGTGCCCTTAAATTTGCACTCGTCAAAGCATGGGTGTGGGAATGGGCTTAAAGATGCCATTTGGAGATGGGCTTAAAGATGCCATCTTGAGATGGGCTTAAAGATGCCATCTGGAGATGTATGTTGTAGGTGAAAGAAAAGAGTATTAGAAAGGTGTCCATGTTTTGGAACATCTCTGGACTGGGGGGTCTGAACAAGCAATAGATTGGCATCCATGTTTGGAGAATCCGTAAAATGTTTTAAGAAGTCTTGGAATTGAATAAGCAATAGATCAGCATCCGTGTTGGGAAGCGTCCGTAAACTATTTTCAAAAGTTTGAGCTTAGTAATCTTATCCTGAAAAGGGTAAAATATTAGCTGAAACACAAAGTTATGTTGCATGAAATGTATGATGCAATGTATGTTATATCAATGTTTATGATATGAATGTAATGGATGAGCATGTAAGCTGATGAGCTATCTTGCTGAGGAAGTCGGATCCTGGATAACAAAATCTTTGACTGCTGTCGGGGGAAAGTAAATCCTTGACTGCTGCAGGGGATTGAGAATCCTTTGATTTGTTGAAAATGAGAAGTCCTGGGACTGCTGTCAGGGAATCAGGAGCTTGGGTTGTATGCCAATTGTGATCGGTGGATCTGGAACTGACTGTTTAACGCTGGTTTCGCGAAATGTCGCGGAAGCAAGAGTCGCCACCGTCTTTTATTTTCTCCAACATGGAAAGGACAAAAGCACAGAAAAATTCCTTATTGAGATTAGTTCTCGGTTCGGGAGGTAGATTTATAGAAAGGGAAGGTGTTAGCACCCTTTCTATCCATGGTTATCCATGGGCTCTTAGATACTTGCTCATTTGTGTTTTCAAAATGTTTTTTTGCTTTTCAGGTGAGTGGGTTTGAAAAAGTTTCGTTTAAAGTTTCAGATCGACTCTTGTATCAGTCCTCAAGAGTGTTTGAAAAATTGTTTTGAAAGCTTTTTTGAAAGTGTCGGTGTGAAAAGAGTTTTGATTTGTTTTTTTAGAGCAAGTACTTAAGAGAATCTACCTACTCTAAGGAATTAAGCTGTGTAAGAGTCCTTTAGATAGTGCTATCCCACCATTGAGAGGTAGGTAGCACCATCGTTGGAGGTGTTCGGGTCAATTCGAGGTTCGGGACATGGTGATCACCGGAGTAATAGGAAGACACCTTAGAAGCTACCCTCATGCCAGGTTCCCGGATCATGAGGACTTACTAAGACATCCTCTACTCGACGATCACCTTTCGAGGCAAGGCAACAGTGAGGCGTACCCTAGGGGGTGGTGTGTGAATTGTGTGTCATTTTCAGTTTATTGTTTGTCTTGTCATGTATTGGTGATCTACGCTTTGATTTTATTTTAGGGCATTCATTCTTTCATGTTATTGTTTAACAGTTAAAGGTGCGGGAATTTAAAGTGCGGAAAAGATAAAGGTCCTACGCTATTACAACGGCGCGGGTCTACATCGCCAAATTAATCCAGACCCGATTTAAAATAAAGTGCAGAAAATAAATGTCTAATTAACTAATACAGGGCTTTGGAGCAAGTACATTATATTCACAAAAAAGAAATAAATAAAACGCGCGAAACAAAAATGTAATCGAATGCGAGGGCGTTGGACCCTTTGAAGGAATTAAAATAAGATTATTAAAATAAAGTTAAAATAAAAAGAACTTATTTTTTATGTTTTTTTGTTTTTATGACATTAAAGAAAATTAAATTAATTAAAAGTCAAATAATTCTAATTCTAATTGTTTTTTATATTTATTAAATAAAATGCATTAAAGTTGAAACCTAGAATTAAAACTAAATTAATTATAAAATTTATTTACAAAATTAATGGTTAATGATACTTATAATAAAAATATTTAATTAATTAAAAAAAGGGTAAAAAGTGCTAAAGGTCTATTTTTATTATTTTTGGTTATTGAGAAAAAAAAAAGAATTAAATTAACAACCTAAAATTAAAACTAAATTAATTATGGGATTTATTTACAAAATTAATACAATAAAAATATTTACTATTTTTTTCATCTTTTCTGATTTTTTTATGTTTTGGTGTTTTTTTTATGAAAATAATAAACTAATCAAAAAAACAATAATTAAAAGAAAATAAACATAATAAAAATAAAGAGATAAAAAGGATTTGCAAACCTAAGGGGGTGAAGCCCCTAATTTGGAGGTTGGTCTTTAGTAATTTGGGCCCAATTACTCTTGGCCTTGTGGACTTTTCCAGGACACGTATGGATGCATTGACTCAGGCTTATGGTGCTCCTCTGATCAGAGCCATTGGATCAATCTCCATGGGCGCGTGTCAATCTGGATCAAGGGGTGCATGATGGTCTTCAAGGTTTGAACTGCATAGGAATGTTAAATAGAAAATAATATGAAAGGGGGTGAGGACCTGGGGCTCGAACCCAGGTCATGAACATTGTCAACGCCTATGCTTACCACTGAACCATCCAACGCGCCTTGTATATTATATAAGAAACAAATAATATAAAAGAAAATACATGTTAGTGTTATAAAATAAAAAAAAGCGCGCGCTGGATTCAAACCAGCCATTCACAGCGTGACACACAGTCGTCTTCCCCAATGTACCTGTAATGAAAATGAAATAGCGGGGGTTTTAAACCCCCCCAAAACTCAAGCTATTTGAAAATAGCGAATAGGCCATGCCTAAATATAAATTGAGCGCGACAACAAAAATGGAATCCTCATGTTGCCACGATTTCGTTCATGCTGGTGTTAAGGTCCAATTTTACCACATAACCAAAGCCCTAATTCTAAGTTTCATGAACCCTAGTTTTTGTTCATGGTAGAATCGGATTCAGACACCTATAACCCAATTGGATGACACCAAAAGCTTCAGAGGACAATTGTTAGTACAAATCAAGCAATAAAAATCAATGGAAATGGATGATTCGTGCTATGCATTTCTGAAAAAATATACAAACCGTGTAGCTTTGTGGGACTGATTCCTTGCACGTTTGAGTGTGATTTTGATCGCTGGAGCTTCCTTGGGAACTCAGGAATATGTTTTGATCAAAATGGAGGCTCAACAAATGCTCCAAGGCAGTTTTCAGTTTTCAAAAAAATGGCCAAAAATGTGAGTTTGCTTTTTGTGTTCTTGCGCAGCTTAGGTCTCTCTCTTGCTTCTGATAGCTTCTATACATCTTATGCAATGTGTTTGGATGAGAATTATGGCCTCTTAATGCAAAGCAATCAATTTCAAGATCCTCCATAAACCTCCATAACCAAATTTCCATTTTTGAATCAATTTTTGAATTCTTGCTTCTTTGAGCCTTGGCACGAAAATGGGATATACATAATGATGCTTCAAGGTTAATCAAAGCCAAATATTCCTTTAAATTAATTTTTTTGAATTTCTCTTGATTTTAAAAGATTTAAAATTAATTAAATCCAACAAAATCAATAAAAAATGAAAAAAATAATTAAAAAATCTGAAATAAAAGGTGGGACACGTGGGAAGCATGGCCAAGTTAATTCAAGTGAAAAAAGTGGGCCCTTTTTGTCAAAAATAAAATTTCAAGGATAAATGATTTTGGCCATTTCACAAAAATTTCCCAACTTCTCCAATGCATATCTTGCTCAATTTTTAAGCTTTGATCATGTTCTTGGACATTTTGGAAAGGTCTTGAAGTCCTCTAACCAATGTCTTTGGTCCCATGTCATTTTGATTTACCAATCTCAAGTTATGGCCTTTGACTTAAAGTCCCTTTTTGTTGACTTTTGAAAATGACCTATAATGTTGAAATTGATAACTTTTTGTGAGAGCATTTCTTGGACTTGAAGTATGAAGAGGAGTTGTAGGAAATGTCTTTATCTTCAAAATGAGCATTGGATGGGATTTTTCTGATGAACCATGAAAACGTTATGCCTTGGTCAAGTTACAGTTGACTTTTCAACTGTCCAAAAATAGAAACTTTTGCATCTTGATGATTTTTGAGCCATACTTTTGAGAATCATGATCAAGCATTGATCAAATGATGTTTGTGGCTTCAAAATAAGATGTTGACCAAAAATTTGAACTTTTGACTGTCAAATGACCATTTTGCCCCTACAGTTGACTGTAGTGCAATTAGGGTTTTTGACTGTGCAATTTTATGCTGAAAGTCTTGAAACTTTGTATGAGGATGCTTTACCATATTTGTAGGCATGTGAGACTTGATTGGACCCTTGGAAACTCCATTTTCTTGATCAGAACCAAAACCCTAATTTGACTGGCCTTAGGAGAGTGGTTGACTGTGTAGCCCTTGAGTAGACCTTGAAGCATTCGAACAGGATGTTTGGCAAAACTTCGAAGATTATGGGAAGGCAAATTTTGGGGTACAACAGTTGCCCCTGTTCAATCTTCTTAGACCTGAGGATGCAGATTGGCTGACGTGCCTTTCGTAATCCGAAGGTGGAAGATGATTGAACACTAGAGTGCCCAGAAATTTGCGCTCACATGGTAGCAGTGTGATGGTGGAATGGGCTTATAGATGCCATTTGGAGATTGATGGATAGGATGATGGGCTTATAGATGCCATCTGGATGTTGATCGCGTAAGAGATTCCTTAGCGAGAACTTGTGTTCCTGCAAAAAGAAAAATGAGTACCTGACATGTTGCAGGAGCTGGTCTTCAGATGCTTTGTATAGGTATGTCCTGACTGGTTACAGGAGCTGGATCTGGAGCTTCAAACGGAGATGAATGAACCATGGGTGGTTACTACCTCAGCAGGAACGGTGAGAGAACCTTGGGTGACTTTAAACAGCCAACGTTGAGAAAATTTTGGGAATACCACCTCCGCAGGATCGGGAAGAGAACCATAGGCAATTATAATCTCAACAACGGACGTTTGAGAAAAACCTGGATTGGAATTATCGTCTCCGCAGCATTGGGGAGAGAACCATAGGAAATTATAATCTCAACAGCGGACGTTTGAGAAAAACCCGGGATGGAATTATCGTCTCCGCAGCATTGGGGAGAGAACCATAGGAAATTATAATCTCAACAGCGGACGTTTGAGAAAAACCTGGGTTGGAATTATCGTCTCCGCAGCATTGGGGAGAGAACCATAGGAAATTATAATCTCAACAGCGGACGTTTGAGAAAAACCTGGAGTGGAATTATCGTCTCCGCAACATTGGGGAGAGAACCATAGGAAATTATAATCTCAACAGCGAACGTTTGAGAAAAACCTGGAATGGAATTATCGTCTCCGCAGCATTGGGGAGAGAACCATAGGAAATTATAATCTCAATAGCAATCATTGAGAAAACCTGGAATGGAATTATCGTCTCTGCAGCATTAGGGAGAGAACCATAGGTGATTACAATCTCAATAGCAATCATTGAGAAAACCTGGAATGGAATTATCGTCTCCGCATCATTGGGGAGAGAACCATAGGAAATTATAATCTCAAAAGCAATCATTGAGAAAACCTGGAATGGAATTATCGTCTCCGCAGCATTGGGGAGAGAACCATAGGAAATTATAATCTCAAAAGCAAACATTGAGAAAAACCTTTGATAACTTCTACTGAGTCTTCATCAGAAAAATCTGTTTGGGGTCGATTTAGCTGGACTAGAGAAGGCCTTGGACTGGATAAGAAATCTTTGGAGTCGATTAACTGAACCGGTCTAGGTCTTGAAATATGATTGAGAATTTAACTGAATCTTTCCTGAAAGGTAAAGGTCAGTCATATGTAATGCGTGATATGGATCAAGCAACAATGTTCTCAACATAAATGAGACTTGTAAGATATGATGCGTCTATGCATGCTATAATGATGTATGTGATGTTTAGGAATGTATACTTTCGTCTAGGAAAGTAAATCCTTGACGGGTGCCGGGAAGTCACTCCTGGGCTGAAGTTTGAAGAATAGATCTTGCTTCCGCTGGATGATAGTTGTAAGAATACCGGTAGGAGAAGATGACTCCGTTGGGGAATAAACTTGACGAATGGAATAACTCTGCGGGGAGGAAAGTACTCTAACGATCTTGCTGGGAAGCAATACTCTGTGGGGAGAGAGATACTTTGCTGAGTGTTGATGATAACTTGCTGTGGATACCATCGTTACATTGGAAGTGTTAATGGACTTCGCTGGGGATAAGAAGACTCCGTCGAGGACGCTCTTTCCGTGGCTTTTGGCTGAGGATAACCCAGTTATATCCTGTTAAGGAAATAACTCTTTAAATAAAGCCGGACGACGCGTTCGTGTTCTGCGAGGATAAGCTTCCAGAATCTACTAGGGATAAGCTTACTGCTTGGGGAGATAAATTCCAACTGGATTGGACTCTCTTGGGGAAGTTTTGAACTGCGGGGGCAGTGATTCCTTTGAATGTTTGATATGCCGTCGGGGAACAATATTTAGACTAAGATTGCCGGGGATGCTTGTTAAGAATATATGTATACATGCTGCTGGGGAATGTTGAGATCTACGGGAGTATACCCAACTTCCTTAAGACTGATTGTAACTTTGCTGGAGAAGAGTATATGGACTCGCTGACGTACTCTCTGGGGAATTAAGATATGCTGGTTGTGTTCTTCAACTGAACCTACCTTGATACCTTGGAGGACAGAACAATTAGATTGCTTAGACAACTCTTTATTGCCCCTGTTTCTAATGTTACCTGTAATTAACCCTTTGTTTTGTATGCAAGTATTCATGAGTTAGCAAATTATTGTCAATGCATATATCACAAATTGAACCTTGGACGTTCTTCGCAAAACAAAACGGAAAAAGGAACAACAATTGGCAATTTTAACTGAACAGTGTATTTATATTGATTTTGAATTGCCTGTAAAATAGGCGTTTTATGTACAAGAGGCTGACGTCCTAGTAAGAGAACGCCGCCAAACAAAAGAATTTATACAAGTTTGTACAAGAGAAAATAAAACAGCTGTGTGGAATGAATGATCCACCGGGTTTCAACTCTGCTATTGCCTTTATACCTTCGAGCGTCTCATCACTTGATGACCTAGTTGAAGATGAAGCTGACTGATCGATGCCGTCTGAGCTTGATGTAGATACCGGATTTTGGATGCAAGGTGATCCAATGAGACATAGTATTACGCTTTATCCCTAACTTTTGCCTGGACCGCCCTTTCGGGTTTTCAGTCCACCGGGATACCCATTTTTGCCCAAGCCGCCTTTTCAGGTTTTCGACTTGCCGGGTGTACAGATTTTTTTCATTTCATCCCTTCATTTTGCCCGAACCCTTTTGGTTCGCCGGGAAGCCCTAATTTTTGCCTAGACATGTCAGCCTAGCGGGTCTTTTTTCATGCGTAGTATCTTTTTACTATGTCTGCATTGGCGGGGTGAGGAAGGTCGTCACCATCCATGTTGGTTAGAATCATGGCTCCTCCTGAGAACACATGTTTAACCACAAATGGACCTTCGTATGTAGGGGTCCATTTGCCCCTTGGATCACTCTGAGGAAGGATGATTCGCTTGATTACCAGATCCCCAACTTAATATTCCTGTGGTCTGACCTTTTTGTTAAATGCCCTGATCATCCGTTTTTGATACGTCTGACCATGGCAGATAGCAGCAAGCCTCTTTTCATCAATAAGGTTGAGCTGATCAAGTCGTGTCCGGATCCAATCATCCTCGTTCAGATTTGCATCCTTCATTATCCGGAGAGAGGGTATTTGTACTTTGATTGGTAAGACTGCCTCCATACCATAAACCAGAGAGAAAGGAGTTGCCCCGGTTGACGTCCTAGCTGAGGTACGGTACCCATGTAGAGCGAACGGTAGCATCTCGTGCCAATCTTTATAGGTCACTGTCATCTTCTGCATGATTTTCTTGATGTTCTTATTTGCTGCCTCTACAGCTCCATTCATCTTCGGTCTGTAAGGAGAAGAATTGTGGTGCTGTATTTTGAACTGCTCGCAGAGCTCAGTGATCATCTTATTATTCAGATTGGTACCGTTGTCTGTAATAATTCTCTCAGGGACGCCATATCGACAGATCAGATTATGCCGAATGAACCGTGCCACGACATTCTTGGTTACCGTAGCATAGGATGCTGCTTCGACCCATTTTGTAAAGTAATCAATCGCTACAAGGATGAAGCGATGCCCGTTAGATGCCGTAGGTCTGATCTCACCGATCATATCAATGCCCCACATTGCAAAAGGCTAAGGTGCAGTCAGAACATTCAGGGGAACTGGAGGAACATGCACCTTGTCTGCATAAATCTGGCACTTATGGCATGTCCTAGAATGTTGGTAACAATCAGCTTCCATTGTAGACCAGTAATACCCTGCCCGAAGGATCATCTTTGCCATTGTATGCCCACTGGAATGTGTACCGAAGGTCCCTTCATGTAGCTCTTCCATGATTTTTTCTGCTTCCGTCTTATCCACACAACGCAGTAAGGTTGAATCATGGTTTCGCTTGTATAAGATGCCGTTGCTAAGGAAAAACTTTGCTGCGAACCTTCTCAGGAACTTCTTATCATTGACAGATGCACCTTCAGGGTATTCCTGAGCTTCCAAATATCTCTTCACCTCATGGTACCAAGGCTTCTCGGTCACCAATTTAGTCTCGAGATCGCAACAGTATGCCGGTTCGTCCAGTTTCCAGATGATGATCCGGGGAGCCTCATTATCCCATTTGACCTTGAACATAGAAGACATTGTGGCTAACGCGTCCGCTAACTGATTCTCCTCTCTCGGGAAATGTTCAAAGGTTATCTCTGTGAAGTGGGGGATCATTGTCAACACACATTCTTTGTAAGGAATAAGGTTCGGATGTTTCGTATCCCACTCGCCTTTGATCTGGTTGATCACGAGAGCGGAATCTCCGAAGACACTCAGAAACTTGATCCTTAAGTCAATTGCAGCTTTGAGTCCCATGATGCACGCCTCATACTCCGCCATATTGTTGGTGCAGTTGAAACATAGTCGGGCAGTGAGTGGAGTATGAGTGCCTTGAGGGGATATGATCACAGCGCCGATACCGTTACCCAAAGCATTGGAGGCTCTGTCAAAGTGCATAGACCATCGGGACCCTTCCTCAGGTCCTTCATCCGGTCCAGGTACTTCACAATCAGTCACAATCATGATACTTTCATCCGGAAACTCGAAGTTCATTGACTGATAGTCGTCTACAGCTTGATGTGCCAAGTGGTCTGCCAATACACTTCCTTTGATGGCTTTCTGGGTCGTGTACTGAATGTCGTATTCCGTCAAGATCATTTGCCATCTTGCAATTCTCCCAGACAGAGCAGGCTTTTCGAATATGTACTTTATAGGATCCATCTTTGAGATCAACAAGGTAGTGTGAGTCAGCATATACTGTCTCAGCCGGCGAGCAGCCCATACCAAAGTGCAGCAAGTTTTCTCAAGCAGTGAGTATCGGGTCTCACAGTCGGTAAACTTTTTGCTAAGGTAATAAATGGCATGCTCTTTTCGGCCAGACTCGTCATGCTGCCCCAGCACACACCCCATTGAGTTGTCAAGCACTGTTAGATATAGTATCAGAGGTCTCCCTTCAACCGGTGGCATAAGGATAGGTGGTTCTTGGAGATACTCTTTGATTCTGTCGAAAGCAGCCTGACATTCATCGTTCCAACGTACTACCTGATTTTTCCTCAGCAGCTTGAAGATTGGCTCACAGGTAGCAGTTAGGTGTGAGATGAACCGAGCAATGTAATTCAGGCGTCCTAAAAAACCTCTGACCTCTTTCTCTGTTTTAGGAACTGGCATCTCTTGAATAGCTTTAACCTTGGCAGGGTCCACTTGAATACCCTTATCACTTACAACGAAGCCTAGCAACTTCCCAGATCTTACCCCGAAGGTGCACTTGTTCGGGTTCAACCTCAGCTTGTACAGTTTCAGACGGTCAAACAATTTTTGCAGATGATCCAGGTGTTCTTCCTCAGTCTGGGACCTTGCGATCATGTCGTCAACATACACTTCTATCTCATGATGGATCATATCATGAAATAAAGCAACCATGGCACGTTGGTAGGTTGCCCCAGCGTTCTTTAGTCCAAAAGGCATGACGTTGTAGCAGAAGGTACCCCACTGAGTAACAAATGTAGTCTTTTCCATGTCTTCAGGAGCCATCTTGATCTGATTATAGCCCGAAAAACCATCAATGAAAGAGAACACCTTATGCTGAGCTGTATTATCAACAAGGACATCAATGTGAGGTAGAGGGAAGTCGTCTTTGGGACTGGCCCTGTTCAGATCCCTGTAGTCGACACACATTCTGACCTTACCATCTTTCTTTGGTACCGGCACCACATTAGCAACCCACTGAGGGTAAGAAGTCACTGCAAGAAAACCGGCGTCAAACTGTTTCATAACCTCGGCTTTGATCTTCTCAGACATCTCTGGACGCATACGGCGGACCTTTTGCTTAACCGGAGGGCAGTCTTCCTTAGTTGGCAAGTGATGGACCACAATATCGGTATCCAACCCGGGCATGTCTTCGTAGGACCAAGCAAAGATCTCCATATAATCATGCAGCATTTGAGTCAACCGTTGCTTCATGCTGAGCTCTAGGTTGGCACCAATCTTGACTTCCTTACGGTCGGTCTCAGTACCCAGGTTTATTGTCTCCACTGGCTCTTCATGTGGTTGAATTGCCCTCTCTTCTTGTTGTAACAGTCTTGCAAGTTCGCCAGGCACTTCGCAATCATCTTCACCTTCGTCTTCGGCTAAGTTGATCGGATTTTCGAAATCATAACTGGAAGTAGCAGAGTCGTTACCAGTGAGATCCAGAGTGGATTGAAACCTGTATGAGTGAGTGTGTGTAAATACAGCTGTTTTGCAATATATAAAGAAAGGAAAGAAAAAGAGCGCAAGATTTGAAATGTGAAAAACGTCCAATGCTTTTATTTATGATATATGACAGTGACAAATAAAAGCCCTCATAAATAAGACCACGATGCCCCGGGTAAGACACCGGGCCATACAGTTTCAAATTATTGTTTATTACAAATCCAAAACAAAGAAGTTCATTTACTGGGGAACAAAAGTTATGGGTGTAAAGTCTTTAGCAGTCCAATTGGTCAATCCACCATCAGTCGTTGGGTAGATCCAGCTATCGAACTCTGACTCTCCCACTTCGTCTTCCTCTCCAATAGCATTCACTCCTGAGTAGGTGATGAGCACAGGAGGTCTTCCAATTCTCGCCTTGCGCACAGCCTTCTGAGCCTCCGTAGTGAAACCCAGCCCAAACTTGTTAGTCTTGGGAGTAAAATCAGGGAGCTTGCCCCAGTTTGCACATTCACCTCTTTCAATCACAACCTGGGCGTCCTTTAGGGAGGCCATCTTTAAAGGAGAAACCTCTTCGACCACTACTTCTGCTGCTGCCAACGTTTGTGGCACCTCCTCAAAATGTTGAAAGGGGGTCTCAATGAACTCCCCATCCATTTCCACGTACCTGAAGGAGTTGAGGTGGCTGACCATGTATTCCTCTTCCCCTTGCACTGTTACAATCTTCCCCCTGACCGGGTACTTGAGCTTCTGATGCAACGTGGAGGTCACAGCTCCAGCCTTGTGGATCCACGGGCGACCCAACAAACAAGAATAGGATGGACAGATGTCCATCACATAGAATTTTGAATCAAATACCTGTGACCCAACCCTGATTGGGATGTCCACCTCACCATGTACCATTCTTTTGGACCCGTCAAAGGCCCGGACAACAATGTTACTTGGTTTGAGCTATAGACCCTCACAGTCCAGCCTATCCAGAGCCTTCTTGGGCAGCACGTTTAATGAAGAACCAGTGTCAACCAGCACATGAGCAAGAGTAGTGCCCCTGCATTCAATGGAGACATGCAGGGCATCATTATGGTTCTTCCCTTTTGCTGTCAGATCGGCATCAGAGGAACCCAGGCCATTATCAGCGGTTAGGTTGGCCACACAGTCGGTGAACTGATCAGCAGACGTCTCTTGGGGTACGTGGGCCGTTTTTAAGAAAGCAATCAGGGCCTTGGCATGGGCCTCTGAACACAGCAGCAGTGATAGCATGGAGATTTTAGAGGGGGTGTGCCCCAGCTGTTCGACAATGTTGAAATCACTTTTCTTTAAAATCTTGAGGATTTCTTCCATCTCCTTCCTGGAAGCCTCAACAATGGTCTTCGGTGCCTCCGTCCGGGCAGGCATATCAGCAGCAATCCCCTTGCCCCGAGCATCAGATGACTCGGCAGCAGGGGTGGAAACTTGGTCAGGGGGTGAAACAGGCACACTGACAGGTGTGATGATCAAAGGCTTCTGAATTACCGGAGGAGCAATGTCTGGTGAGAATAGTCTTCCACTACGAGTGACCTTAGCAGACCCGGTGATGTTGGTGACACCAGTATCAGTATCGAATTCTTGTTTCACACCCAGAACTTAAACATCTGCCCCATAGTGCCATGGGGCAGCCTTATCAGATTTGTAGGGGATGGGTCCCGGAACAGTAATGGTGATGGGAGCAATCTTGTGGACAGGCACAATTTGGACAGGCTTCCTTGAAGGAGCCTTAGAAGGGTTGTTGAAGATGGTAACAATTGAAACTTCTTCAACAGGAGCAGCAGGAACAGCAGTCTTTCTGAACAAAATCTCTTTACTATCCATCAGGTTTTGGACGCCTGATTTCAGCAAAGAACAACCAGCAGGGGAAGCAACACATAGAGGGCAACCTTTGCTACATCCTGGAAATAAACCGGCTAGCAACAGGTTCCTATTGACCGTCAGCAGAAGAGTAGCAACATCATCCACCGAAGCTACATACAAATCCTCCTCAACAGCATTCACTCAATGCTGGGGCATGGGAGCGGTCACAACATTTGGTCTCTCGGGCGCCTCAAACTGTATCTCCTTTGCATCAATAAGGTCCTGAACCTTATTCTTTAGGGCCCAACAGTCATCTGTGCTATGCCCCGGGCTATCAGAGTGGTAAGCACAACGAGCATTAGGATTGTACTTAGGAGATGTAGTATTTGGAAACTTTGGAGCCTCTTTGACGGTCACCAAGTTGGTTGAGAGCAGCTGTGGAAGGATTTGCGATAAGGTCATGCTCAAACGGGTAAACTCTCTCCGGGGTCTTTCAGCCCTTTGAGGATTGGTCGGCCGAGGAGCGGCAGCAGGCTTGGCAATCATTACCGCACTGACGGATTGGCGGCGCTCAGATCTCTCTGGTCTCCGGGAGCTATATACAGCACTAGCCTCCTTTTTGAAGGGTTTCTTTTCAGCATTGGAGGAGGCAACCTTCTGTATCTTCCCCGATTTTATACCGGCCTCGATCCTTTCACCAGTCAGGATCAGATCAGTAAACCCAGCAGAGGAATTACCAATGAGATGATTGAAAAATGGACCAGATAGGGTCCCTAAAAACATATCCACCAGCTCCCGGTCCGTCAATGGTGGCTGCACCCTGCCAGCCAGATCTCTCCATTTCTGTGCGTATTCCTTAAAACCTTCACCCGACCCTAGCGACATACCCTGGAGTTGGGTACGCGTAGGAGCGAGGTCGGAGTTATATTGATACTGCTTGTAAAAAGCAGTGGCCAGATCCTCCCAGTTACGAATGTTGGTTCCATCCAACTGATAGAACCATTCGAGGTGAGTCCCTGAAAGACTCTCCTGGAAGAAGTGGATCCATAAGTTCCTGTCTGCCGTGTAAGGCTGGATCTTCCTTACATAAGAACGGAGGTGCATCTTGGGACAGGAAGCCCCGTCATACTTCACAAAGGCAGGTGCCTTGAACTTGTGTGGAATCACCACCCCAGTAGATAACCCCAAGTCTCCGAAATCCAGTCCAGGCACACGCTGAATTTCCATAGCTTTTAATCTGTCTTCCAGCTTCTTGTACCGGTCTTCAGCAGGAGGGTACTGTTCGTCGTTGAAGTCTGTTTCAGTATCAGAGACCACAGGAGTAGGGACCTTCCTTTCTTGGTGACTACCTTCCCCCACAGATGGAGTAGTCCTCTCAGCCTCATTTTGCAAGGTGTTCTCGAGTCTGCGCCCAGTGTTAAATAGCACAGTCCTCTTCTTCTTCTTATTCTTCTTCAGAAGCATAGCCTTCAGCTCTTTTTGACCTTGAGCCAAACCCATGATCAGCTCCTGAAATTGGGCGTTCTGCGCCTGAAGGGCCTTGATAGATGTCTCGGTTGATGATTCAGGGTTCATGATGCTGAAATAAACAGCGAAGAACAGTCAGCAACCTGAAAAGAAGAGTACCTGTGATGCATATGATGAATGGAATGCGTATGATTTATGTTTTCAAAGACAATCGGGAATCAACTTTGTAAACAAAAGGGAACACACTTCATTAGATTCAACTTTGAAACTGAAATTATTCAATAGGTTGCCCTTAGGCGTTACATGAAAGGAAATACTGAAAAGGGAAGTAAAACTGTAAAAGAACATCCAGAGCTCCTTATTGATCCCATGGTCTCCTCTTCTCAGTACGGATGTAGTCATTCAGAGCTCGCTCATTCTCCAACTGCTTTGTCAGCTTCTGGATCTTCAATTCCTGCTCGTTGAACTTTTCCCGGTAAGAATCCCGTTCTTCTCGCAGTTGCGACCAAGACCTCTTTAATGTCTCATAATCAGTGGGTATCTGAGGAGGAAGGACAGTTGGAGGAACACCATCCTTGTCAGGACACCCAAGAATGATAGGTCTGACAGCTTCATACGGCATACCTAACTTCTGAGCACGGATGCGAACCCATTTGTAGTAGGCTTCCATAGGTAAAGAAGTCTTTGGTACCAACTCTTGTGGGTCAGCTTTATGAACTTTGTCCCAAGCCTTGATGAACTTACGACGCAGCTCGTCACTATCCACCTGAAACTCAAAACTGGTGTGAGGCACCAACATCTCATGGGGGCCTGTTCTTCTTGCTCTTCCAAACTGACGGAGCGCTAGACATGGATTGTAAGAGATCCCTCCTTGGGTACCAATCAGAGGAACATTAGGGTATTCCCCGCATCGATCAATAATAGCTATCTCATCCAAACCTCTGCAAGTCCAAATGATGTCCTTATCGGTGAGAGACATTAACCTATGAGCCCAACCTCTTCCTTCTTGGTTCTTCAGTACGAACTTAGGGAGGTGCGAAATAAACCACCTCACCAACAAAGGGATACAACACAATAGGGTTCCTCGTCTTCGGGTGGTACGAGCATGAAGTTGTTGCAAGATGTCACCCAAGAGAGTGGGTACGGGATTCTGAGACATAAAGATCCTTATGGCAGTGACATTGATGAAGTTGTCAGGATTGGGAAACAAGACTAACCCATAGATAGGAGAGCCAAGATATCTTCATATGCCCTAAAGTACAGGTCATTCCAGAAACTGTTAGCTTTACCAATCAGAAACTTGGCCAAGAAACCCTTAACTCCGCTTCTAGTCACCCAGTTGTCCATTACCTCTTGATGTGTCAAGGGAAGAGCTGCAGCAACATCCTCAAGCCTGAGGGTCTTTTCCCAACCAGTAAAGGGGGTCTGATCCAAGATAGGGATACCAAGTAAATCAGAGAACTCTTTCAGGGTAGGGACCAGCTGGAAGTCTTGAAAGGTGAAGCACTGGTACAGAGGGTCATAGAACTGGGTCAGAACACTCATCAACTGTTGATCCCGCTTTGCAGTGACTAAACTGAGAAGAGAACCATGCCTCTGAATGAAGGAAGTGGTATTGGGAATCCTGCTAACCAACTCTTCAAGTAACTCAGGTGAGGGAACAAAGTTGAACCGGATAGTATTCCTTCGCACAGGCATCATGGTGTCCTACAAAACAGAGCAAAGATGAAACCCTCTCGTCTTTGAAATGGTCAGTCCTTATGCAGGATGCATGTCATGCTCATGATGTTATGATGTTATGATAAAGCACACCACAAATAGATACAAAGGCAAACATGGTAAGGCACACAAGTCACACAAAGCAAGCCCTTAAAGTTTAGGCCAGCATGAGGTCTAGGTACTACCCTCTTTCAGTTTGTTGGTTCATACCTGTCCTATCAAAGTAACCGGGTTCTTAGAGGATCCCAATATCATTGACTACCCTAAATCGGTCATAACTCCAGCATCGCAATCTTTTCTTGCGGCCAGAACCATCACGAGAGTTTAGCCTCAATGGGCGTAGCATACTGCTACTGTTCTAATGGCCAAGTTGTGTCAATTAAGGTTCTAAGGTTGTTGGTGCTTAACGACTCCTTAGAAGACCCATATTCTCCTCGTTGCGACACAAGGGATATCGGTACAGCCCAAGGTGCCACACCAACGTAGCCACTGCTTCACCCGTGTCGGTCTACGCCGGACAGGTCCCTCACAGCTTATGCTACCTAAACAGGGTATCCCCAGATCCGGGTTAGGATCTATGTAACTCCCATGCAACCCACAATAGTAAAGCAAGCAAATCAATACAATTGAAAACACAGTTATGAACTAAGCCCTAAGGTACACCTCACTTTAAGTTTACATGTCCCCAGCAGAGTCGCCAGTTCTGTGATCGGTGGATCTGGAACTGACTGTTTAACGCTGGTTTCGCGAAATGTCGCGGAAGCAAGAGTCGCCACCGTCTTTTATTTTCTCCAACATGGAAAGGACAAAAGCACAGAAAAATTCCTTATTGAGATTAGTTCTCGGTTCGGGAGGTAGATTTATAGAAAGGGAAGGTGTTAGCACCCTTTCTATCCATGGTTATCCATGGGCTCTTAGATACTTGCTCATTTGTGTTTTCAAAATGTTTGTTTGCTTTTCAGGTGAGTGGGTTTGAAAAAGTTTCGTTTAAAGTTTCAGATCGACTCTTGTATCAGTCCTCAAGAGTGTTTGAAAAATTGTTTTGAAAGCTTTTTTGAAAGTGTCGGTGTGAAAAGAGTTTTGATTTGTTTTTTTAGAGCAAGTACTTAAGAGAATCTACCTACTCTAAGGAATTAAGCTGTGTAAGAGTCCTTTAGATAGTGCTATCCCACCATTGAGAGGTAGGTAGCACCATCGTTGGAGGTGTTCGGGTCAATTCGAGGTTCGGGACATGGTGATCACTGGAGTAATAGGAAGACACCTTAGAAGCTACCCTCATGCCAGGTTCCCGGATCATGAGGACTTACTAAGACATCCTCTACTCGACGATCACCTTTCGAGGCAAGGAAACAGTGAGGCGTACCCTAGGGGGTGGTGTGTGAATTGTGTGTCATTTTCAGTTTATTGTTTGTCTTGTCATGTATTGGTGATCTACGCTTTGATTTTATTTTCGGGCATTCATTCTTTCATGTTATTGTTTAACAGTTAAAGGTGCGGGAATTTAAAGTGCGGAAAAGATAAAGGTCCTACGCTATTACAACGGCGCGAGTCTACATCGCCAAATTAATCCAGACCCGATTTAAAATAAAGTGCAGAAAATAAATGTCTAATTAACTATTACAAGGCTTTGGAGCAAGTACATTATATTCACAAAAAAGAAATAAATAAAACGCGCGAAACAAAAATGTAATCGAATGCGAGGGCGTTGGACCCTTTGAAGGAATTAAAATAAGATTATTAAAATAAAGTTAAAATAAAAAGAACTTATTTTTTATGTTTTTTTGTTTTTATGACATTAAAGAAAATTAAATTAATTAATAGTCAAATAATTCTAATTCTAATTGTTTTTTATATTTATTAAAGAAAATGCATTAAAGTTGAAACCTAGAATTAAAACTAAATTAATTATAAAATTTATTTACAAAATTAATGGTTAATGATACTTATAATAAAAATATTTAATTAATTAAAAAAAGGGTAAAAAGTGTTAAAGGTCTATTTTTATTATTTTTGGTTATTGAGAAAAAAAAAGAATTAAATTAACAACCTAAAATTAAAACTAAATTAATTATGGGATTTATTTACAAAATTAATACAATAAAAATATTTACTATTTTTTTCATCTTTTCTGATTTTTTTATGTTTTGGTGTTTTTTTATGAAAATAATAAACTAATCAAAAAAACAATAATTAAAAGAAAATAAACATAATAAAAATAAAGAGATAAAAAGGATTTGCAAACCTAAGCGGGTGAAGCCCCTAATTTGGAGGTTGGTCTTTAGTAATTTGGGCCCAATTACTCTTGGCCTTGTGGACTTTTCCAGGACACGTATGGATGCATTGACTCAGGCTTATGGTGCTCCTCTGATCAGAGCCATTGGATCAATCTCCATGGGCGCGTGTCAATCTGGATCAAGGGGTGCATGATGGTCTTCAAGGTTTGAACTGCATAGGAATGTTAAATAGAAAATAATATGAAAGGGGGTGAGGACCTGGGGCTCGAACCCAGGTCATGAACATTGTCAACGCCTATGCTTACCACTGAACCATCCAACGCGCCTTGTATATTATATAAGAAACAAATAATATAAAAGAAAATACATGTTAGTGTTATAAAATAAAAAAAAAGCGCGCGCTGGATTCAAACCAGCCATTCACAGCGTGACACACAGTCGTCTTCCCCAATGTACCTGTAATGAAAATGAAATAGCGGGGGTTTTAAACCCCCCCAAAACTCAAGCTATTTGAAAATAGCGAATAGGCCATGCCTAAATATAAATTGAGCGCGACAACAAAAATGGAATCCTCATGTTGCCACGATTTCGTTCATGCTGGTGTTAAGGTCCAATTTTACCATATAACCAAAGCCCTAATTCTAAGTTTCATGAACCCTAGTTTTTGTTCATGGTAGAATCGGATTCAGACACCTATAACCCAATTGGATGACACCAAAAGCTTCAGAGGACAATTGTTAGTACAAATCAAGCAATAAAAATCAATGGAAATGGATGATTCGTGCTATGCATTTCTGAAAAAATATACAAACCGTGTAGCTTTGTGGGACTGATTCCTTGCACGTTTGAGTGTGATTTTGATCGCTGGAGCTTCCTTGGGAACTCAGGAATATGTTTTGATCAAAATGGAGGCTCAACAAATGCTCCAAGGCAGTTTTCAGTTTTCAAAAAAATGGCCAAAAATGTGAGTTTGCTTTTTGTGTTCTTGCGCAGCTTAGGTCTCTCTCTTGCTTCTGATAGCTTCTATACATCTTATGCAATGTGTTTGGATGAGAATTATGGCCTCTTAATGCAAAGCAATCAATTTCAAGATCCTCCATAAACCTCCATAACCAAATTTCCATTTTTGAATCAATTTTTGAATTCTTGCTTCTTTGAGCCTTGGCACGAAAATGGGATATACATAATGATGCTTCAAGGTTAATCAAAGCCAAATATTCCTTTAAATTAATTTTTTTGAATTTCTCTTGATTTTAAAAGATTTAAAATTAATTAAATCCAACAAAATCAATAAAAAATGAAAAAATTAATTAAAAAATCTGAAATAAAAGGTGGGACACGTGGGAAGCATGGCCAAGTTAATTCAAGTGAAAAAAGTGGGCCCTTTTTGTCAAAAATGAAATTTCAAGGATAAATGATTTTGGCCATTTCACAAAAATTTCCCAACTTCTCCAATGCATATCTTGCTCAATTTTTAAGCTTTGATCATGTTCTTGGACATTTTGGAAAGGTCTTGAAGTCCTCTAACCAATGTCTTTGGTCCCATGTCATTTTGATATACCAATCTCAAGTTATGGCCTTTGACTTAAAGTCCCTTTTTGTTGACTTTTGAAAATGACCTATAATGTTGAAATTGATAACTTTTTGTGAGAGAATTTCTTGGACTTGAAGTATGAAGAGGAGTTGTAGGAAATGTCTTTATCTTCAAAATGAGCATTAGATGGGATTTTTCTGATGAACCATGAAAAAGTTATGCCTTGGTCAAGTTACAGTTGACTTTTCAGCTATCCAAAAATAGAAACTTTTGCATCTTGATGATTTTTGAGCCATACTTTTGAGAATCATGATCAAGCATTGATCAAATGATGTTTGTGGCTTCAAAATAAGATGTTGACCAAAAATTTGAACTTTTGACTGTCAAATGACCATTTTGCCCCTACAGTTGACTGTAGTGCAATTAGGGTTTTTGACTGTGCAATTTTGTGCTGAAAGTCTTGAAACTTTGTATGAGGATGCTTGACCATATTTGTAGGCATGTGAGACTTTATTGGACCCTTGGAAACTCCATTTTCTTGATCAGAACCAAAGCCCTAATTTGACTGGCCTTAGGAGAGTGGTTGACTGTGTAGCCCTTGAGTAGACCTTGAAACATTCGAAGAGGATGTTTGGCAAAACTTTGAAGATTATGGGAGGGCAAATTTTGGGGTACAACACCAATCTACTGGGGATTCCAGGACGAGAGTCTTCATTCTGTTAAGGGTCAGAAATTGGGAGTATACCAATCTTCTGAGGCTTCAAGGATGAGAATCTTCATTCCGATAACGCTTAACTGCTATCTGGTCGATCTCCAGGCTTTCACAGAAACTTGTATTGTCATCTGGTCGTAGTCCAGGCTTCACAATAGCTTGCTAAGCTGTTATCCGGTCAAATCCGGGCTTCACGTCTTGTGCTGAAGATATACCACTATCTGGTCGACTCCAGGCTTCGTAGTATTCTTGACTGCTGTCTGGTCGTAGTCCAGGCTTCACAGAACCTTGTATTGTCATCTGGTCATAATCCAGGCTTCACAATAACTTAAAGAGCTGCTATCCGGTCAAATCCAGGCTTCACGGCTTGTGTTGAAGATATACCACTATCTGGTCGACTCCAGGCTTCGTAGTATTCTTGACTGTTGTCTAGTCATAGTCCAGGCTTCACAGAACCTTGTATTGTCATCTGGTCGAAATCCAGGCTTCACAATAGCTTGCTAAGCTGTTATCCGGTTGAATCCGGGCTTCACGGCTTGTGTTAATGATGTACCACTATCTGGTCGACTCCAGGCTTCGTAGCATTCTTAACTGCTGTCTGGTCGTAATCCAGGCTTCACAGAAATTTGTTGGGGATTAAACTATTATCCGGTCGAATCCGGGCTTCATAGCTTTCTCTGAGGGGATACCACTATCTGGTCGCAATCCAGGCTTGGCGGTTGTCTGGAGTTGTTATCCGGTCGTACTCCGGGCTTCACAATATGCTGTAGAGATCAAGATACTACCTGGTCAAATCCGGGCTTCATAACTTGAATTTTGTGAGAATTTGATCTTTGGCGACTGTAACTTCCAACAGGTGATGAAGGAACTTTTGAACGACCGATCAATTTGAAATGTAATTTGTTTTGGAGAATAAATCCTTGACAAATGTTGGGGAAATAAACCCATAACCGAAGCTGGGGATAGAAAAATCCTTTGGTTACTGAGGGTGAGAAATCCTTGTTGACTGGTGATTGCTTGGGGAGCAAGATCTTCAGTTGTTGAGGGATCCTAGGACCACTGCTGGGGATTGAAAATCCTTGGTGACTTGTGGGAAATGAGAATTATGATGATCTCTACTGGGGAGTCCAGAACCTGGGAGACTCATGCTGGAGGAGTAATAGATTGAGAATTTTCAATCTGATGGGAAGCATCTCTGTGGGAGAATGTTCACTAATCTGGTTCCGCTGGGGATTGATAGTTGGAAGTTTTAGCTCCTCTGGGGATAGGATTTTCAGATTTTTAGGGCTCCACTTGGGGATGCTGAAACTTAACCCTGAGGGGAACTAAGTTCTGGAAGGCTCTCTGGCTGGGGAAATCAACTTTGAGAAAGCTTCTGTTCTGCTGAAGACCCTGAAGTTTAAATCTGTTTGGAGAATTAAACTCTAGATTTTAACCTTGTTGAGGAATTTGGAGTTTAGAACTGCTGGGGGTTCCTTCTGAAAGGGCATCAAGATATCTATTTGTACCTTCAACCTATCAGTAATCATCTTTTCTTGGTTTGTAAGGAAAATGATTTTGTTCAAATGCATATGCCTATTTAACAAAACATTGGACGTTTCTCAAATAAAACATAAGTGCAAAAGAGAAAAAAGGAAGACAAAGCAAATTTCTGTATTTGGAAAAGTATTTGTATTAACTTTTTATGAGTATCTTTATACAAAGGAGACAGACATCCTAGTAAAAGGATGTTGTCGTAAAAATTGAAAAATTTATACAAAAGAAAGATGGCTATGTGAAACAATTCCATGGGATCCCCATTCTGCTATAGCCTTCACAACCCTGAATATCCTGTCCATTCAATGCTTCGTCCGCCGATGATTGGATTGATCAGAAGCTCGAAGCTTGTTGATGAAGAGATTGTTCTTTAAAGTGATCCGACGAGACATAGTCATACGCTTTAATTCCCTAACTTTTGCCTGGACCGCCCTCTTGGGTTTTCAATCCACCGGGAAACCCATTTTTGCCCAAGCCGCCCTTTCGGGTTTTCGACTTGCCGGGTGTACAGATTTTTTTTGTTTTATCCCCAATTTTTGCCTGAACTGCCCTTTCGGGTTTTCGGTTCACCAGGATGCCCATTTTTGCCCAAGTCGCCCTTTCGGGTTTTCGACTTGTCGGGTTGTCTTATGCGTAGTATCTTTTGACTATGTCTGCGTTCGCAGGGTGCGGCAAGTCGTCGCCGTCCATGGTGGTCAGAATCATTGCACCACCAGAAAATATGTTTTTGATCACAAATGGTCCTTCGTAAGTAGGAGTCCACTTGCCCCTGGGATCACTTTGCGGCAAGATGATCCGCTTGATTACAAGATCTCCGACTTGATATACTTGACGTCTTACTTTCTTGTTGAAAGCCTTGATCATCCTTTTTTGGTACGTTTGACCATGGCAAACAGCAGTGAGTCGCTTCTCGTCGATCAAATTGAGTTGATCAAGTCGGGTCTGAATCCAATCGTCTTCACTCAAACCAGAGTCCTTCATAATCCTTAAAGAAGGAATCTGAACTTCCATGGGTAGGACAACTTCCATGCCATATACCAAATAAAATGGGGTTGCCCCTGTTGAAGTACGTGCCGTCGTACGGTATCCATGCAGAGCAAACGGTAACATCTCATGCCAGTCTTTGTAGGTAACTGTCATTTTCTGAATGATCTTCTTGATGTTTTTATTCGCGGCTTCAACAACACCGTTCATCTTCGGCCGATAGGGAGATGAATTGTGATGATAAATCTTGAACTGCTCGCATAGAGCGGTGATCATAGTATTATTCAGATTTGTACCGTTGTCTGTAATGATCCTGTCGGGGACACCATACCGACATATGAGGTTTTGCTTGATGAAGCGGGCAACCACATTCTTTGTAACAGAGGCGAAGGAAGCTGCTTTGACCCATTTGGTAAAATAGTCAATGGCGACCAGGATGAAGCGATGTCCATTGGACGTTGTGGGCTTGATCTCTCCAATCATGTCAATGCCCCACATTGCAAATGGCCAAGGAGATGTCAGAACATTGAGAGGAACATGAGGAATATGAATCTTGTTAGCGTAGACTTGTCATTTGTGGCAAGTACGGGAATGTTGATGGCAATCAGCTTCCATGGTAGACCAGTAATAGCCTGCCCTTAGAATCTTCTTAGCCATCGTATGCTCGCTCAAGTGGGTGCCAAATGTGCCACTGTGCATCTCAGTCATGATCAACTCAGCTTCAGCTTTGTCTACACATCGGAGTAAAACACAATCATGGCTGCGTTTATAGAGGATGCCGTTGCTCAGGAAGAACTTGGCAGCAAATTTCCTTAGGAACTTCTTGTCATTTACGGAAGCTCCTTCGGGATATTCTCTAGTCTGGAGATACCTTTTGATTTCGTGAAACCAGGGTTGTTCCACTGCTTCTTCGGTATTAATCTCATGACAATGCGCAGGTTCATCCATTCGCTCGATGGTGATTTGGGGAGCCTCGTTATCCCAATTGAGTTTAAACATGGAAGACATTGTAGCCAGAGCACCTGCTAGCTGATTCTCTTCTCGCGGGAAATGCTCGAAGGTGATTTGCTCGAAATGAGGCAACAATGTCAGGACATGTTCTTTGTAGGCAACAATGTCAAATATGATCAAAGATTTGATCCCCAAGTCTATAGCAGCCTTGAGACCAAAAATGCAAGCTTCATATTCGGCCATGTTGTTGGTACAGCTGAAGCAAAGTCGGGCCGTGAAAGGTGTGTGACAACCTTCTGGGGAAATGAGTACCGCACCGATACCGTTTCCAAGTGCACTTGAAGCACCATCAAAGTACAGGGTCCATCGGGATCCATTTTCAGGTCCTTCATACGGTCTGTTACCTTCAATGTTGTCCAAAGTCAAGATGTCCTCATCCGGGAAGTCGAATCTCATGGATTGATAATCTTCGATAGCTTGATGAGCTAGATGGTCAGCTAATACACTCCCTTTTATAGCTTTTTGGGTAGTATACTGGATGTCATACTCAGTCAGGATCATCTGCCATCTAGCGATTCTTCCAGATAAAGCAGGCTTCTCGAAGATATACTTGATAGGATCCATTTTGGAAATCAACAGAGTGGTATGAGTCAACATATACTGTCTTAGTCGGCGAGCAGCCCATACCAAAGCGCAGCAAGTTTTCTCGAGCAGTGAGTAGCGAGTGTCACAGTCGGTAAACTTTTTGCTAAGGTAATAAATGGCATGCTCTTTTCGACCGGACTCGTCATGTTGGCCCAGTACGCACCCCATTGAGTTATCCAAAACAGTCAGATACATGATCAGCGGCCTTCCTTCGACGGGTGGCATCAGAATAGGAGGTTCTAGCAAATATTCCTTGATCTTATCAAAAGCAGCTTGGCAATTGTCGTTCCATTCGACTACCTGATCTTTCTTCAACAGTTTGAAAATTGGCTCACAGGTAGACGTCAGATGAGAGATGAATCTGGCAATGTAGTTCAAGCGCCCCAAGAAGCCTCTAACCTCCTTTTCAGTACGGGGGGCCGACATTTCTTGTATAGCTTTCACTTTTGCTGGATCGACCTCAATGCCTTTGTTGCTGACAACGAATCCTTGAAGTTTACCAGACCTAACTCCAAAAGTGAACTTACTTGGATTCAACCTGAGTTTGTACTCCTTCAACCTGGCAAACAGCTTCTGCAGATGTTCAAGGTGTTCCTCCTCTGTTTGTGATCGAGCTATCATGTCGTCTACGTAAACTTCGATCTCATGATGTATCATATCGTGAAACAAAGCCACCATGGCACGCTGATAAGTTGCCCCTGCGTTCTTCAGTCCGAACGACATCACCTTGTAGCAGAAGGTACCCCATTGTGTAACAAAGGTTGTTTTCTCCATGTCCTCGGGGGCCATTTTGATCTGGTTGTAGCCCGAGAATCCGTCCATGAAGGAAAACACCTTGTGCTGAGTTGTGTTGTCAATCAAAATGTCGATATGCGGTAGCGAAAAATCATCTTTAGGGCTAGCCCTGTTCAAATCCCGGTAGTCCACACACATTCTGACCTTGCCATCTTTTTTGGGAACTGGCACAATGTTAGCAACCCATTGTGGATAGGATGTAACAGCCATAAAGCCAGCATTGAATTGCTTCATTACTTCAGCTTTAATCTTCTCAGACATGTCGGGCCTCCTTCGGCGGACTTTTTGCTTGATTGGTGGACAATCCTCTCTTGTAGGGAGACGGTGAACCATGATATCTGTGTCTAAACCCGACATGTCTTCATAAGACCAGGCGAAGATTTCAACATATTCATTCAGCAGCTGTATTAAACGCTCCTTGACACTTGGTTCCAGATTAGCACCCACTTGTACTTCTTTCCTGTCTTCCTCTGTTCCTAAGTTGACTGTTTCCAACAACTCTTCATGAGGCAAGATGGCCCTCTCTTCTTGTTGTAGAAGTCTGGCTAGCTCTCCTGGTACTTCACAATCTTCGTCATCTTCGTATTCAGCCTGATTGACCAAATCTTCAGAGTTATTGAAGGATATAGCAGAATAGTCACCCATAGAATCCAGAGTGGATGGGTACCTGCATTTGTGAGTGTGTGTGTGTGTAAGGGATAGCCATCCTTAAACAAACAAAATGCAAAAAAGGAAAGAAAATGAACACAACAGTTTATAAATGAAAAACGTCCAATGAATCATTAAACATGGCATATGAATATGAAGAGAATCAAAACCCTTACAAATGGACCTACATGCCCCGGGCAAGGCATGAGGTGAAAAATAGTGTGCAGATTGTTTAAAAGTAATTATTACAGACCAACATGAAATGTTCGAAAGATAAATTACTGATTAATGAAAGTAATGGGAACGAAGTCTTTCGCCTCCCAGTTGTGTAGTCCCCCTTCGATGGTTGGGAAGATCCAATCTTCAATGTTAGCCTCTTTGTCTTCATCTTCCAAAGCATTGATTCCATGAGGAGAAATCTTGATGGGTGTCCTTTCAATTTTTGAGCGACGCATAGCTTTTTGCCCAGCAATGGTAAATCCCAACCCAAACTTGTCTGTTTTGTGAGGAATGTCAGACAACTGTCCCCATGTTGAGCTCTTTCCCTCCTTTATTGCAGCCTGTGCATCTTTCAGAGATGCCATCCTGGCCACCTGCTTAGGTACCTCAGATACTGCTTTTGCTACTGCAACCTCGGGAGCAACTTCCTCGAAGTGTTGGAACGGTGTCTCGATGAATTCGCCATCCACTTCCACATACCGAAAGGAATTCAGATGGCTGATCATGTACTCCTCTTCACCGTGTACAATTATGATTTTTCCCTTAACCGGGTATTTCAGCATCTGATGTAGAGAGGAAGTGACTGCCCCAACATTATGTATCCATGGCCTCCCTAGCAAGCAAGAGTATGACAGACGGATGTCCATCACATAGAAAGCTGAGTGGAATACTTCAGTGCCCACCTTGATGGGAATGTCGACCTCCCCATGCACCATTCTTCTAGACCCGTCAAAGGCCCTGACCATGATATTACTTGGTTTCAGCTCCAAGCCTTCACAATCCAACCGGTCGAGAGCCTTCTTAGGCAGCACATTTAGGGAAGAACCAGTGTCGACCAAGACATGGGCGAGAGTGGTTCCTCGGCATTCAACTGACACATGCAATGCGTCATTGTGCTTTCTTCCTTTCGGAATCAGGTCAACATCAGAGAAACCCAGGCCGTTGTCGGCAGTAAGGCTGGCTACATAATCTTGGAATTGATCGGATGAGGTTTCCTGGGGCACGTGGGCTGTTTTCAAAAACCTTATCAAGGCTTTGGCATGAGCCTCCGAACAAAGCAGCAATGCTAACATGGATATCTTCGAGGGAGTTTGCCCCAGTTGCTCCACCACGTCATAATCACTCTTCTTAATTATTTTCAGAATCTCCTCCATTTCTTTCTTAGAGGTTTCGTGGATGACCAAGGGTTGAGCCCTCGTCATGACGAGCTCTTCTTGGATCCCTTTCCCCTTATCATCAGAAGTAGGAGGGACAACCACAGGAATAACAACTTTTTCAATCAACAGAGTTCTTGCAGAAAGTTTTATCAGTGCAGGAGTAACCTTGGTAGCAGTTGAGGGTCCAAAGATTGCTTTTGGAGGGGAAATCTCTGGAGAGAAAATTCTCCCACTTCGGGTAATCTTGCTGGTACCGGTAATGTTTCCAATGTCGACATTTTCTTCATCAGAGCTTTCTTTAGTTATCTCAACTTGTTTAACACCGTGGTAGTAGATTTCTCCACCATAATTCCACGGTATCGATTTGTCAGATTTGTAGGGGACAGGCCCAGGCATGGTTATTTTCAGAGGAACAATCTTCGTAGCGGATGTAATCTTAACAGGCTTTTTAGGGACCTTGGAAAGATTGGTGGAAATGGTGATTATTGAAACATCTTTGATAGGGGTTGGAGTAGCAGGAATCTTTTCAAAAAGGATTTGTTGGCTGTCTATTAGGCCTTGGATGCCTATCTTCAGCAATGGACAGTCGATCGGTAGGGAGGAACAAAAGTAGCAATCTTCTTTAAATCCTGGGAAAATCCCAACCTTCAACATATTCAACTTGATTGTCAACAGTGGGGTCATCAAATCATCAACAACAGAAACAAACAGATCTTCTTCAATAGCGTGGACATTACGACCATGCTTCGGCATTGGAGCGGATATTACGTTCGGCTTCTCGGGGGCATCGAACTCAACCTCTTTAGCATCTATCAAGTCTTGAATTTTATTCTTAAGCGCCCAGCAATCGTTGGTGTCATGCTCGGCGCTGTCAGAATGATAGGCACATTTAGCATTGGGATGATAGTGTGGGGAAGCGGTATTCACAATCTTTGGCGCCTCTCTAATAGTGGTGAGATTTAGCTTCAACAAATGGGGAAGAACTTGTGCAGGCGTCATGTTGATGCGGGTGAACTGCCATTGTGGCCGTTCTACCCGTTGCTGGTTAGGTCTGGACTGATTGTTACGAGGCTGATCATTTGACGAATTTTGAATCATCACGGCCCCTACAGTCGGTCGGCGCTCAGTTCTTCCCAATATTTTCTGAGAGTATATAACAGCTGCTTCCTTCTTGGCCGGAAATGATTTCTTAACAGTTGTGGAGGCAGAGGCATCCCTTTGAATCTTCCCACTCTTAATACCAGATTCCACCCGTTCGCCAGTCAGAATCAATTCAGTAAACTCTGCGGAAGAGCTCCCGATCAAATGGTTGAAGAACGGGCTAAATAGGGTCCCCAAGAACATATCAACTAGTTCCCTATCTGAAAGAGATGGCTGCACTCTTCCGGACAAGTCGCGCCATTTCTGGGCGTATTCTTTGAATCCCTCATTTGAGGCCATCCCCATACTCTGTAGCTGAGTACGGGTTGGCGCCAAGTCAGCGTTATATTGATACTGGCGATAAAAGAAGCTGCCAAGTCTTCCCAATTATGCACTTCTGACCTCTCAAGCTGGTAAAACCAGTCTAGCTGTGTACCAGACAGGCTATCATGGAAGAAGTGTACCCAAAGATTTCTGTCGGATGTATGAGGTTGAATTCTTTTGACATATGACCTCAGGTGCATCTTCGGGCAAGACAGCCCGTCATATTTTGCAAAAATTGGCACCTTAAACTTTGGAGGGATCACAATCCCGACAATTAATCCCAATTCTTCAAAATCTAACCCGGAAACCCTTTGCAGCTCCATAGCTGCCAGTCTATCTTCCAGGTTTTTGTATTTGTCGTTCGCTGGCGGGTATTGCTGCTCTGAATAATCTTCATCTTCCTCAACCTCTTCCTCTTCAGCCTCAGACTCAGAAGGTAATGCATCCCCTTTTCCTTTACCGGTCCCCTCATCAGATGTGGAGGGGAATTCAAGAACTCTCCTAGCTTCATTCTCAAATCTTCTTCCCAGTGTAGCTACCCCAACTCTTTTCTTCTTCTTTTTTCCTTTTTCTTGTTCTTTGTTCCCTAACAGTGCTTTAAGATCCTCCTGACCCTTTGCCAAGGTCATAAGGAGCTGTTGAAACTGCGAGTTTTGTGCCTGCAGATCTTTGACCGTCTGTTCAAGATCCATCTTACTGAAATAAACAGCAGAAAGATAAGGAAACCTAGTGTGAAGACCTGTTTATGCATATGATGAATGATATGTTTATTCATGCAATGCATTTAAGGATTTAGAAATTCAAAATTGTTGCAGACAAAAAGAACACACGTCATATTAATAAGAAGAAATTCTGTCAGTACATAAATGCCCCATGGGCCAAATATTACAAAAACTTCTCAAGGTAAAAAGACGTTGTGCATCCTCTTTGGTGCGATGTAAGTGTTGAGGGTGTCCTCCTCGTGAAGTCGGCGGGTAAGCTCCAAAACCTTCTTCTCACTGGCGTAGAAGCTGGCTTCAAAAGTATTCCTTTCCTCCTTGAGTTGGATCCAACTCTTCTGCATCTCCTCCCATGATGTTGGCATATCAGGATGTAGGATGGTGTATGGAATCTCTCCTTCCTTAACAGGCTCTTTAATCAAAGGGAGAATATGAGGGTAAGGCATCATAAGACTCTGGGCTCGGGTTCTTACCCACTTGAGGTAAGGCTCAAGAGGGATGGAGTTCTTGTGCCCCAGTGTCTTGCTATCTACCTTGTTAGGCATCCTCCAAGCTCGGATGAATCTTTGGCGAAGTCCTTGCGCATTGTTGTCGAAGTCAAACACTAGGTCAGGAATCAGCATGTTATGAGGGCCATCCCTCCGTGCATATCCAAATCGTCTCAAAGCTAGACAAGGGTTGTAGGTAATGCCCCCTGTAATGCCAAGTAATGGAACATTAGGGAATTCACCACAACGATCGACGATGATGACATTTTCTCTCGACCGAGAACACCAATGTACATCAGAATGTGTGAGGGTCATCAATCGTTGTGACCACCTTAAGCCTTGCTCATTCTTCAAAACAGATTGTGGAAGGTGAGAAATAAACCACCTAGCAAGGAGAGGAGTACAACACATGAGGATACCTCTCTTCCTCATTGTTCGTGTGTAAAATGAGTGGAGAATGTCCCCAAGCAATGTAGGTATGGGATTCCTGGATAGGAAAATCTTGACAGCATTGACATCTATAAGTTGGTCAGGATTTGGGAACAAGACCAACCCATAAATAAGGAGTGCCACAATATCTTCAAAGGCTTGTAGATCCAAAGAATTCCAACACTCTTGTGCCTTCTCAAACAAGAATTTTGCCAAGAAGCCCTTGACACCACTTCTAGTCTCCCAATGCCCCTTGATGTCAGATGGTTGCAAGTTTAGTGCTTGAGCAACATCTTCAGGCTTTGGTTCTTTTTCCGTACCGTTGTAGGGTAGTTGATTAAGAACAGGAATTCTCAGGAGTTGAGAAAATTCCTCCAAAGTAAGCACCAATTGGTAGTCGGGGAATGTGAAACAGTGGTGAAGGGGGTCAAAGAATTGGAACAACACTTTCACCATGTCTTCTTCAATGTTGGTGTTGACTAGGTTGAGCAGTCTACCATGTCTTTCACTGAAGAGAGAGCTTTCTCGAATTCTGGATGTAAGCTCTTTGAGTTGAGGAGGGATTCTCACAAGGTTGACTTGGATAGTTTTCCTGCGAAGAATTTCCATGACCTACAAAACAAGAACAAAGATGAAGATCCAAACCCTTGAAATGGTTAGTGGATGCATATGATGCTTTATGATGTTCATGATGTATGCACAAACATATGTACAAGCAAGTCACACAAAACCCTAATTTCAGGCTTGCATGAGGTTTCATAGGTAAGTACCCTCTTGAGTGTAGTTGGCTTAGAAACCTGTCCTATAAATAGTAACCGGGTTCTAAGGAGCTCAATATCATTGGATTGTTTTCCATGTTCATTGTTTTGGTTTAGCCACTTAACTAGCGACCAAATAATTCCAAGAAAACAACCCTCAATGAGTGTAGTATCGAGTATCTACCAACTTCGGACTGCACCAAAGCCGATCATCTCACTACCCCTAATAAAAGGCCAAGTTGGTCAAGTAAGGTTCTAGGTCATTAGTGCTTAGTGACATCACTCAGCGGCCCCGTACTCTCCTTGATTGAACTCAAGGGTTACCGGTACTCACAAATACGTCGCACTAATATAGCTATTGCTTCAACCGTGTCTGTATACCCCGCACAGTTTCCACAACGTATTGCTATCTATGAATGTTTCCCCAAATCCGGGTGTAGGATTTCAAGCCCAAACAAGAGAACCAAAATGTAAAGCAATCAAAGCAAACAATTAGTCATGCAAAAGGGTGATCTAAGCCCTAAGGTTACTCCACTTTTAAAAATTTCCCCAGCAGATTCGCCACTTCTGCTATACGGTGGGAGAACTGACTTGAGGTTTTGCGTTTGTTTTCGCAAATGTTTCGGTTTAGCAAGAGTCACCACCGACTTTTTATTTTATCCTAAGGAAAGGTTAAAAAGCACAGAAAAAACCTTTGAGATGTTTTCTTGGGTTCGGGGAGTAGATTATAGAAAGGGAAGGTATTAGCACCCTTTCTATCCATGGTTATCCATGGGCTCTTAGTTACTTGCTTAGATCACTTGCCTTTGCTTTTCAATTGTTTGAAATGGTGCTTTGTGTGTGGTTTTGAAAATGTTTTGAAAAAGATGCCTTGTCTAGGCAACCCTTGTAACAATTCTTTACTCGAATGTTTTACAAAGGTGTTTGTCTTTTTGAAAAGATGTTTCAATATTTTTGAAAGTTTGTTTTGAAGTTGTGTTGTGAGGTGTGTTTTGAAAAATGGCAAGGATTGTTTTGCAAGTTTGGTCAAGTAACCAAGAGCTATCTACCCTAAATTTCTCAAAAATCTTTCTTATGTTTTAACCCTTTTAACAATGTTGTTTCACCATTGTATTTGGTGAACAACCTTGTGTTAGGATGTTAACGGGACGGGCGCGGGTCATCGTTTAGACCATAGAGGCAATAGTGCCAAGTATCTTTGGCAATTTTCTCAAGGGACTTGATCATTTTAAGCAACTTGATAGCGTCATCGAGGGACTATGATCATTTGATTTGTTTTTGTTTTGCCAAAGACACTTAACATGAAACCATGGCCCATTTTTGAAGGCAACAAGTGGAGTAACCCTAGGGGTGCAAGTGTGCATTGTGTTGTCCATTTTCATGCTTTTTTGTCTTTGTATTAGTCAAGCTATTTGTTATTTTATTTGCATACAAACCCTAGGTCTATCATGGCATAATTTGAAAGCTTTTAAATGCGGAAATTTAAAGTCCTAAATTATTACAACATGATTATGGGGATGGGGGTACAAATGTTTGAATGGGGGGATATTTGGCAAGAAATTAAATCTAATGCTATTACATCGATATCGAATATATAAATATTTAATTGTACAATATTGGAATAAATACAATAAATATGCAAAATGTATTATGCACAAAAATGATTTTTTGTATGTGAAAATGTTTTTCAATATGAAATATAAACAAAAAATAAAAAGGTCAAATTTTGAATATTTTATGGTTTAGGGCAAAACCCTAGTTTTTAAATAAATAGTATTTATTTATTAATTATATACAATATTTATATATTAATTTATACAAAAAAATAAAAAAGGAAGTATATTGTAAAAAAAAGTATTTTTTAGTGTCATATATTAATAAAAATAAAAATGTATTATTTTCATATTTTTATCCTAAATATCTAATAAAATATACAAGTATTTATATATTATATTAAATATACTAAATATATACAAGAATAAAATATTAATTATTTACAAAAATGTGTATTTTTAGAAAATGTTTTCAAAATGTAAATAATAAATAATAACTAAAAAATATATATATTTTTGTATTATTTTCTAGGGTTTTAAATAAAAAGTATATATATTTATTTACATACATATATTAAATAAAACAAATAAATGCCAAATAAATGCAAAAAAGGGTGGAAAAATATTTTTGATATTTTTTATATTTGAGCAAAAAATAATAAGTCAGAATCAAAAAGAAAAAATTAAAAATGATATATCACACAATGGGCCAGGGGGTGTAAATTGGAAAAGGGGGTGTGAACAGCAAGTTGAGTCAGGCCCAGCCCAAGTCAACTTTGTCTTCAACCTCCAGCAACCTGTTTGAAACAAAATGCGCGCTTCTTCTTGTCCAACACAAATCCTGATTCCTTGACTTTTAGCAAAAACTCACAACACAAATAATGTAGAGCATCAAGAGACGAATTCAGACATATAAAACACTTGACCTAATTCTAAGAAACGAAGGAGAATTTCTTCATCCCCAATTTCTGACCTAATTTTTCTTCAATGTTCATGACCAAAATTCTCACAGCACGCATAAAATAAATGAAAAGTAAATACATGGATGGCTTCAGGGCTATGAGTAGAGCATGTTTTCTTCATAAACCTAAGCTTAATCATGCCTGGATAGAGAGATAGAAGTTCATGTTTTTACCTGTTTCAGCTTGACTTGAACAGAACAATGTAGCAACTTCCAATGGATTTTGAGCTTTTGTACAGCTTGCCTGAAGTCCAAGGATGCTTCTCCAACTCCTAGCTTGCTTTAAAATCAACTGAATCGTGCTATGGAAGTCAACCTGCACAACTTGAAAAAAAAAATGGAAAACATGGTTATGGGTGTTACAGCTTGAGTTCAATGCTTGGGATAGCTTCAGTGGATGATATGGAACATATTTGAACTCTTTTTGGCCAAAGTGCACGAGTGGAATGGATTGTGGAAGTCAAATTGCAACAGATGCCCTGTTTCTATAGCAAGAGGGTGTTTTTGTGAATGAGGAGGTTTTGGAGGTGGTTCAGTCGTGCTTTAGGCTTGCTTGGATGTCTGAAAGATGTTTGCAAAGTTTGTGTTTGGCTGTGTTGACAGGAATGAGAGATTGAGAGTTTTGGCAAGCTTTCTTCTTTTTGAAGTAAGAAGGTTCAAGTTGGGTTATAGGCCTGTACAAGGCTCTCAAGCATGCTGCAGCACTCTCTCTTGATCAGTGGGATTTGTCTACAAACTTGTGCCTCAAAGATCTGGCTTGTACCTCTTGGATATGGTATTTGACATAAAGTGCATCTTTTCCAAAATGGCAAATTTACTTTTTCCATTTAAAGATTAATTCTTTGTGTAATGACTAAATGCATAAAACAATGCTTGAACATAAAGGTTAGGCATTTAATTATTGAGTGTGAAGAGGTTTAGAGGCCTGCAAACTATCACAAACCCTGCTGACTTGAAAATGCCAATGTTATGAACAAGCTTTGGCCATGAACAAAAGTGAATTTTGCCCAACTTTGCAAATTCGATTCTCCCTAACAACAAGGGTGTTTGATAAGTTCTTGGACAATTTGGAAAACTTGGAATGTGTACTATAATCCATCTTTGTAATTCAAATTGAGACTCCAAGTGGAAGCATGTGAAAAATGGCCAAGAAGTTGAACAAAAATCCTGCCTAGAATAGGTCAAAATTTCTCTAAGTTAAAAATGTTTTGCACCCTTGTTCCAAAAATCATAACTTGAGCTACAAGCTTCCTTTGGGAAAACTTTGTGAATCAAAGTTGTATATTTTGCAATGGACTAAAACTTTCATGTTTTGAGTTTTGTTTGAATCCATTTGTATCTTGATGAAAAAATGGGACAAAGTTAGGGAAAAATAAGGGAATTTCATAACTTAGAAAATTTCTAAGTTATGAAATTTCTTCATTTTAAACCCTAATTTGCAATTTTGGATTTCTTGATGAACTAGTTTCATAATTTGACATGTCTTGATGAAAAATGAATCTTGGCACTTGATTTTGACCAAAAAGTCAAAGTTTGACTTTTCAGTATACAGTCAAATTTTGATCAGTTGACTGGAAAATTCATCTATCAATCCTATGCATTTGGGATCTTTTGAACTTATTGAATGTTTCAAGACAATGCCATTGAGTCCTTGAGTCCACATGTGAGCTTGGTTTGCCATTGGCTAGGTCAAACAATCAAAAATTGCCTTTGTGCAGTCAAAACCCTAAAAATGACCATTTTGCCCTTTTGGTGATCTGATCAAATTTCTTGTGGAATTGTGATCCAAACTTGACCAAATGGTTCATATGAGTTCATTATGTTTATGTGGGTCAAATTTCATGAGGTTTGACTGTCAATTGGCCACATTTGACTTTTTCCCTAATACAGCTGATTTCTAGGTCAACTGTCCAATTGACTGGGCAAAGATTGGAATCAAGGCTTGAAACTTATTATGGATAAACTTGTGAGTCCAACATGAAGCATGAAAGTCACTTTGGGAATTTTAGGTCAAAACATCTTTGTGCAAACTCAAACCCTAATTTGGGTCAATAGTGCAAGGAGGAGTCTTGAGCAGAGCAAACCCTAACTTGATCTTGAGTTCCAAGGGTCTTGTGGTGAGAAAATGTTGATGAAATGAGAGGGAAAATTTTGGGGTACAACAGTATCTGTAAGCCCATTCTCGATATTATTCACCAACAGTACCACTTCAGACGAGTGCAAATTTCTGGGCACTCTAGTGTTCAAACATCTTCTACCTTCAGATCATGAAAGGCAGACAAGCCAATATACATCCTTATGTCCAAGAAGATTTAACATGGGCAACTGTTGTACCCCAAAATTTGTCCTCCATTTTTACTCAACACATGCCCATTGAGGTCCCCAACCTGCCCAAGGATGACCAAGAATTGACCAGACAAATTCTCCTCCTAAGGCAATGAACCTCTAATTAGGGTTTCAATTTTCATCAAAATGTGTGAGCTCCAATGGTCTCAAATTCTTTCCATGGTCCTAATATGCCTTCAATATTTTCCATGACAACTTGCATGCCTTGAACAATAAGTTTGCTCAGTCAATTGCTCAAGTATTGGAAAATCAACCGTGCTAGGTCAAAAGTCAATTGTGGCCCATGTACAGTCAAACTTCAAGATTTTTGGTCAACATCAACATTTTGGAGTGATATCCATCATTTGATCAAAGGTTGATCATGATTGTGATACAGTGGCAGAACTGACTGTTTATACTAGTTTTGCATTTGTGTTCGCAAATGTCGCGGTAAGCAAGAGTCGCCACCGGCTTTTATTTCATCCAACAAAGGAAAAGGAAAAAGAATAGAAAAAAACTTTTTTGAGATGTTCCTGAATACGGGGGGCAGGTTATAGAAAGGGAAGGTGTTAGCACCCTTTCTATTAGTGGTTTTCCACGGGCTCTTAGGTACTTGATCATTTTGAAATTGCTTGTGTGTTTTGAAAAGTTTTTGTTTAACTTTGTGATAACCCTTGTATCTGTCCTCAAGAGTGTGACGAAGATGTTTTTGAAAAATGTTTTGAAAGTGTTTGTGAAAAAGTTTTTGTTATTTTGAGCAAGTACTTAAGATTTTCTACCTACTCGAAAAAGACTATTCATTCTTGTTTCCTTTAGCACTATCATACTATTAAGGAGTAGGTAGCCCCATCGTTGGAGTTTTAAGGGACAATCGAAAGGACAAGTACGGTCACAAAAGCAACGGTTAGGAAACCTTAGTAGTTACCCTAAAGTCCTAAAGATCTTTCCGAGGCAACATTCGAATGGGTCATTTTGATCTTTTGGGACTGGAGGACGATCACTAAAATTCCCTATACTTTATAACCTTTTACCGAAGGCAACCGAAGTGAGGCAAACCCTAGGGGTGAACATGTGCATGTGTTATTTTTCAGTTTATTTATCTTTGCACAATTAGGGTGATCTACTGTTTTAATTTTATCTGTCTTTCGCATACAAGCCTATTATCCATATATCTAGCAGTTTATAATAGTAGAAAGTAAAGTGCGAGAAATTAAAGTCCTAACTATTACAAGGCCTCGGGGAGGGGGTTACATAACCAAAACTTAGGGAATAAACAATAAGTAAAAAGCGGTAAAATAAACCTTAATTGAAAACTATTACAAACCTCTAAACAATTACAATAATTAGAATTATAAATAAGTAAATACGCGCGAGACAAATTAAATAGGGGAATAAATTAGAAGCCTAAAAAATCTAATTAATTAAAAAATATTTTTGTATTTTTTTTATTGAGAAAATTAAATATTTGCGAGTTAAACCTAATTTTCTAATTAATTTTTATTTAACAAAATAATCAATGTTAAAATAATTAAAATAATTAATTTTCAAAAATTAATTTTAATTATAAACAACCCTAATTCTATTTTTGTGATTTTCTGATTTTTTTTTAAAAGATGATTTTTTTGTAAAAATAATTAACAAATAATTAAAAACAAAAGAAATAAAGAAAAGAAATAATTGGGCCTGTTACTGCTAGTAATATGTGGGGGTGAAACTGAAATTGTACTAGGCCCAAGATGTTAGCCCGATACTCAGCGTGAGATCTAGTGCAACCGGTCTTAAGGAGGTCCACCATGTGATTGCTTGCTTGAGGTGTCAGATCTGGGATGAAGATGATCCAATGGTGTGGATCTTGGGCGCATGAAGGACGCTTGGTTGGGAAGCACATGGGATCTGTAGAGAAATAATGAGAAAAATACAAAAGCTCATGCCTGAGATCGAACCCAGGACGTTAGCTTTATACCCCTCCTTCTTGACCAACTGCACTAGCTTGTTCATTCGTTAATATGATAAAACAAATAAATATAAAGCAAGCAAAGTGGTCTTTCCCAAAAATGCGCGCGTGATTCAAATTACCCAATGGGGTTCTGCCACCTAATTATCTTCTTCGCCATAACTGTTGTTTTTGGTCACACTTTTACCTACGGACTGCATCTGTTACTATAACTTATAGCAACGAATAAAGCGTCACTAAAGCCCCTGCAAAAATCAAAATCCTCAAAATATGCAATATAAATTAATGACGAGTCTATGAATCAACTCGTTTTGGTCCCCTAAACACGATGATGGTATTGGTTTGTCCCAATTATTCTAAATCAGAAAGCCCTGATTTGAAGCTTGGAACCCTAGCCATGGTATCCTTTGATTCCTGCACTTAAAACTCAATCAAATAATTCAAAAAGCATTGAAACTTCATAATAAACAAGACTACATGGTTAAATTTCATTGAAAACGCATGTATGCATGTAATCGAAAATCAAGAAAAATTGGAAAACTGAATCATGTATCTTACGATTCTGGATGTTTTGTGACTTTAGAGTAATTGGAATAACTTCAAGGACCTTCGTGGATGATCACTGACGCTCCAAAGTTCCTTGAATTGGTCTGTAGGATGAATCCGATCTGCACTTTTCCTTGGAAATTTAAAACTTTGTTTGACTCTTTGGACCAAGTTGCACCTCTGTAATCTCGTCCTTAGGGTTCAGCATCCTCTGTTATATGTATGTGAATCAAATAGGTTAACAATTTTGGATCAAATCTTGGAAATTGATGAGCAAGATATTTGATTTTCAAGTGATATTCTTTGTTTCCAAAATTGGCCAAATCATGCCATTTTCAATCCAATCATCCCTTGCACGATTTGTTTTCTATCATACAACCTGTATTCTCATTATTTAAGCCAAAATCATCCCAAAATAATTTTATATCATTTATTTGATTTAATTTGGATTTTAAATGATTAAAAATCAAAATAAATCAAATAAATAAGCAAATGATGCATGGAGTGGTTTATGGGTCGTGGACCATGTTAGGAATATGATGCAAGCATAAAAAGTTGGGCCCATTTGAATAAAAATGCATTTTGCGCATGGTTGACTTTGTGCAAATTTCCAAAAATGGCCAACTTTGACAATGCACGTCTTTCTCAATTTTGACCCTAAGAGGGTGTTCTTAGACTTTTTAGAAACTTAGGATGTTCTCTAAACAACCCTTTTGGTTTAACCTCAATTGGATCTTCCATGTTCATGTAAGAAGCTTTGACCCAAAAGGTGTTTTTGTTGACTTTTTTGAATGACCTATAATGTCTGAATTCATATCTTTTCCTGAGTGCATTTTTTAAACTTGAGGGCTGAAGATGAGTTATAGGGAATTGAATCTTCTTCAAAATGAGCCTTGGATTAGAAATTCCTGATAAAGTATGAGAAAGTTAGCCCTGGTCAAAGTTTGGTTGACTTTTCCTTTGAAAACCCTAATTTAGCAACTTTTGAGTTTTGATGAATTCAGGGAATTCCTTGAGGAATCATGATCAACCTTTGATAAAATGATGGATATCACTTCAAAATGTTGATGTTGACCAAAAATATTGAAGTTTGACTGTATGTGGCCCATAATCGACTTTTGACCTAGCATAGTTGATTTTTAGGCATTTGAGCAATTGACTGAGCAAACATCTTGTGCAAGGCATGAAACTTGACATGGATTATCCTGAGAACATATTAGGTCCTTGTAAGAGATTTGAAGCCTTTGGAGCTCACCCATCTTGATGAAAATGGAAACCCTAGTTGGAGATCCATTGCTTTAGGAGAGAGTTTGTCTGGTTAATTCTTAGGCATCCTTGAGCAAGTTGAGGACTTCAATGAGTATATTTTGTGTGAAAATGGGAGGGAAAAGTTTAGGGTGCAAAAAATGCCCCTGTTCAATCTTCTTAAACCGGAGGATGTAGATTGGCGGGTCTGCCTTTCGTGATCTGAAGGTGGAAGATGATTGAACACTAGAGTGCCCAAAAACTTGCACTCGCATGAAGTGAATGTTGATCGATAACATTAGGAATGGGCTTGTAGATGCCATTTGGAAGGCGACAGAGAATCGTCAAAGATGGGCTTAAAGATGCTATCCAAAAAAAGGTATCAGTTGCATAAGAAATTCCTTTGCGAGAATTCCTGTACCTGCTGTTGGGGAGGACTTCGCCAGGGAATGTTGATTTATGTCTTGAGAAATAGAGTATAGGAGCTTCGGTTGTCCATCATACTACTGGGGGATTAACTCCTAATTGGGAAGGTGGGAGTAAACTGCATATCTGGTCAGGGTCCAGGCTGCACAACAGCTTAGTGGGGAAATGTGAAATCGACCGTATCTAGTCGGGTCCAGGTCTTATAATGTTGTAAACTATTGTTCAGAGATAAAAGAGAAGGAACCTGGATAATAGGGTTACTTCGAGATGAAATCCTGGATAGTAGGGCTATGAGAAGGAACCTGGGTCGTAGGTTTACTTCGAAATGAAAGCCAGGATAGTAGGGATATGAGAAGGAACCTGGGTCGTAGAATTACTTCAAGATGAAACCCTGGATAGTAGGGCTATGAGAAGGAACCTGGGTCATAGGGTTACTTGATATGAAATCCTAGATAGTAGGGCTATTATAAGGAACCTGGGTCGTAGGGTTTCTTCAAAATGAAAGCCTGAATAGTAGGGCTATGAGAAGGAACTTGGGTCGTAGGGTTACCTCAAGATGAAAGCCTGGATAGTAGGGCTATGAGAAGGAACCTGGGTCATATGGTTACATCGAAATGAAAGCCTAAATAGTAGGGATATGAGAAGAAACCTGGGTCGTAGGGTTATGAGAAGGAAATTGGGTCGTAGGGTTACCTCAAGATGAAAGCCTGGATAGTAGGGCTTATGGGAAGGAACCTGGATAGTAGGGTTACTTCGAGATGAAAGCCTGGATAATAGGGATTATGGGAAGGAACCTGGATAGTAGGGTTACCTCAAGATGAAAGCATGGATAGTAGTCTTATGAGAAGAAACCTGGGTCGTAGGGTCATGATAAGGAACATGGGTCGTAGGGTTACCTCAAGATGAAAGCCTGGATAGTAGGGCTTATGGGAAGGAACTTTGATAGTATGGTTACCTCAAGATGAAAGCCTGGATAGTAGGGGTTATGAGAAGAAACCTGGGTCGTAGGGTTATGAGAAGGAACTTGGGTCGTAGGGTTACCTCAAGATGAAATCCTGGATAGTAGGGCTTATGGGAAGGAACCTGGATAGTAGGGTTACTACGAGATGAAAGTCTGGATAGTAGGGCTTATGGGAAGGAACCTGGATAGTAAGGTTACCTTAAGATGAAAGCCTGGATAGTAGGGCTTATGAGAAGGAACCTGAATAATAGGGTTACTTAGAAATGAAAGCCTGGATAGTAGGGCTATAAGAAGGAACCTAGATAGTAGGGTTACTTCGAAATGAAAACCTGGATGGTGGGGCTATGAGAAGGAACCTGGGTCATAGGGTTACTTCGAGATGAAAGCCTGGATAGTAAGGCTATGAGAAGGAACCTGGGTCGTAGGGTTACTTCAAGGTGAAAGCCTGGATAATAGAGCTTATGAGAAGGAACCTGGGTCATAGGTTTATGAGAAGGAACCTGGGTTGTAGGGCTGCCAGAAGGAACCTTGATAATAGGGTTACTTCGAAATGAAAGCCTGGATAGTTAGGCTATGAGAAGGAACCTGTATAGTAGGGTTACTTCGAAATGAAAGCCTGGATAGTAGGGCTTATGGGAAGGAACCTGGATCGTAGGGTTACTTCGTGGGGAGTTTGGGTAAAACTGCATATGAACCGAGAAGGAACCTAGGTAAGGTTGCTTCATAAGGAGTTTGGTTAAAACTACATCAGAATCGAGAAGGAACCTGGGTAAGGTTGCTTCCCGAGGAGTTTGGGTAAAACTACATCTGAACCGAGAAGGAACCTAAGTAAGGTTGCTTCATGAGGAGTTTGGGTAAAACTACATCTGAACCGAGAAGAAACCTAGGTAAGGTTGCTTCGTAAGAAGTTTGGGTAAAACTACATCTGAACCAAGAAGGAACCTGAGTAAGGTTTCTTCATGAGGAGTTTGCGTAAAACTACATTGGTAAATTGTAAGAAGGAACCTAGGTAAGGTTGCTTCAGGGTGAGTCCGGGTGAAACTACATCGGGAAATTGTAAGGAGGAACCTGGATAAGTGTGATACGGTGGCAGAACTGACTGTTATACTGGTTTGCGTTTTTTATTCGCAAATGTTGCGGTAAGCAAGAGTTGCCACCGACTTTTATTTCATCCAACAAAGGAAAAGGAAAAAGAATAGAAAAAACCTTCTTTCGAGATGTATCTGAGTACAAGGGGTAGATTATACAAAGGGAAGGTGTTAGCACACTTTCTATCCGTGGTTTTCCATGGGCTCTTAGGTACTTGCTCATTTTGAAATTGCTTGTGTGTGTTTTGAAAAAAAATTTGTTTACTTCGTGATAACCCTTTTATCGGTCCTCAAGAGTGTGACAAAGTTGTTTTAAAAATTGTTTTTAAAAAGTGTTTGGTGTGAAAGAGTTTTATGTCTTGAGCAAGTACATAAGGGTTTTCTACCTACTCAAAAAAAAGTCTGTTCATTTTCGTTTCCTTTAGACAGCACTATCCTATTATTAAGGAGTAGGTAGCCCTATCTTTGGAATTTTAAGGGACATTCGAAAGGGATGAAATGGTCATTGAAGGCAACAAGTAAGGATACCTTAGCATTTCGAAGGGACTATCGTCATAAGATCATTTTTTGTAAGCAACTCGAGGGACAAGTAGGGACTATGATGTTTATGACGACTTTGAATTATGGGTCTTTGCTAAGATATTCCTACATTCGAGGGACGTGACCATTGTTTTCCATGGCAACCAAGTGGGTTAAACCCTAGGAGTGAGCATGTGCAAGTGTGCCTTTTTTCAGTTAATTATCTTTGCACAATTAGGGTTATCTACCGTTTTAAAGTTATTTGTCTTGCCATTCAATCCTATTATCCATACATCTAGCATTTTAATAGTTGCCGAAATTAAAAGCGGAAAAGAAAAATCTATGCTATTACAAGGATTTTGGGCAGATACACAATTATTTGACTGAAAATAAAGATGCATAAATTAGTATCCTAATTAATCTATTATAAACCCAAAGCAGATACAATAATTCAAAATAAATAAATAAAACGTGCGCGAAGAATTAAGACGGGAATGAGGAAAAGATATTTTTGGATTTTCTTGAGAAAAGTGACCAATCTTTTAAATTAACCTAATTTCTATTTAATTTTAATTATAAAAAAATATTTAAGTTAACCTAACCTTCTATTAAATTTTAATTACAAAACATGTATTTAAGTTAACCTAATTAACTAATTAATTAATGCAAGTAAATATTTTACATAAAAAAAACTAAACCTAATATTTTTTATAATTTTCTGATTTAATAAAAAAAAAGATTTTTGTGAAAATAATTAAAATAAAAAATTAAAAAAAACAAATAAAGAAAATAAAAAGAAAAAGAAAATGGGCCTGATGTAGTTAGCACTCCAGGGGGGTGTGTGTGCTCAATTTGAAAAGCCCATTTTTATTGGCCGAATTGTCTAACGCCTGATTCAGTGAGGCTTCCTTCTCAGGGTCCACCATGTTATGTGCTTGCTGAATGCTAAATCTGATCAAGGGACAATCTGATGAGTGAGACTTGGAGGTGCATGGTGGATGTCTTTGGATGCTATGTACTGGAACCTGCAGGAAATGTTAGGAAAAATGCAAAAGCACACGCCTGGGATCGAACCCAGGACGTGTACTTCACAGGCCTTTCCCCTTGCCATCTGTGCTACTAAGTTATTCATTTATATAATAACACACAAATAATAAAAGGGAAACTAGCATTAGATCCAGGTCATCAAAAAATGAACGCGTTGGCAATGCAGGTTAGCCAATCAAAACATGTCAAATTGACACACAGGTTCCCCGACCGGAGTCAACATTCAACGATTCCGGAGAGAGTCTCCGGTCATCTTCTCCAGGAAGGTGACAATCCCAAAACCTGATAAAATGTGGAATATAAAAGGCACAAAAGATCCTACTCCCCTTGAAATTTTCCCAGGAATCCAAATATGGGGTTAGTTTGGTCTGAAGTTCCCTAGATCAAGAGTTTCGTAAGCTTCAGTTCATGATGCCCCAGCAATGACATCACGTGATTTAAGCCTTGAAACTCTAATGTGAAGCGTCCAACCTGTCCTAAAAGGTGTCATGAACACAAATAAACACATCAAACATGTCAGCAATGCATGAATTAACAATTTCAAATTTAACAAACCTTGCTAACCGGTGACACTTGGTTGTTGTAATCTGGAATGCTTCAAGCTTCAAGATTGAAAGGGATAGACTCCTGAGATTCTCATAAGCGTGATGGAGTGATTAGATCTCACTGAGGGGGACTGGATCGAGTCTTTGAGAGTTGCACCACTTTTGGAATTTTTTTGAAACTTTTCTCTCGATTGTCTGGCCAGCTCCGCGTATGTATCTGCCTCTTTAGGGTTGGAATCTCTTTCTTATGTATGAGGCAAGATCTAGGTTAACATATATGGAGAGAATCTAAAATAATAATGGCTTTTTTAAAATTGCTTCCAAACTTTCCATTTTTGAATATTCTCTTCCTTTTCCATGGCTTCCACGATTTCTTGGCCATAATCAACATATATTGCCATTCATTAAATGGAAAACCATCTCAAAATATTTTTATATCATTTATTTAATTTGGATTTGGATTTTTAATGATTAAAAATAAAAATAAATAAAATAAATGAGAAGATAAAGAATGGATGGGTTTATTGGTCGTGGACCATGTTGAGAACAAGTCCCAAACTTGGAAAATTAGGCCCATTTGGAAAAAAAAACTTAAATTTGATCAATATTTGCCTCATGCAATTTTCCAAAAATGGTCAACTTTGACAATGCATATCTCTTCAAATTTGACCCTAAGAGGGTGTTCTTGGACTTTTTAGAAAGCTTAGGATGTCCCTTAAGTGACCTCTTTGGTTTCATCTCAATTGGACCTTCCATGTTCATGTAAGAAGCTTTGACCCAAAAGGTGTTTTTGTTGACTTTTGAAAAGGACCTATAATGTCTGAATTTATATCTTTTAATGAGTGCATTTCTTGAACTTGAGAGCTGAAGATGCATTTTAGGGAATTGGATTCTCTTCCAAATGAGCCTTGGATGAGAAATTTCTGATAAAGCATGAGAAAGTTATGCTTGGTCAAAGTTTGGTTGACTTTTCCTAAGAAACCCTAATTTAGCAACTTTTGAGTTTTGATGAATTAGGAGCATTCCTTAGGGAATCACGATCAACCCTTGATCAAATTATGGATATCACTTCAAAATGTTGATGTTGACCAAAAATCTTGAAGTTTGACTGTTTGTGGGCCATAGTTGACTTTTGACCTAATATAAATGATTTTCAAGCATTTGAGCAATTGACTGGGAAAACTTCTTGTGCAAGGCATGAAACTTGGCATGGATGGTCTTGAGAGCATATTATGACTATGGAGAGCATATGAGGCCTTTGGAGCTCACCCATCTTGATGAAAATGGAAACCCTAGTTGGAGGTTCATTGCTTTAGCACATAGTTTGTCTGGTTAACTCTTGGGCATCCTTGAGCAAGTTGAGGATCTTAATGAACATATGTTGCATAAAATGGGAGGGAAAATTTTGGGGTACAACAGCTTCCCCTGTTCAATCTTCTTAAACCTGAGGATGTAGATTTGCTAGTCCGCCTTTCGTGATCTAAATGTGGAAGATGATTGAACACTAGAGTGCCCAGAAATTTGCACTCACATGAAGTAATACTGATCGGTGATATCAGGAATGGGCTTACAGATGTCATTTGGAAGTCAACAGTGAGTCGTTGGAGATGGGCTTAAAGATGCCATCCAAAAAAGCTATCGGTTGTATAAGAGATTCCTTTGCGAGAATTCCTGTACCTGCCGCTGAGGAGGACTTCGATGGAGAATGTTAATTTACGTCTGGGAAAATAGAGTATAGGAGCTTCGGTTGTCCATTACTCTACTGGGGAATTAACTCCTGCTTGAGGAAGTGGGAGTACACTGCATATCATGGTTAGGATCCAGGCTGCACATCGACTTACCGGGGAAATGTGTAATCGGCCGTATCTGGTCGGTTCCAGGTCTTACAGTGTTGTAAACTATTGTCTGAAGATAAGGGAGAAGGTACCTAGATAGTAGGGTTAATTCCAAATGAGAGCCTGGATAGTAGGGCTATATAAAGGAACCTTAATAGTAGGGTTACTTCGAAATGAGAGCCTGGATAGTAGGGCTATGAGAAGGAACTTGGATAGTAGGGTTACTTCGAAATGAGAGCCTGGATAGTAGGGCTATGAGAAGGAACCTGGGTCGTAGGGTTACTTCGAGATGAAAGCCTGAATAATAGGGCTATGAGAAGGCCTGGATAGTAGGGTTACTAAGAAATGAGAGCTTGGATAGTAGGGCTATGAGAAGGAATTTAGATAGTAGGGTTACTTCGAAATGAGAGCCTGTATAATAGGGCTATGAGAAGGAACTTGGGTCGTAGGGTTACTTCGAGATGAAAGCCTGGTTAGTAGGGCTATGAGAAGGAACCTGGATAGTAGGGTTACTTAGAAATGAGAGTCTGGATAGTAGGGCTATGAGAAGGAACCTGGATATAAGGGTTACTTCAAAATGAGAGCCTGGATAGTAGGGCTTGAGAAGGAACCTGGGTCGTAGGGTTACTTCGAGATGAGAGCCTGAATAATAGGGCTATGAGAAGCCTGTGTTTGTTTTGAAAATATCAAGGATTTTGTTTGAAATGGAGCAAGTAATTAGAAGCTATCTACTTACTCAAATGTCTATCTTATGTATTTTCTATTCCTTTGACATTGTTGGCTTACCATTGATTTGGTAAGCAACCCTATCTTTGGATGTAAACGGGACGAGCGTGGGTCATTGTATAGCCATGATTAGCAATATTTGCAAAGTATCTTGGCATTTTTGAGGGACCAAGATCATTTTGTAAGGCAACTTTTGAATAGCGTCATCGAGGGACTATGATCTTAAATTTGTTTTGTTTTGCCAAGATACTTCGCATGTGTAACATGGCCATTTTTGTTTTAGGCAACCAAATGGGGAAACCCTAAGGGTGCTTGTGTGCAAAGTGTATCATTTTCATGCTTTGATTTTGTCTTGTATTTAGGGTGTTCTATTTTGCTTTGTTTTGTTCTTGTCATACAAACCCTAATTACTAATCATGGCATATAAAGCGATAAATTGCGTAATGTAAATATTTCTAAGTTATTACAACAATTTATGGGAGGGGGGAATACAAGTTTGAATGGGGATTTGCACAAATATAAAGCTAAATACATTATTACAATCAAATCGAATTTGTACGAATTTCAGATAAATACAAAACAATATTTAAAATGTAATGTAAAGAAAAGATTTTTGATGTCTTATTTTCATGTAAAAGAATATTTAATCTAACCCTAAAAATATAAGGAAAAAGATTTAATTTTTTGAAAGGGGGTTTAACCCTAATTTTTATTTAAAAGAAAATAAAGTTTCTATATTATTATTTTGTGCATTTTTCTTGTATAAAATAATAAATAATATTGTATATAAATATTAAAATTAAATATATACAAAAATATGTATTTATAAGTATGAAATGAAAAATAAATTGAAATAAATATGTTTAATTATTTTTACAAGTTTATTAAGAAAATAAGTGATATCCTATTTAAAATAAAATATATTTTATGTGAGAAATATAAAAAAAATAAAATAAAAGTGCAATATTATTAATTTACATTTTTAAGATTTTTTGTGCATTAAAAGAAATATTTAAAATATTAAATATATAAATAAAACAAATAAGAAATAAAAATGTAGAAAGAGTTGGCAGGGGTGATGTAGCAAATTTGTGGTAATGTTAGCAAAAATACTGGCCGAGGAAGCTAAGCCCAATCTGCAAAAAAAGGTCACAAAAATTGAAAAGGAAAAAATGTGAAAATGCAAAAGTAGCGCGCAGGTTCGAACCCAGGACATGGGTCTCACCAGCGCGCTGCTTTGCCACTGGGGTGGCCATACATCCATTGTCTTTACTGAAACAAAAATAACATATTACATAACGTGTCCTTGCCCTGTTTCATCTTCTTCCTCAAGCCTTGGCCGGATCACATGTAACTTCCTCATACTTCCATGAAAATAAAACTTATAACATGAAAAATGTAGAGCTTGAACTCACGATTCCAACCATGTAAGCTATGTAATTTAACTATCAAAGATTAAAGAGAATTTAAACAGCCCTAAATCTTGACCTAATATTTTCAAAAATTTCAAGTTTCAAATTCTCTTAGCACAAGTAAAATTAATTCAAGATAATGGTATGTACAACTTCGTTATGATGAAGACTACATTTTTTATTCACAGATCATGGCCTATGGTTGCCTGTACAAAGAGATAGAGTTTGAAAATTTACCTCCTTCAGCTGGAATCGTGTATGAAAATGGAGTGACTTTAATGGAGGCCTGATGCTTGCTTGAGCTTCCTTGAGCTTCCCTGGATGTGTCCCAACCCTTGCCTTGCTCTGAAACTGGCTGGAACTCTTTGGCCAAGTCAAGTTGCAAGCTCAAAACTCAACAATGGAAAATGGTGTAAAAGGGAATATAGAACATGAATGATGATTTGGATGGGCTTGATATCAAGTATGTAAGGTGTTTGAATGATCTAGACACAAAACGCACGAGCCAAATGGAAGATGGGTGAGCTTGTGCAGAATCTACAGTTTTTGACAGGTTTTGGTGTTTTTTTTAGCTTGAGAGAGTTTCAGGTCTTGGCTCCGCCTCTATTGTGTTGCATATTGTTGGTATATTAGTATTGAAATGGTTTTGTGTTTGCTCTTTATCAGCTGTGCAAATGCTAACCTTTTTGCCAACTTTCTTGTACTTGAAGCAAAGTGATAAGACCAAAGCTTCACATGCTTGTACCAGCTTGCTTAGGGTTGGTATGAGTTTGTACAACTTGCTTGAGACCTGTGTGGTTTGTATGCATCAAGGGGACATGTTTAAAGCTAAAAAATTGTAAAGTTTGCAAAAGTGGTTATTTTTCAAAATGGCAATGGAACCTTTTTGCCATAAATGGAATTACAAGTTGGATAAAGGTTCAAAAGCATGGATTAAAGCTTTGTCAACTGAGTAAGCATTTAATTAATTAGTGTGTAGCAAGTTTAGGACCTGTACAACATGAAATAGCCAACATAGGATTGATTTGCAACTTGGTTCTTCATGAAATGCCTTGAACAAAAAGTGAGAAAATGCCAACTTCCTCTCTTCGATTCTCCCTACTCAAAACTGATCTTGGAGAGTTCTTGGAAATTTTGGAAATCTTGCAATATGCTCTATAATCCATATTTGAAATTAATTTTGAGATACCTCTTGGAACTCGGTGAAACATTGCCATGAAGTTGGGTCCAAAACCTGCCTAAATTAGGGCAAAATTTCACTAAGTTAAGAAGTTCATGACCATGTATTCACAAATTTATAACTTGAGATCCAAGCATCTTTAGGGAAAAGTTTGTGAAGAAAATTTGTAGTTTTCATGGAGGTCTACAACTTTCATGTTGGGGACTTTCCTTGAATCAATATGCATTATAGTGAAAAAGTGGTGTAAAGTTGAGAGAAAATAAGAAAATTTTTATACTTAGAAAATTTCTAAGTTACGAAAATTTTCAAATTCAAACCCTAAATTTCAAATTTGGTTTTCTTGGTGAACAAGTTTCACATTTTGACATGTCTTGATGAATTATGACTCTTGGTACTTGATTTTGACCAAAAAGTCAAAGTTTGACTTTTTAGTGTACAGTTGACTACAAATTTCATCTGTCAATCCAATGAATTTGAAATGTTTTAAGCAATGTAATTAAGTCAAGCTGATGCCATTGAATGCTTGAAATCATGCTTGAACTAAATTGGTCATTGGCTAGGTTAAAAATCAGGAATTGCCCTTCTTCAGTTAAAACCCTAATTTTGACCATTTTGCCCTTTTGATGATTTGATCAAATTTCTTGAGGAGTTGTGATCCAAACTTGATCAAATGGTACATATGAGTCTAGAATGTTGATGTGGATCAAATATTTTGAAGTTTGACTATAAATTGGCCATGGTTGACTTTTTCCCTAATACAACTGATTTTTAGGTCAACTGCCCAATTGACTGATAAAAAATGTGGTTCAAGGCTTGAAACTTGTCATGAGTGATCTTAGGGATCCAAAATGATGTATTAAAGTCACATGAAGCATTGATGGTCCAAAAACCCTTGTGCAAACTCAAACCCTAATTTTGGGTTATCAATGCAAGATGAGATGTCTTGAGCTGACCAAACCCTAATCTTGTCTTGAGTCAAAGAAGTCTTGTGAGAAAAGTCTTGATAAATGAGAGGGCAAATTTTGGGGTACAACAGTAGATTTACTTTCCGCACTTTAATTTCCGAAAAATATTAAACTGTTAGATGTATGATGTTAGGGTTGCATGACAAGAATGTATGATTAACTTTAAAACAGTTAGCAAACCCTAAATGTGCAAAGATAATAACTTGAAATTGAATCACTCGCACATGCGCACTCCTAGGGTATACTCTCACTTCGGTTGTGTAGTACCCCAAAATTTGCCATCCCATGTTTCTTCAAGGTTTGTCAAGAATCATCTTCAAATGGTTCAAGATTGCTCAAAGGTTGCACAATCCAAATGCCTCATAAGCCAGTCAAATTTAGGGTTTTGGTTCCTTCAATAAATTTTGGGTTTCCAATGGCTCAATCAAGTCTCATAGGTCCACATACATTCTCAAGCATCTACATACCAAGTTTCAAGACTCACAGTGCCAAATTCCACAGTCAAAAGCCCTATTTGATCCACAGTCAACTGCAGGGGCAAAATGGTCATTTTGCAGTCAAAAGTCACAATTTTTGGTCAACATCTTATTTTGAGTCCACAATCATCATTTGATCAAGTCTTGATCATGATTCCACAAGGATGGCTCAAAAATCATCAAGATGCAAAAAGTTACTATTTTTGGACAGTTGAAAAGTCAACTATATCTTGACCAAGGCATAACCTTTTCATGGTTCATCAGAAAAATCCCATCCAATGCTCATTTTGAAGGGGATGACATTTCCTACAACTCATCTTCACATTCCAAGTCCAAGAAATGCTCTCACAAAAAGTTATCAATTTCTACATTATAGGTCAATTTCAAAAGTCAACAAAAATGCACTTTAATTCAAAGGCCATAACTTGAGATTGGTAACTCCAAATGACATGGGACCAAAGGCATTGGTTAAAGGACTTCAATACCTTTCCAAAATGTCCAAGAACATGTTCATATGATCAAAATTGAGCAAGATATGCATTGGAGAAGTTGGGAAATTTTTGTGAATTTGCAAAAGTCAACTTTGCTCAAAACACCTTGTTTTTGCTAATGGGCCTCAAATTTCTTCTTGAAACTTTATCCAAGGCCTATGCACGACCCATCAAGCCTATTTGAATTTATTTTATTATTTTTATTAATTAATTGGATTTTTAATTGATTTTAATTCATTTAATTAATTTAAATTGTAGGAAATTCAAAGATTTGATTTTTTAATCTTTTTGTGAAGCAAGAATGACCTAATCATGCAGGAAATTTCGTGTGCAAATCAAAGGGACAAGAATCTCCAAATTTAGAAAGTTTTTCCAATTAAAAAGATTCAAAAATATTTGATTTTCAATCAAATATTCAAATCATTATTCAATGGATCTTTGATCAAGGATTTGACCTAAATTCAGTCCTCTATAAATACACAAGTGAACCCTATTCATGCATACGTGAAATTGCTGCAAACAAAGCCATAAGCATATTGAAAAAATTCAAGAAAACTTGAAAACTAATTTCCATATTCTAGGCTAATTCAAAGCTTTTTATTGATTCTAACACATTGCAGGGGTCCCTAGGAACATGTAGGAATCAAAGCCAAGCGTTGAAGCTCAAGAAATCACCAAGAACAATTTCACAGTTTGCATATTTTTTTCACAATCGAAACTCATGATTCATAAGCATTTGATGTGATTTCTTGTTTGTTTTGTATTGTTAGAGACCACAGGAAGCTATTGGCATAGTTTAATTGCATTGAAACGCCCAGAATCCAAAGATGCCATGAACACGTTTTAGGGTTCATAAGCTTTTAAATTAGGGCTTTCCAAATCCAGTAAAATTGGGACCCCTAAGGCATATGGTTAAAATCGTTGAACCAGGACGAACACATTGGACTATTCACGAAATATTTATGTTAAGTACAGCCCTAATCGCTATTATTGGTCATTACAGTTTGTGGGGGTTAAAAACCCCCGCTATCCATTTGTTTTTTACAGGTACACAAGCGGAAGATGAAGACGTGTTAGCACATGATTAGCCAATTCAAAATGCGCGCGTGTTTTCTTGCTTTACAACATATTTACCAATTTTCATTTATTATATTTGCTTCTTATTATATTATCAAAAGCAAGAAAATGGTGGAGTGGTTAGGTGCGCTGGCTGGTGATCATTGGGACCTGGGTTCGATTCCCAGGTCCCCCAAATATTTGTTTCTATTTTTCTATACAAGATTACATGCAGGCTTCAGGAAGTGCTCCACCATATACCTCCAGTGATCAGCGCGCCAAGTGGCCTTAAGCATTAATCCAATGGTCATGATTGGAAAACCATGGTGCTCCTGGTCAACCCACGCGTAGACAAATCAAGAAAGTCAGAAGGGCTTGAGTGTTATTGGGATTGAAGATTGCTAACAAACCCCAAAGCTGGCCCATCACCTCCCTGGTTTATTATTACTTTTTATTTTCTTTTCCGTTAAATTATTTTATTTTTAATAACTATAATTATTATTATTTAATTAAGTCACAAATTAATTTTTTATAATAAATTCTGAAAACTAATATTATTATTATTATTATTATTATTATTATTATTATTATTATTATTATTAGTTTCACCTTTAATATATTATTTTTTTGTAAATAAATTCTAAATGTAATTAATTTAGTTAATTAGGTCAACTTTGACTTTTTTTCACAATAAATAAAATCAACATAAAATTAGGTTTTTTTCTTTTGACAATTTTAATCCTTTTTATTTTATTTTCATTAAAAAACATAAAAAACTTAAAAATATTTCTTTTATTTAATTAATTAGAATTAGGTTTAATAAAATGCAAAAAGGACCAAAATTTCATTCTTTCTCAAAAAGGGTCAAAACCCTAAGGACTTCTCCGATTTAATTTCTTTTCGCGCATATTATTTTTTGATCATATTTATGTAATTGCTCCGAGGATGTAATAGCGTAATTAGGACTTTTTATCGCTTTTTTTATTTTCTCGCATTTACTTTTCAAGGGTTATGTTTTTGGCGATGTAAATACCCGACGCCTTGTAATAGCGTAGATTTACTTTCCGCAATTTACTTTCCGCACAATTATTAACTGTTAATTATGCATGACAAGACTTGCCTAAAAATTTAAATCAAAACGTAGCTCACAATAACATGTGCAAAGATAATTTAATTGAAACCTGACACACTCGCACATGCCACTCCTAGGGTACGCCTCACTTGGTTGCCTCGACGTGGTCATTGAGTATAGGGTGTTTTAGAGGTCGCCCTCCTATCTAGAGATCAAGGTTGCTTCGAAACGGTTGCCTCGGATAAAAAAAGGATCTAGGACATTAGGGTTACCGCTAAGGCGTCCTACTATTGCTTTAGCGACCACATGTCCCTATAATCGAATTGACCCGGAAACTCCAACGACGGTGCTACCTACTTCTCAATAGTGGGATAATACTGTCTACAGGACATTTACACAGCTTAATTTCTTTTGAGTAGGTAGATTTCTCCTGGGTACTTGCTCTTTCAAAACAAAAACAACTTTTCGCACTTACACTTTCAAACAAAAGTTTTCAAACAAACACTTCATGACACTCTTGAGGACTGATACAAGAGTTAAAACGGAATTTTCAAACAAACTTTTTCCAAACCCACAAACACAAGAAAAGCAAACATTTTTGTAAACATAGTGAGCAAGTACCTAAGAGCCCGTGGATAACCACAGATAGAGAGGGCGCTAACACCTTCCCTTTCTATAATCTACCTCCCAAACCGAGAAACATCTCGAAAAGGAATTTTGCTGTGCTTTTGTCCTTTCCTTGTTGGAGAAAATAAAGGACGGTGGCGACTCTTGCTTACCGCGACATTTCGCGAACCAGCATTTCAAAACAGTCAGTTCTATTTCCAGCGATCACAGAACTGGCGACTCTGCTGGGGATATTTATAAGTGAGGTGTACCTTAGGATTAGATAATTTTATGTTTTCAATTTAATGCCTTGTTTGCTTTTATATTTGTGGGCTTGTATCGGAGTTTCATAGATCCTAACCCGGATCTGGGGAATACCCTTTAGGTAGCAATAAACTATGAGGGACCTGTCCGGCGTAGACCGACACGGGTGAAGCAGTAGCTACGTTGGTGTGACACCTTGGTTTGTACCGATATCCCTTGTGTTGGAACGAGGAGAATATGGGTCTTCTGAGGAGTCATTAGGCACCAACTGACCTTAGAACCTTAAATTGACCCAACTTGGCCATAGAACAGTAGCAGTATGCTACACTCATTGAGGCTAAACTCTCGCGATGGTTCCGGCCGCAAGAAAAGATTGTGAAGCTAGAGTTATGACCGATTGAGGGTAGTCAGTGATATTGAGATCCTCTAGAACCCGGTTACTATTTTCTAGGACAGGTCTTAACCAACTGAAACTGAAAGAGGGTAGTACCTAAACTTCATGCTGGCCTAAACTCTAAGGGATGTCTTGTGTGACTTGTGTGCCTTATCATGTTTGCCTTTTGTGAATACTTGTGGTGTGCCTTTATCATAACATCATACCATCATAACATTGCATGCATCCTGCATAAGGACTAACCCATTTCAAAGACAAGAGGGTTTCATCTTTGCTCTGTTTTGTAGGACATCATGATGCCTATGCGAAGGAATACTATCCAGCTCAACTTTGTTCAACCACCTGATTTGCTTAAAGAATTGGTTGACAGAATTCCAAATACTACTTCATTCATTAAGAGGCATGGTTCTCTTCTCAGTTTAGTCACTTAAAAGTGGGACCAACAACTGATGAGTGTCCTGACCCAGTTTTATGATCCTCTGTACCATTGCTTTACCTTTCAAGACTTCCAGCTGGTCCCTACCCTGGAAGAATTCTCTGATTTGCTTGGTATCCCTGTTTTGGAACAGACTCCATTCACTGGTTGGGAAAAGACTCTTAGGCTTGAGGAGATTGCTGCAGCCCTTCCCTTGACCAACAAAGAGGTAATGGATAACTGGGAGACTAGAAGCGGAGTTAAAGGCTTTTTGGCTAAGTTTCTGATTGGCAAAGCTAATAGTTTCTGGAATGACTTAGACTTCAGGGCGTACGAAGACATCTTGGCTCTCTTAATCTATGGTCTAGTATTGTTTCCAAATCCTGATACCTTTGTTAATGTCAACGCCATAAGGATCTTCATCTCTCGGAACCCTGTGCCCACTCTCTTGGGTGATATCCTGCAACAACTCTATGCTCGTATTGCCCGAAGACGGGGAACTCTGTGGTGTTGTGCTCCTTTATTAGTGAGGTGGTTTATTTCACACCTCCCTAAGTTCGTATTGAAGAACAAAGAAGGAAGGGGCTGGGCTCATAGGATAATGTCTCTTACTGATAATGACATCATTTGGACTCTCAGAGGTTTAGATGAAGTGGCTGTTATTGATTGTTGCGGAGAGTATCCTAATGTTCCATTGATCGGTACCCAGGGAGGAATCTCTTATAACCCCTGTTTAGCTCTCCGTCAATTTGGAAGAGCCAGAAGAGCAGGGCCTCACGAGATGTTGGTACCTCACACCAGTTTTGAGTTTCAGGTAGATAGCGACGAGCTACGTCGTAGATTCATCAGGGCTTGGGACAGAATTCACAAAGCTGACCCACATGAGTTGGGACCGAAGACTTATCTACCAATGGAATCCTATTACATATGGGTCCGCATCGGTGCTCAGAAGTTAGGTATGCCATACGAAGCTGTCAGGCCTATTATTCTTGAATTTCCTTATAGAGACGGGGTTCCTCCAACTGTACTCCCTCCTCAGATACCCACTGATGTTGATACACTAAAGAGGTCTTGGGCGCAACTGCAGGAAGAACGGGATTCTTATCGGGAAAGGTTCAATGAACAAGAACAGAAAATCCAGAAGTTGACCATGCAATTGGAGAATGAGCGGATCCTGAATGACTATATCCGTACTGAGAAGAGGAGGCCATGGGAGCATTGATGGATCTTGGATGTTTCTTTTACAGTTTTTATTTACTTTTCAGTATTTTCATTCTTGTAACGCCTCAGGGAAATTTGTTGAAAAATTTAAATTCCAAAGTTAAATCTAATGAAGCGTGTTTCCTTTTTGTCTACAAAGTTGAATCCCGATTGTCTTTGAAAACATAAATCATACGCCTTCCATTCATCATATGCATAACATGTACCCTTTTTACAGGTCACTTATCTTCTTCGCTGTTTATTTCAGCAATCATCATGTCTTCTGAACCTACTACTGAACAAGCTATCAAGGTCCTCCAGGCCCAGAATGCCCAGTTCCAAGAGTTGGTCATGAGCTTAGCCCAGGGTCAACAAGAGTTGAAGACTCTGATTCTGAAGAAGAAGAAGAAGAGGACTGTGTTGTTCAACACTGGACGCAGATTTGGGAATGGACTACAAAATGAGGTTGATCTGACTACTTCCTTTGTGGGGAAAGACAGCCCACAAGAGAGAAGGGTTCCTAGTCCTGTGGTCTCCGACAACGAGACGGATTATAATGATGAACGGTACCCTCTTGCTGAGGACAGGTACAAACAGCTGGAGGACCGTTTAAGTGCTATGGAGATACAGCATGTGCCCGGGTTGGACTTTGGACACCTAGGCTTATCCTCTAGGGTGGTGATTCCCCATAAGTTCAAGGCTCCTGCTTTTGCAAAATATGACGGAGCTTCCTATCCTAAGCTGCACCTCTGATCGTATGTAAGGAAGATCCAACCTTATACAACTGACAAGAATTTATGGATCCATTTCTTCTAGGATAGTCTTTCAGGGACTCAACTCGAATGGTTCTATTAGCTGGATGGAGCCAGTATTCGTAACTGGGAGGACTTGGCTACTGCGTTCTATAAGCAGTATCAGTATAATTCCGATCTCGCTCCTACGCGTACCCAACTCCAGGGTATGTCACTAGGGACGGGTGAAGGATTTAAGGAGTATGCTCAAAAGTGCAGAGACCTGGCTGGAAGGGTGCAGCCACCTCTAACTGACCGTGAACTTGTGGATATGTTCTTGGGGACCCTGTCTGGTCCGTTCTTCAACCATCTGATTGGGAATTCTTCTGCTGGGTTTACAGACCTTATCTTGACTGGTGAGAGGATAGAAGTTGGTATCAAGTCTGGGAAGATACAAAAGGGTTCCTCCTCGAGTACTGAAAAGAAACCCTTCAAGAAAGAATCTTGTGTTGTTTATGGTTCAAGGAGACAAAATAAACCGGAACGCCGCCAAGCTGTCAACGCGGTGGTAATTTCAAAGCCTGCTGCTGCTCCTCAGCAATATAACCAGCCATGGGGTGAGAGACCTAAAAGGCAGTTCACTCGACTCAGTATGACCTTATCCCAGATATTGCCGCAGCTACTGTCAACCAATCTGGTAACCATAAAAGAAGCTCCGAAGGTAGTGAACACAACATCTCCAAAGTACAATCCTAACGCCCGCTGCGCTTATCACTCTGACAGCCCATGGCATACTACGGATGATTGTTGGGCGTTGAGGAATAAGGTTCAGGACCTTATTGATGCTAAAGAGATAGAGTTCGAGGCACCCAGAAGGCCCAATCTTGTGACTGCTCCCATGCCCAAGCATGGAGTGAATGTTGTGGAAGAAGACCCGTATGTAGCCTCTGTGGATGATATTGTTACTCTGCTGTTGACTGTCAAAAGGAACCTGTTGCTAGCCAGTTTATTTCCGGGATGTAGTAAAGGTTGCCATCTATGTTCGGTTTCACCTGCTGGTTGTCCTTTGTTGAAGTCAGGCGTCCAAAACCTGATGGATAACAAAGAGATCTTGTTCGAGAAGATTGATGTTCCTGCAATCCCTACTGAAGAAGTGTCCATTGTTACTATTTTCAACAACTCTCCTAAGGCTCCCTCAAAGAAGCCTGTCAAAATCATGTATGCTCAGAAGATTGCACCAATAATCATCACTGTTCCAGGGCCCATCCCCTATACATCCGACAAAGCTGTCCCTTGGAACTATGGGGCAGATGTTTATGTGCTTGGAGTTAAACAAGAGTTCGATACTAGTACCGGCGTCAGTAACATCACCGGGCTTGCCAAAGTCACCCGCACCGGTAGGCTTTTCTCGCCAGATATTGCACCACCAGCTATCCAGAGACCTCTTGTCATCACACCTGCAAGTGTGCCTGCTTCCCCTCCTGACCATGTTCCTATTTCTACCCCTGCTGCCGAGTCATCTGATGCTCAGGGCAAAGGGATCGCTACTGATATGCCTGCCCAGACCGAGGCACCAAAGACAACCACTGTAGAAGCTTCCAAGCAGGAGATGGAAGAGATTCTTAAGATTATCAAGAAGAGTGATTTCAATTTAGTTGAGAAGTTGGGGCACACCCCATCAAAGATTTCTATGCTATCACTGTTGTTGTGTTCAGAGGCCCTTGCCAAGGCTCTGATTACCTTCCTGAAGACGACCCACGTGCCACAAGAGACGTCAGCTGATCAGTTTACCGACTTTGTGGCCAACTTAACTGCTGATAATGGTTTGGGTTTCTCCGACGCCGATCTGACTGCTAAGGGGAAGAACCATAACGATGCCCTGCATGTCTCCATTGAATGCAGGGGCACTACTCTGGCCCATGTGTTGGTTGACACGGGTTCCTCGTTGAACGTATTACCTAAGAAAGCTTTAGATAGGTTGGATTGCGAGGGTTTGGAACTAAAGCCAAGCAACATTATTGTCCGGGCCTTTGAAGGGTCCAAAAGGATGGTGCATGGTGAGGTTGACATTCCAATCAGGGTTGGTTCTCAAGTCTTTGATTCAACATTCTATGTGATGGACATCCGACCGTCCTACTCTTGTTTGCTGGGTCGTCCCTGGATCCATAAGGCTGGAGCTGTGACCTCCACACTACATCAGAAGCTGAAATACCCGGTCAGAGGGAAGATTGTGACAGTGCAAGGGGAGGAGGAATACATGGTCAGCCACCTCAACTCGTTCCGGTACATAGAGATGGACGGGGAATTCATTGAGACTCCATTCCAACACTTTGAAGAGGTCCCTCAGACATTGGCATCAGCAGAGACCGTGACTGAAGATTCTCCTTTGAAGATGGCTTCCTTAAAAGATGCCCGGGCTGTTGTTGAGAAGGGTGAGTGCACAAACTGGGGCCGACATCCTGATTTTACTCAGAAGACTGACAAGTTTGGTTTGGGTTTCACTGCAGAGGCTCAGAGGGCTCTTCGTAAGGCAAGGATTGGAAGACCTCCTGTATTCATCACCAACCCGGGAGTAAATGCTATTGAAGACAACGTGGAGGAATCTGAATTCGACAGCTGGATCTACCCTACGACCGACGGTGGACCGAACAACTGGACTGCCAAAGACTTCATACCTATTACTTTTGTCACTCAGTAATGAACTCCTTTGTTTTGAATTTGTAACAGACAATAATTTGAAACTTTATGGCCCGGTGTCTTACCCGGAGCACCGTGGCTTCATTTATGAGGGCTTTTGTGTGTCATGTTCATATATCATTAATAAAAGCATTGGACATTTTTTGCATTTCAAATCTTGCGCTCCTTGTCTTTCTTTATTATATATTGCAAAACAGCTATATTTACACACACTCACATATACAGGTCCCAATCCACTCTGGATCTCACTGGTAACGACTCTGCTACTGCCAGTTATGATTTCGAACATCCGATCAACTTAGCCGAAGACGAAGGTGAAGATGATTGCGAAGTGCCTGGTGAGCTTGCAAGACTGCTACTCCAGGAAGAGATGGCCATTCAGCCACATGAAGAGCCAGTGGAAACGGTAAATCTGGGTACTGAGATAGACAAAAAGGAAGTCAAGATCGGTGCCAATCTAGAGTCTAGTGTGAAACAACGGTTGATTCAGATGCTGTATGACTATGTGGAAATCTTTGCCTGGTCTTACGAAGATATGCCTGGGTTGGATACCGACATTGTGGTTCATCACCTGCCTACCAAAGAAGAATGCCCTCCGGTAAAACAGAAGGTTCGCCGTATGCGCCCAGAGATGTCCGAGAAAATCAAAGTTGAGGTTATGAAACAATTTGACGTCGGTTTTCTAGCAGTGACTTCTTACCCCCAGTGGGTTGCCAACGTGGTTCCAGTGCCGAAGAAAGATGGTAAGGTCCGAATGTGTGTTGACTACAGGGATTTAAACAGGGCCAGCCCTAAGGATGACTTCCCTTTGCCTCACATCAACGTTCTGGTTGATAACACTGCTCAGCATAAGGTATTCTCCTTCATGGACGGGTTCTCCGGTTATAATCAAATCAAGATGGCTCCCGAAGACATGGAGAAGACCACTTTTGTTACTCAGTGGGGCACCTTTTGCTACAAGGTCATGCCTTTTGGGTTGAAGAATGTTGGGGCAACCTACCAACGTGCCATGGTTGCTTTGTTTCATGACATGATCCATCATGAGATCGAAGTATATGTCGATGATATGATTGCAAGGTCCCAAACTGAGGAGGAACACCTCGACCATCTACAGAAGCTGTTTGACTGTCTGAAGTTGTACAAGCTGAGGTTGAACCCGAACAAGTGCACCTTTGGGGTGAGATTTGGAAAATTGCTAGGCTTCGTCGTAAGTGACAAAGGTATTCAAGTGGACCATGCTAAAGTGAAAGTCGTACAAGAGATGCCAGTTCCCAAGAAAGAGAAAGAACTCAGAGGCTTTCTAGGACGGCTGAACTACATTTCCCGATTCATCTCCCTTCTAACTGCTACCTGTGAACCAATCTTCAAGCTACTGAAGAAAGATCAAGTAGTACATTGGAACGATGAATGTCAGGCCGCTTTCGAAAGAATCAAAGAGTATCTCCAAGAGCCACCCATTCTTATGCCACCGGTTGAAGGGAGAACTCTAATCTTATACTTGACAGTACTTGACAGCTCAATGGGATGTGTGTTGGGGCAGCATGACGAGTCTGGCCGAAAAGAGCACGCTATTTATTACCTTAGCAAAAAGTTTACCGACTGTGAGACCCGATACTCACTGCTCGAGAAAACTTGCTGCGCTTTGGTATGGGCTGCTCGCCGGCTGAGCCAGTATATGTTGACTCACACCACTCTGTTGATTTCAAAGACGGATCCAATCAAGTACATCTTCGAAAAGCCTGCTTTGTCCGGAAGAATAGCAAGATGGCATATGATCTTGAATGAATATGACATCCAGTACACATCCCAAAAAGCAATCAAGGGAAGTGTGTTGGCAGACCATTTGGAACATCAGGCAGTGGACGATTACCAGTCGATGAACTTTGAATTTCCAGACGAGAATATCATGGTAGTGACTGATTATGAAGTACCTGGATCGGATGAAGGACCTGAGGAAGGATCCCGATGGTTTATGCACTTTGACGGAGCCTCAAACGCTTCGGGTAATGGTATTGGCGCTGTGATCATATCCCCTAAAGGCACTCATACTCCACTTACCGCCCGACTATGTTTCAACTGCACCAATAACATGGCGGAGTATGAAGCATGCATCATGGGTCTTCGAGCTGCAATTGACCTAAGAATCAAGTTTCTGAGTGTCTTCGGAGATTCCGCTCTCGTGATCAGTCAGATCAAAGGCGAGTGGGATACGAAACACCCGAATCTTATTCCTTACAAGGAATATGTATTGACGTTGATTCCCCATTTCGAGGAGATAACTTTTGAACACTTCCCGAGAGAGGAGAATCAGTTGGCGGACGCGCTGGCTACGATGTCTTCTATGTTCAAAGTCAAATGGGACAACGAGGCTCCCCAGATCATTATTTGGAAATTGGACGAACCTGCACATTGCTGTGATCTTGAGACCGAAGAGGTAACAGAAAAGCCTTGGTATCATGAAGTGAAGAGGTACCTTGAAGCTCAAGATTACCCCGAGGGTGCATCTGTTAATGACAAGAAGTTTCTGAGAAGGTTCGTGGCAAAGTTCTTCCTCAACAACGACATTCTCTACAAACGAAACCATGATTCAACTTTAATGCGTTGTGTGGATAAGACTCAAGCAGAAAGAATCATGGAAGAGCTGCATGAGGGTACCTTCAGAATGCATTCTAGTGGACACACCATGGCAAAGAAAATCCTTCGGGCAAGATATTACTGGTCCACAATGGAAGCCGAATGTTACCAACATTCTCGGACATGTCACAAATGCCAAATCTATGCCGATAAGGTGCACATTCCTCCAGTTCCTCTGAACGTCTTGACAGCACCTTGGCCTTTTGCAATGTGGGGCATTGATATGATCGGCGAGATCAGACCTACGGCATCCAACGGGAATCGCTTCATCCTGGTGGCGATTGATTACTTTACAAAGTGTGTTGAAGCAGCTTCTTATGCTACCGTAACCAAGAACGTCGTGGCACGATTCATTCGGCATAACTTGATTTGTCGCTATGGCGTCCCGGAAAGGATCATTACGGATAATGGTACCAATCTTAATAACAAGATGATCACTAAGCTCTGCGAGCAATTCAAGATACAGCACCACAACTCTTCTCCTTACCGGCCGAAGATGAATGGGGCTGTAGAAGCGGCGAATAAGAATATTAAGAAGATTGTGCAGAAGATGACAGTGACCTACAAAGATTGGCACGAAATATTACCATTTGCTCTTCATGGGTACCGTACCTCAGCACGGATGTCAACAGGGGAAACACCTTATTCCTTGGTATACGGCATGGAAGCAGTCCTGCCCATTGAAGTTCAGATACCCTCTCTTCGGATCATGAAGGATGCAGGTTTGAGCGAAGACGACTGGATCCAGACCCGGCTTGATCAACTAAACCTAATCGACGAAAATAGACTCACTGCTATTTTTCATGGTCAGACGTACCAAAAACGGATGATCAAGGCGTTTAACAAGAAAGTCAGACGACAAGAGTATCAAGTCGGGGACCTGGTAATCAAGCGCATCATTCTACCTCAAGGTGATCCCAGGGGAAAATGGACCCCTACGTACGAAGGGCCTTTTCTGGTTAAGAACATCTTCTCAGGAGGGGCGATGATTCTAACTACCATGGATGGTGACGACCTTCCTCACCCCACCAATGCAGACATAGTAAAAAGATACTACGCATGATTAAAGACTCGCTAGGTCGACTGGCCTAGGCAAAAATAAGGGCTTCCCGGCGAACCAAAAGGGTTCGGGCAAAAATAAGGGATGAAAATAAAAAAATCTGTACACCCGGCAAGTCGAAAACCTGAAAAGGCGGCTTGGGCAAAAATGGGTATCCCGGTGGACTGAAAACCCGAAAGGGCGGTCCAGGAAAAAGTTAGGGATAAGCGTAATACTATGTCTCATTGGATCACCCTGCATCCATACTTCGGTATCGACCATCAGGCTCGGACGACACCAATCAATCAGCTTCATCTTCAACTAAGCAGCAAAGTGATGAGACGCTCAAAGACATAAAGGCGATATCAGAGTTGGAACCCAGTGGGATTTTTCACATAGCTGTTTTATTTTCCTTTTCACAAATTGTATAAACTCCATTTTGTTCGGCGGAGTTCTCTTACTAGGACGTCAGCCTCCTGTACAAAAATGCCTATTTACAGGCAAAACTCAAAATCAATAGAAGTTCATTTTTCAGACAAATTGCCAATTGTTTTTCCTTTATCTGTTTTGTTTTGCAAAGAACGTCCAATGTTCATTTTTTATATATTCATTTGACATTAATTTCTAATCACAAATATCTGCATGCGAAACAAAGGACTAATCACGGGTGACATCAGAAACAGGGGCAATAAGATTTGTCTAAGCGATCTAGTTGCTTTGTCCACCCAGGTACCAAGGTAATTTCAGCTGAAGAATATGACCAAGATACCTTCATTCCCCGCAGAGTAAGACAAGATTCAACAATACTCTCTCCAAGCAGAGTTGGTCTACTATCAGTCCTGGAGAAGTTGGGTATCCCCAGAAGATCTTAATATTCTCCAGCGGAGTACATATATTCCTCAACAAGCATCCCCGACAGTCTTAATATTCCTCAACAGAAATATAAGATTGTTCCCCGGTGGAATACAGACATCCCAGTGGAGCCATTTCCCCAGTACAGTCCAAAAGTTTCCCCAGGAGAGTTGAATCAATCTCCCCAGTAGATCCTGGATGCTTGTCTCCCGCAGAGTACAAATATCTCTCCTCGGCCATATTCAAAGGTTATTCCCCACCAGAGTCTAACTGGGTTATCCTCAGCAAATGGCAACGGAAAGATCATCCTCAGCGAAGTTCTTTCTATCCCCCAGCGGAGTTCATCAAAATCTCCAACAAAGCTTATCAACGGAATCCCCAGCGGAGTTATCATTAAAACCTCAGTGAAACATCTCTTCCCACAGAGTAATTCCCCGCAGAGTAATCTCTTCACCAGTTTTATTCCCCAACGGAGTCATCTTCTCCTACCGGTTTATTCTTGCAATCATCTTTGTTCATCATCCTCAGCAGAGACGAAGAACTCTAATCTTCAACATCAGCCCAGGATTTAACAAACTCCCGGCATTCGTCAAGGATTTATTTTCCCAGACAAAAATACATTCATAAACATTTCACATTTCATATCTCCTATTGACATACATGATAAAGTGCATACGACACGATCTCGTTTTGAGAACATCATGACATCATGCATTTCATACATCATGACATTGCATACAAGTAATGCTTTACCTTTTCAGGAAAAAGTCAAATCAAAAGATGATTATCATCAACTTTTGCAGTTCCAGATCATTACCTGTAACAGGCCAAGAAATATCTGTGGACGATTGATTGTAGATCTATACCTGTATCTAGCCAGGAAAGTATCTGCATGAAGAGATTGAAGATCAACACCTGTAACAGGCCAGGAAATTATCTTTCATTCTCAGGTCAGAGGTCTACACCTGTATCCAGCCAGGAAAGCTATCTCGACCAACCTTTTGAAGTTCCAGATTCGATACCTGTATCTAGACAGGGCATATCTGTGAGCGATTGATTGTAGATCTATACCTGTAACTAGCCAGGAAAGTATCTGTATGAAGAGATTCAAGATCAACACCTGTAACAGGCCAGGAAATTATCTTTCATTCTCAGGTCAGAGGTCTACACCTGTATCCATCCAGGAAAGCTATCTCGACCAACATTTTGAAGTTCCAGATTCGATACCTGTATCTAGCCAGGGCATATCTGTGAGCGATTGATTGTAGATCCATACCTGTAACTAGCCAGGAAAGTATCTGCATGAAGAGATTGAAGATCAACACCTGTAACAGGCCAGGAAATTATCTTTCATTCTCAGGTCAGAGGTCTACACCTGTATCCAGCCAGGAAAGCTATCTCGACCAACATTTTGAAGTTCCAGATTCGATACCTGTATCTAGCCAGGGCATATCTGTGAGCGATTGATTGTAGATCTATACCTGTATCTAGCCAGGAAAGTATCTGCATGAAGAGTTTGAATATCAACACCTGTAACAGGCCAGGAAATTATCTTTCATTCTCAGATCAGAGGTCTACACCTGTATCCAGCCAAGAAAGCTATCTCGACCAACATTTTGAAGTTCAAGATTCGATACCTGTATCTAGCCAGGGCATATCTGTGAGTGATTGATTGTAGATCTATACCTGTATCTAGCCAGGAAAGTATCTGCATGAAGAAATTGAAGACCAATACCTAAAACCAGACAGGAAAGCTATCTTTCTTTCTCAAGTATGCAAGTTCTCGCTAAGGAATCTCTTACGCGATCGACACCCCTGGATGGCATCTTTAAGCCCATCTCCACAACTATCCATTACATATCCAGATGGCATATATAAGCCCATCCTCCTATCCATCATATCTCTAAATGGCATCTGTAAGCCCATTCCCGACATCACATTGCTGATACCACACTATGCGAGTGCAAATTTCTGGGCACTCTAGTGTTCAATCATCTTCCACCTTCGGATCACGAAAGGCACGCAAGCCAATCTACATCCTCAGGTCTAAGAAGATTGAACAGGGGCAACTGTTGTATCCCAAAATTTTCCCTCCCATATTTCTTCAAGGTTTGTCAAGAATCATCTTCAAATGGTTCAAGATTGCTCAAAGGTTGCACAATCCAAATGCCTCCTAAGCCAGTCAAATTTAGGGTTTTGGTTCCTTCAATAAATTTGGGGTTTCCAATGGCTCAATCAAGTCTCATAGGTCCACATACATTCTCAAGCATCTACATACCAAGCTTCAAGACTCACAGTGCCAAATTCCACAGTCAAAAGCCCTATTTGATCCACAGTCAACTGTAGGGGCAAAATGGTCATTTTGCAGTCAAAAGTCAGAATTTTTGGTCAACATCTTATTTTGAGTCCACAATCATCATTTGATCAAGTCTTGATCATGATTCCACAAGGATGGCTCAAAAATCATCAAGATGCAAAAAGTTACTATTTTTGGACAGTAGAAAAGTCAACTGTATCTTGACCAAGGCATAACTTTTTCATGGTTCATCAGAAAAATCCCATCCAATGCTCATTTTGAAGGGGATGACATTTACTACAACTCATCTTCACATTCCAAGTCCAAGAAATGCTCTCACAAAAAGTTATAAATTTCTACATTATAGGTCAATTTCAAAAGTCAACAAAAATGCACGTTAAGTCAATGGCCATAACTTGAGATTGGTAACTCCAAATGACATGGGACCAAAGGCATTCGTTAAAGGACTTCAAGACCTTTCCAAAATGTCCCAGAACATGTTCATATGATCAAAATTGAGCAAGATATGCATTGGAGAAGTTGGGAAATTTTTGTGAATTTGCAAAAGTCAACTTTGCTCAAAACACCTTGATTTTGCTAATGGGCCTCAAATTTCTTCTTGAAACTTTATCCAAGACCTATGCACGACCCATCAAGCCTATTTGAATTTATTTTCTTATTTTTATTAATTAATTGGATTTTTAATTGATTTTAATTCATTTAATTAATTTTAATTGTAGGAAATTTAAAGATTTGATTTTTTAATCTTTTTGTGAAGCAAGAATGACCTAATCATGCTGGCAATTTCGTGTGCAAATCAAAGGGACAAGAATATCCAAATTTAGAAAGTTTTTCCAATTAAAAAGATTCAAAAATATTTGATTTTCAATCAAATATTCAAATCATTATTCAATGGATCTTTGCTCAAGGATTTGACCGAAATTCAGTCCTCTATAAATACACAAGTGAACCCTATTCATGCATACGTGAAATTGCTGCAAACAAAGCCATAAGCATATTGAAAAAATTCAAGAAAACTTGAAAACTAATTTCCATATTCCAGGCTAATTCAAAGCTTTTTATTGATTCTAACACATTGCAGGGGTCCCCAGGAACGTGTAGGAATCAAAGCCAAGCGTTGAAGCTCAAGAAATCACCAAGAACAGTTTCACGGTTTGCATATTTTTTTCACAATCGAAACTCATGATTCATAAGCATTTGATGTGATTTCTTGTTTGTTTTGTATTGTTAGAGACCACAAGAAGCTATGTGCATAGTTTAATTGAATTGAAACGCCCAGAATCCAAAGATGCCATGAACACGTTTTAGGGTTCATAAGCTTTTAAATTAGGGCTTTCCAAATCCAGTAAAATTGGGACCCCTAAGGCATATGGTTAAAATCGTTGAACCAGGACGAACACATTGGACTATTCACAAAATATTTATGTTAAGCACAGCCCTAATCGCTATTATTGGTCATTACAGTTTGTGGGGGTTAAAAACCCCCGCTATCCATTTGTTTTTTACAGGTACACAAGAGGAAGATGAAGACGTGTTAGCACATGATTAGCCAATTCAAAATGCGCGCGTGTTTTCTTGCTTTACAGCATATTTACTAATTTTCATTTATTATATTTGCTTCTTATTATATTACTAAAAGCAAGCAAATGGTGGAGTGGTTAGGTGCGCTGGCTGGTGATCATTGGGGCCTGGGTTCGATTCCCAGGTCCCCCAAATATTTGTTTATATTTTTCTATACAAGATTACATGCAGGCTTCAGGAAGTGCTCCACCATATACCTCCAGTGATCAGCGCGCCAAGTGGCCTTAAGCATTAATCCAATGGTCATGATTGGAAGACCACGGTGCTCCTGGTCAACCCACGCGTAGACAAATCAAGAAAGTCAGAAGGGCTTGAGTGTTATTGGGCTTGAAGATTGCTAACAAACCCCAAAGCTGGCCCATCACCTCCCTGGTTTATTATTACTTTTTATTTTCTTTTCCTTTAAATTATTTTATTTTTAATAACTATAATTATTATTATTTAATTAAGTCACAAATTAATTTTTTATAATAAATTCTGAAAACTAATATTATTATTATTATTATTATTAATTTCACCTTTAATATATTATTTTTTTGTAAATAAATTCTAAATGTAATTAATTTAGTTAATTAGGTCAACTTTGACTTTTTTTCACAATAAATAAAATCAACATAGAATTTGGTTTTTTTCTTTTGACAATTTTAATCCTTTTTATTTTATTTTCATTAAAAAACATAAAAAACTTAAAAATATTTCTTTTATTTAATTAATTAGAATTAGGTTTAATAAAATGCAAAAAGGACCAAAATTTCATTCTTTCTCAAAAAGGGTCAAAACCCTAAGGACTTCTCCGATTTAATTTCTTTTCGCGCATATTATTTTTTGATCATATTTATGTAATTGCTCCGAGGATGTAATAGCGTAATTAGGACTTTTTATCGCTTTCTTTTATTTTCTCGCATTTACTTTTCAAGGGTTATGTTTTTGGCGATGTAAATACCCGACGCCTTGTAATAGCGTAGATTTACTTTCCGCAATTTACTTTCCGCACAATTATTAACTGTTAATTATGCATGACAAGACTTGTCTGAAAATTTAAATCAAAACGTAGCTCACAATAACATGTGCTAAGATAATTTAATTGAAACCTGACACACTCGCACATGCCACTCCTAGGGTACGCCTCACTTGGTTGCCTCGACGTGGTCATTGAGTATAGGGTGTTTTAGAGGTCGCCCTCCTGTCTAAAGATCAAGGTTGCCTCGAAACGGTTGCCTCAGATAAAAAAAGGATCTAGGACATTAGGGTTACCGCTAAGGCGTCCTACTATTGCTTTAGCGACCACATGTCCCTATAATCGAATTGACCCGTAATCTCCAACGACGGTGCTACCTACTTCTCAATAGTGGGATAATACTGTCTACAGGACATTTACACAGCTTAATTTCTTTTGAGTAGGTAGATTTCTCCTGGGTACTTGCTCTTTCAAAATAAAAACAACTTTTCGCACTTACACTTTCAAACAAAAGTTTTCAAACAAACACTTCATGACACTCTTGAGGACTGATACAAGAGTTAAAACAAAGTTTTCAAACAAACTTTTTCCAAACCCACAAACACAAGAAAAGAAAACATTTTTGAAAACACAGTGAGCAAGTACCTAAGAGCCCGTGGATAACCACGGATAGAAAGGGTGCTAACACCTTCCCTTTCTATAATCTACCTCCCGAACCGAGAAACATCTCGAAAAGGAATTTTCCTGTGCTTTTGTCCTTTCCTTGTTGGAGAAAATAAAGGACGGTGGCGACTCTTGCTTACCGCGACATTTTGCGAACCAGCATTTCAAAACAGTCAGTTCTATTTCCACCGATCACAGGTTGCCTTCGGGTAAACGATCATTAAGTATAGGATATTTTAGTGGTCACTCTCTTGTCTAAACAAAGATCAAATGTCCCGTTCGGAAATGTTGCCTTGGAAAGGTTTCCTCGGATATGTTGCCTCGAATATTGATCTTAAGACATTAGGGTTATTACTAAGAAGTCCTAACATTGCTTTAGTGATCGTACGTCCCTTTCGAATTGTCCCTTAAAATCCAACGACGGTGCTACCTACTCACTAATAGTAAGATAGCGCTGTCTAAAGGAAACAAACATAAAACAATTCTTTTTTCGAGTAGGTAGATGCTAGTAGATACTTGCTCAAAACAAACAAACTTTTCCATGCTTACACTCTTTTCAAACAAAGTTTTCAAAAACACTTTGTAACACTCTTGAAGACAGAAGCAAGGGTTAAATCAAAGTCAAACAATTTTTTTTTTTCAAATCAAAGACAAACACAAAAGAAATTTTAAAATGATGAGCAAGTACCTAAGAGCCCGTAGAAAACTAAGGATAGAAAGGGTGCTAATACCTTCCCTTTCTAAAATCTACCCCCCGTACTCAGAAAATCTCGAAAAAAGGAATTTTTCTGTGCTTTTTTTTTCCTTTCCTTGTTGGATAAAATAAAAGTCGGTGGCGACTCTTGCTTACTGCGAAATTTTGCAAACATAAACGCAAAACGCAAACAGCATTTTCCAAAATAGTTCCGGTTCTGCCACCATATCACAGAACTGGAGAATCTACTGGGGATAAATAAGTTGGGTATACCTTAGGAATAGTTCATCATATTGCTTCTATTGTTTGATTTGATTGCTTTGTCTTTGTGGGCTTTGTATCGGAGTTACTATAGATCCTAACCCAGATTTGGGGGACACCTGTTAGGTAAGTAGCAATAAACTGTGAGGGAACTGTACGGCATAGACCGATACGGTTGAAGCAATAGCTACGTTGATGTGGCACATTGGTTGGTATCGATATCCCTTATGGAGGAACAAGGAGAATATGAGGCTGCTATATGGGTCGTTAAGCATCAACTGACCTTAGAACCTATAATTGACCAACTTGGCCATATGAAGTAGTGAGATAGCCGATCTCAGTATAGAGCTGAGAACTGGTTGATACTCGATACTACACTCATTGAGACCATACTCTCGAGATAGTTTCGGCTGCAAGAAAAGATTGCGTGAGCTGAAACCATGGCCGATGAAGGATGGTCAGTGATATTGAGAACCTCTAGAACCCGGTTACTATTATTAGGATATGTTGAACCAACTGAACTTCAAGAGGGTAGTACCTAGACTCCATGCAAGACTGAAACTTAAGGGGTCTTGTGTGACTTGTTTTCCTTTACCATGTTTGTTACTTGCTATACCTGTTGTGTGCTTTTATCATGATAACATGCATCATGACATAGCATGCATATTTCATTGTACTAACCATTTCAAAGACCGAGGGGATTTATCTTTGTTCTGTTTTGCAGATCATGGCTTCAGAGAGTTAGTCTCAAAAGTTCCTGATACTTCCTCATTTGTTAGAAGACATGGTCATCTCCTTAGCTTGATCACTTCAAAGTTGGATGAGCAGATGATGGGCGTGCTTTTCCAGTTCTTCGATCCAGTGTATCATTGTTTCACCTTCCAGGATTATCAGCTGGTTCCCACTTTGGAGGAGTTTTCTGACTTACTGGGCATATCTATCCTCGAGCAAACACCCTTCACAGGTTTAAGGAGGTTCCTAGGCCTGAGGACATTGCTTCATCCTTACATCTAAAAAGGGATGATGTAGTATCCAACTGGGAGACACAGAGCGGGGTTAAAGGTTTCTTGGCCAAGTTTCTGATGGATCAAGCTCAACAGTTCTGGGATAACTTGGATTTTCAAGCATTAGAAGACATCTCGGCTCTCCTCATCTACGGCTTGGTTCTTTTCCCGAATCCAGATTCCTTCATAGATGTGAATGCGGTCAAGATCTTCTTGTCTCGTAATCCAGTGCTTACTCTTCTAGGTGATATCCTACATGCTCTCTACACTCGTACTGTGCGAAGAAGGGGGACTCTCATGTGTTGCACGCCGCTGCTGGCGAGGTGGTTTATTTTGCACCTCCCTAAATCTGTATTGAAGAATAAAGAAGGGTTAGGTTGGGCTTACCGAATCATGTCCCTTGCTCATACGTACATCCTTTGGAGTTCTAAGGATATGGAAAGAGTAGATGTCATTGATCGATGTGGGGAATACCCTAATGTCCCATTGCTTGGAATTAGAGGAGGAATAACCTACACCCCTTTCTTGGCTCTATGACAGTTTGGTCGCGCTCGGAGGGACGGTCCCCATGAGCTGCTTCTTACAGATATTGTCTTTGACTACAAGGGGACGTGGATGAGCATCGCCGAAGGTTTATACGAGCCTGGGGCATGGTGAACAGGTCTGGCCCTCACGAGCTAGGACCAAAGACTTCTCTCCCTATGCCAACTTATCTCCAGTGGGTTCGAGCCCGTGCTCAAAAGCTAGGGATGCCTTATGAAGCTGTTTTTCCAGTGGTTGTGGAGCATACTAATGAAGAAGGTGTTCCTTATACAGTCCTCTATCCCTATGCCTATTGATCTTGGGGCATTGAAGAGATCTTAGATCCAGTTGAAGGAAGAAAGAGATACCTACCGAGAGAAGTATCATGAGCAGGAAAGGAAGATCTTGAAGCTCACAGGGCAGCTTGAAAATGAAAGGACAATCAATGATTATGTCAGCATGAAGGGAAAGTGACCATGGGATTTCTGATGTCTTTTATTGTTTCTAGTTTAGATTTGCTTTTCAGTTTATTTCCTTTGTAACGCCTTAAAGGCATTGTTAAACATTGTTACAAGTTTAATCTAATAAAGTGTGTTTTATTTTGTTTTACAAATTTAAATCTCCCAAAGTCTTCGAAATCATTTCATACGCATTCCATTACCATGCACTTCATTACAGGTACCATTACAGGTTTCTCATCTTCTTCGCTGTTTATTTCAGCGCAAAATGTCTTCTGAAACACCTACCGATCAAGCCATCAAAGCTCTTCAAGCACAGAATGCTCAATTCCAGGAGATGTTCTTGAATTTGGCTAAAGGACAACAGGATTTGAAGACTCTCATCTTGAAGGACAAGAAGAAGAAGAAGAAGAAGGTGGTTATGCTGAATATGGGTCACAGATTTGGGAATAGGTTGCGAGAGGAAGCTGATCTGTCTCATTCATCTGGAGGAGGAGAGAATCAAGAGGAAGGAAAGGGTCCTAGTCCCGTAGTCTCTGATAATGACACTAATTTTGATGATGAACAGTACCCTCCTGCTGAGGATAGGTACAAACAGCTTGAAGAACTTCTAAGTGCTATGGAGATTCGGAAGGTTCCCAGTTTGGACTTCGAAGATTTGGGGTTAGCACCGGGAGTGGTGATCCCTCACAAGTTTAAGGCTCAGGTTTTTGCTAAGTACGATGGAGTGTCCTGTTATACTACACACGTGTCCTAGCTTCAGCCTTATGTCCATTTATTAATTTTTCTATTGAATTAATTCAATTTAAATCAATTTAAATCAAATAAAATCCAAATATTGATGACTTAGGATCTTTTTGATTGTCATAGGTCTTAAGTATCATCATGGACATGATCAAATCCGTATCAAGCTTTTCATGTACAAAAATATTGGATTGTGGACAAGTTTGGAAATTTATCAATAGAGGATCAAATCAAATCCTAAAACATCAATGCATAAAGATTCAAGACCCAAAACTTGACCTAATCCAATGTTGCATACATATACAAGGCAAAGAGGCACAAATTAGGGGTGAGAGGCTGCAAAATCACAAGAACAAAACTTGAGAAAATTGGAAAAAAGCTTGAAACTGAAATCAGTCTTAGAGGCCAATTCAAAACCAAAGCTCAATGTGAATCAATTGCTGGACCTCCACTAAAGCGAAGCCAACTCAAAACCACTCCCCATACACGTTCTAAAGTGCTGTAAGTCTCTCTGAAAATCACTTTTCAGTTGAAATCGTATCCTCATATTCTTGCACTTTCTTGGCAAAATCTTTACATATTCATGCTTATCGTTCCATTTAGAAGCTTTCTGCATTATTTGATTGTGTTTATATGACCTGTAGTGCCATACCCGAATCTAGGGTTCTTGGTTCTTGTTTTTGGGCGTTTTAGTTTCAGGCAAAATCAATGCAAGTAATGGACATAGGCGTGTTCAGGAGGGAGAGACGAGCATGACCATGGTGTTGGAACTAATTTCCATGGCCTGGAATTGATTTTAGGAGACACCTACGCATTTAGCTGCGGATGTAAATCCGCAGGAAAAAAAACTAAGGGCCAACAGGGAAGACGAAGACGTGGCCTGTTCCAATTGGACCATTCATATTTTGCGCTTATTTTTTATATTTTCTGGCATTTAGTTGTTTTTCCCATATTATATTTATTGCCCACTATGTTAACAATTAAGACGCGCTGGCTGAGTGGTAGAGGTGTTGATCAGTGACTCACAGGACCTGGGTTCGAATCCCAGGTCCCCCAAAAGCTTTGTATTATTTTTCTGCACGTCATTCAATACACAACCAAACGCGTGGTTCACCATACACCCTCATGCAATTAGTGGACAGATGGCCTCCAGGCCAAATCTGATGGTCTAGATGGGAGACCCACCATGGTGCCTAGTCAACATGCCACATGGAATTGCAAAAGTCAGCCAGGCTTGCATACAAATGGGCCATGAATTTGCTATTCAAACCTCCAAAAATCAGGCCCAACTTCTAACTCACTCTATTTTCCATTTTATTTCTTTATTTTTTTTATTTTATTTTAGTCACTAACCAATTAAAACTTTTTCTCATAAAATTAAAAAACCAAAAATATATTTTATTTATTAAAATTAAATTCAGCACTTTATTTTTGTAAATAAATATTAATTTAATTAATTTAGTTTTAATTAGGTATAACTTTTAATATTTTTGCAATAATTAAAATTAATTTAGGTAATTAGATTTTACTAACTTTGATCAAATTATTTTTATTTCCATAAATACCCAAAAATCCAAAAACAATATCTTTTTTTTAATTAATTAATTAATTAATTTAATTAACTTAGTTTATTCCCTTTTAATTCAAAAAATAACAAAAAAAATCTTTTCTTTAATAAACCAAAGGGTCAAAACCCTAAAAAACTCGTATTCGATTTAATTTTCCGCACGCGATCCGTTTTACCATATTAATGTAATTGTTTCCCGGAATGTAATAGTTTAATAGGACCTTTTTACATTTTTTATCGCTTTATTTACTTTCCGCATTTTAATTTCAAGGGTTGTTTTTGGCGATGTAAATACCCGACGCCTTGTAATAGTTAGATTTAATTTCCGCAATTTAATTTCCGCAACTTATAAACTGTTAGATGTTTGATAATAGGGAATGCATGACAAGATTAATCGTTTAAAACCTAAAATCAACATAGATAACCATTGACATGTACAAAGACAAGTTAACTGAAAATGACACACTCGCACATGCGCACTCTTAGGGTACACCTCACTTGGTTGCCTTCGAACGCGGTCATTAAGTATAGGAAGTTTTAGAGGTCGCCCTCTTGTCCAAAGATCATAGTCGCCTCGAAACGGTTGCCTCGGAAAAATGATCTAATACATTAGGGTTACCGCTAAGGCGTCCTAACATTGCTTTAGTGACCACACGTCCCTTAATCGAATTGACCCTTAAACTCCAACGACGGTGCTACCTACTCATCAATAGTGGGATAGCACTGTCTAAAGGACATTAGCACATATTGATTCCTTTTTCGAGCAGGTATATGGTTCTTAAGTACTTGCTCCTACAAAAAACAAAAATAAAACTTTTCACACTTACACTTTTCAAACAAAAATCTTCTTTCAAACCCACAAACACAAAGAAAAGCAATTTTTGAAAACACTTTGAGCAAGTACCTAAGAGCCCGTGGATATCCACTGATAGAAAGGGTGCTAACACCTTACCTTTCTATAATCTACCCCCCGAACCCGAGAAATATCTCAAAAAAGGAATTTTTCTGTGCTTTTTTCCTTTCCTTGTTGGATAAAATAAAAGTCGGTGGTGACTCTTGCTTACCGCGAAATTTTGCAAAAACAAACGCAAAACGCGAACCAGCATTCCAAAAAACAGTCAGTTCTTTCCCACCGTATCACATTACGCGACTATGTTGAGATCTTCGCTTGGTCTTATGAAGATATGCCGGGTTTAGACACTGATATCGTGGTTCACCGCTTTCCAACTAAAGAAGATTGTCCTCTGGTAAAGCAGAAGGCTTGCCGTATGTGCCCTGAGATATCTGAGAAAATCAAAGCTGAAGTCATGAAACAGTTTGATGCCGGTTTTCTAGCAGTTACTTCTTACCCGCAGTGGGTTGCCAACGTTGTTCTAGTGCCGAAGAAAGATGGTAAGGTACGAATGTGTGTGGACTATAGGGATCTAAGTAGGGCGAGCACGAAAGATGATTTCCCATTGCCTCACATCGATGTTCTGGTCGACAACACCGTGCAGCATAAGGTCTTCTCCTTTATGGATGGTTTTTTTGGTTACAATCAAATTAAGATGACTCCTAAGGATATGGAGAAGACAACTTTCGTTATGCAGTGGGGAACCTTCTGTTACAAGGTGATGCCTTTTGGGTTGAAGAATGCTGGGGCAACTTATCAGCGCGCCATGGTCGCTTTGTTCCACGACATGATTCACCATGAGATTGAGGTGTACGTTGACGACATGATTGCAAGGTCCCAGACTGAAGAAGAACAACTTGACCATCTCCAGAAACTGTTCGACAGGTTGAAGATGTACAAGCTGAGGTTAAACCCGAACAAGTGCACCTTCGGAGTAAGGTCTGGTAAGCTGCTGGGTTTCTTCGTTAGTAACAAAGGTATTCAAGTGGATCCCGCAAAGGTGAAGGCTATACAGGAGATGCCAGCTCCCCGAACGGAAAAGGAAGTTAGAGGTTTTTTGGGACGTCTGAATTACATTGCCCGATTCATCTCACACATGACTGCTACTTGTGAGCCAATCTTCAAGCTGTTTAAGAAAGATGAAGTGGTAAAGTGGAATGATGAATGTCAGGCCGCTTTTGAGCGGATCAAAGAATATCTCCAAGAGCCACCAATTCTGATGCCTCTGGTTGAAGGAAGACCTTTGATCTTATACTTGACAGTACTCGACAATTCAATGGGGTGCGTGCTGGGGCAGCATGACGATTCTGGCCGAAAAGAGCATGCTATTTACTACCTTAGAAAAACGTTTACCGACTGTGAGACCCGATACTCACTGCTTGAGAAAACTTGATGTGCTTTGGCATGGGCTGCTCGTCGGCTGAGACCGTACATGCTAACTCACACTACCCTATTGATATCAAAGATGGACCCAATCAAGTATATCTTCGAAAAGCCCGCCTTGTCCGGAAGAATAGCAAGATGGAAGATGATCTTAACTGAGTATGACATCCAATACACAACCCAAAAAGTAATCAAGGGGAGTGTGTTGGCAGATCATTTGGCACATCAGGCCGTGGATGATTACCAGTCTATGAATTTCGAGTTCCTGGATGAGAACATCATGTTGGTAACCGACTGTGAAAAACCTGGACCAGATGAAGGACCTGAGAAAGGATCCCGATGGTCTATGTACTTTGACGGAGCTTCAAACGCGTTGGGTAATGGCATTGGCGCTGTGATCATATCTCCTGAAGGCTGTCATACTCCGTTCACGGCCCGATTATGTTCTAACTGCACCAACAATATGGCGGAGTATGAAGCGTGCATCATGGGTCTTCGAGAAGCTATTGACCCGAGGATTAAGTTGTTGAGTGTATTCGAAGATTCCGCTCTAGTGATCAGTCAGATCAAAGGCGAGTGGGATACGAAACACCTAAATCTTATTCCATACAAGGAGTATGTATTGACGTTGCTTCCGCACTTCGAGGAGATAACTTTTGAACATTTCCCCAGAGAGGAGAATCAGTTAGTGGATACGCTAGCTACCATGTCTTCTATGTTCAAGGTCAGGTGGGAAAATGAAGCTCCCCAGATTACCATCGAGAGGTTCGATGAACCCGCACATTGCTGTGATATCGAGACTGAAGAAGTAGCAGATAAACCCTGTTTTCACGAGGTAAAGAGGTATCTTGAGGCTCAGGAGTAACCCGAGGGTGCATCTGTTAATGATAAGAAGTTTCTGAGGAGATTCACAGCGAAGTTCTTCATCAGTAATGGTATCCTGTACAAGCGTAATCATGACTCAACCTTACTGCGATGTATGGATAAAAGCGAGGCAGAAAGGATTATGGCAGAGTTACATGAAGGTACCTTTGGTACTCATTCCAGTGGACATACTATGGGAAAGAAAATCCTAGGGGCAGGATATTATTTGTCTACCATGGAAGCTGATTGTTATCAGCATTCTCGGACCTGTCATAAGTGCCAAGTCTATGTTGATAAGGTACATGTACCTCCAGTCCATCTGAATGTTTTGACATCTCCTTGGCCTTTTGCAATGTGGGGCATTGATATGATTGGCGAGATCAGACCTACTGCGTCCAACGGGCATCATTTCATCCTCGTAGCAATTGATTATTACGAAGTGGGTTGAGGCAGCTTCTTTTGCTACAGTAACCAAGAACGTCGTGGCGCGATTTATCCGACACAATTTGATTTGTCGATATGGTGTACCAGAGAGGATCATTACGGACAATGGTACAAATCTCAACAATACGATGATCACCGAGCTCTGCAAGCAGTTTAAGATACAACATCACAACTCTTCTCCCTACCGGCCGAAGATGAATGGGGCTGTTGAAGCGGCTAATAAGAACATCAAGAAGATTGTGCAGAAGATGACGATGACATACAAAGATTGGCACGAGATGTTACCATTTTCTCTTCATGGGTACCGAACCTCAGCGCGGACTTCAACAGGGGCAACACCCTACTCTCTTGTGTATGGCATGGAAGCAATCTTACCCATTGAGGTCCAGATACCCTCTCTTCGGATTATGAAGGACACAGGTTTGAGCGAGGACGATTGGATCCAGACCCGGCTTGATCAGCTGAACTTAATCGACGAGAAGAGACTCACTACTATTTGTCACGGTCAGACGTATCAAAAGAGGGTTGATCAAGGCATTTAACAAGAAAGTTAGACGACAAGAGTATCAAGTTGGGGATCTGGTGATCAAGCGCATCATATTTCCGCAAGGTGATCCTAGGGGAAAATGGACCCCTACGTATGAAGGGCCATTTGTGGTTAAGAACATTTTCTCAGGAGGAGCTATGATTCTAACCACCATGGATGATGATGACCTTCCTCACCCCGTCAATGCAGACATAGTGAAAAAATACTATGCATAATCAAAGACCCGCTAGGTCGACTGACCTAGGCAAAAATAAGGGCTTTCCGGTGAACCAAAAGGATTCGGGCAAAAGTAAGGGATGAAAATGAAAAAACTATACACCTGGCAAGTCGAAAACATGAAAAGGCGGCTTGGGCAAAAAAGGGTATCCTGGTGGATTGAAAACCCGAAAGGGAGGTCCAGGCAAAAATTAGGGATCAAAGCGTAACACTATGTCTCATTGGATCATCTTGCAACCAGACTTCAATATCAACTATCAAGCTCGGACGACGCCAATCAATCTGATCTACCTTCAACCAAGTAGCAAAGTGATGAGACGCTCGGAGATATAAAGGCAATAGCAGAGTTGGAACCCAGTGGGATTGTTCACATAGCTGTTTTTTCTTTGTATTTCACAAATTGTATAAATTCTATCATGCCGTGGCGTTTCTCTTACTAGGACGTCAGCCTCTTGTACAAAACGCCTATTGCAGGCCGACTTCAAAATCAATACAATTAATTTTCACAAAGAAATTTGAAACTTGTGTTTTTCTTTTTCTATTTTGTTTTGCAAGAACATCCAATGATTCATTTTTTGATATACGCATTTGACAATAATTGCTGCTCATAAATATTTACATGTGAAACAAAAGACGATTACTCGTAATTTTAGAAACAGGGGCAAACAAGAAATGTCCGAGCCTTACAGTTGTCCTATTCACCAGGTACAAGGATAGACCTAGCTGAAGAATATGACTAAAAATGCATACACTCCCCGCAGAGTAGGAAGTACCAGAGTATCGTATTATCAACTCTCCCCAGCTGAAGTTCGCAATCGCGAATGAGTCGGTAAGATTCTCCCCAAGCAGAGTTCATCTTTCACCAACAATGAAAACCATCCCCAGTGGAGTTTATTTCTTCCACAAACAGAAACTGTATCCCCGACAGAGTTTATCATCGCCAGCAATGGTAACTTTATCCCCAGCCAAGGTTTTTTCTCCGAGTCAACAGATCTTCTAGTAGAGTATCTCTTCCCCACCGAGTCATTTTCTCACTAATGTATTCTCCAACATGACTATTCTCCCAATCATCTTCGGTTGTTATTCCCAGCGAGCGAAACTCTTCATATTCTCCAGCAGCAATCCGAGATTTATTTTCCCCAACTAAAGAATATCACAAAAACATCGCATTTCCATACATCATGACACATGCATACGCATCATACAACACAATCTCATTTATTTTGAGAACATCATTGCTTGATACATATCATGCATTACATACGACTAACCCTTTACCTTTCAGGAAAAATACAATGAAATTCTCACAAAATTCAATCTATGAAGCCCGGGTACGAATGAATAGTATCTTGATTACTCCATCATATTGTGAAGCCCGGAGAATGAACGAATAACAGTATCAGAACACCGTGAAGCCTGGATTGGACCAGATAGTGGTTTATCTTTAAGCTATGAAGCCCAGATTCGACCGGATAATAGCTTAATCCCCAGCAAGTCGTGAAGCCCGGATCACGACCGGATAACAGCTCAGCAAGTTATTATGAAGTCTGGATTATGACCAGATAGAAATACAAGACCATGAAGCCTAGATTACGACCAAATAATGGTAGAAGACGTTGTGAAGCCTGGATTACGACCAGATAGCAACCAAGAATACTACGAAGCCTGGATTATGACCAGATAGTGGTATATCTTTAATGCAAGTTATGAAGCTCGGGTTCAACCGGATAGTATCTTGATTTCTTCGAACACCATGAAGCCTGGATTTTGACCAGATAATGGTATGAGACGTCACGAAGCATGGATTACGACCAGATAGCGGTAAAAAGCACTGAAGCCTGTATTACGACAAAATAACAGTGAGGGACACTGTGAAGCGTGGATTTTGACCAAATAGCAGTTTACCCGACCAATTACTATGGAGCCCGGATTCGACCGGATATTAGTAGGCCCAACGGTCAAAGGGAAGCCCGGATGCGACCGGATAACCACTTGATTTCTTCTGAAGCATGGATTACGACCAGATAAGTAATAGGGTATTGTGAAGCCTGGGTTCGACCAAATAGCAGTATAGGACACCATGAAGACTGGATTCGACCAGATAATGGTATGAGACGTCGCGAAGCCTGGATTACGACCAGATAGTGGTAAAAAGAACTGAAGCCTGGATTACGACCAGATAACAGTGAGGGACACTGTGAAGCTTAGATTTCGACCAAATAGCAGTTTACCCGGCCAATTACTATGAAGCCTGGATTCGACCGGATATTAGTAGGCCCAATAGTCAAAGGGAAGCCCGGATGCGACTGGATAACCACTTGATTTCTTCTGAAGTATGGATTACGACCAGATAAGAAATAGGGTATTGTGAAGCCTGGGTTCAACCAGATAGCAGTACAAGACACCATGAAGACTGGATTCAACCGGATAATGGTATAACACATCGTGAAGCCTGGATTACGACCAGATAGCGGTAAAAGACATTGCGAAGCTTGGATTTCGACCAAATAGCATTTTACCTGGACAATTACTAAGAAGCCCAGAGTCGACCGAATATTAGTGTGCCCTAAATTTAAGTTGAAGCCCGGATGCAACTGGATAACAACTGAATTCCTTCTGAAGCTTGGATTACGACCAGATAAGAATTGAGAAATTGCAAAGCCTGGATTACGACCAAATAGCAGTCGATTTTATCACTATGAAGCCTGGATCACAACTAGATAGTAGTTACGTTTTCACCTCTTCGACCAAGATACTATGCCCCAGTAGAATAACGGACGACCGAAGCTCCTAAAATTCAACTGTTACCAAGACAAAGAACAACATTCCCCAGCAGAATCTTCCTCAACAATAGGTATACAAGCTCTCGCCAAGGAATCTCCTAGGAGATCAACACTCCTTCGGATGGCATCTTTAAGCCCATCCTCCATCATAAATCTCCAAATGGAATTTATAAGCCCATTCTCGACATCACAAGACAAATACCACTTCATGCGAGTGCAAATTTCTGGACACCTTTAGATCACGAAAGGCAGACAAGCCAATCTAAATCTTCAGGTTTAAGAAGATTGAACAGGGGAAGATGTTGTACCCCAAAACTTTCCCTCTCATATTTCTCAAAACATTTCAAGTGAGGTCCTCAAATTTCTCAAGGAAGTCCAAGGGTTGACCAGACAAACTCTCTCCTAAGGCAGTCTACCTCAAATTAGGGTTTGATGTTACATCAAGATGATTGATTCCAAGGGATTCCAAATGCTCACCATTGTCCTAATATGTTCTCAAGATCATCCATGTCAAGTTTCAAGCCCTACAGAGAAGTTTTGCTCAGTCAATTGCTCAAAGGCCTGAAAATCGATTGTGCTAGGGCAAAAGTCAACTGTGGCCCACATACAGTCAAACTTCAAGATTTTTGGTTAACATTCTCATTTTGAAGTATTATTCATCATTTGATCAAGGGTTTATCATGATTCCTCAAGGATTGCTCACAATTCATCAAAACCCAAAAGTTGCTAAATTAGGGTTTTGTAGGAAAAGTCAACTCAACTTTGACCAAGCATAACTTTCTCATACTTTATGATAAATGACCCATCAGGCCCAAGAAGAAATTGATCCACGTTGACTTGCTGGATCCCCTGCCATGCGTTGACTGGGTTGTATGAGTAATTGGGGGGGCGTGAATAACAAATCTTGCCCAAGAAGCAATTGATCCATGTTGACTTGCTGGATCCCCTGCCATGCGTTGACTGGGTTGTATGATGATCACCATATGATAGCCTTTAGATATGGCCTCCTGGACACTTGGTTGGTTGGATAATGATGGACCATGGTGGTCATCCCACTTATGCACGCGCCTGATTATGGAAAGAAAAAATATGTGAAATAATGGGGGGACCTAGGATTCAAACCCAGGCCCCGTGGCTTTCTCCACTCACCTTGCAACAAACTGAGCTGCGTGCGTTAGTTATATACAACATAAACAATAATTATTATATTATAAACAAGAGAAATAAAGAAAAATTCGCGCGAAAATTCAAATGGACGAGTAGGGTGATGCCACGCCATCATCCTTGTCCTCTCTCCGTGGCTAAAAGGTTTGAATACCTTTACCTATGAACAACATCTGTCACTACAAACCCTGTAATTCTCAAAATCAAACACAAGCAAGATAAATAAAATCTAAGGCCATGAATCAAATCGTCTTGGCCTGCTGAGCACGATGGTGTCCCTCCTGTGGCCCAATTTTGCCTACATAGAAAGATCCTAAAAGACAACAAGGAACCCTAACAATGGTGGATTCCTGTACAGCTAACAATAATGCAATTAAGTGATATAGATAGCTTGCAAATGTGTTAAGGAACAAGAATATGTGATTATTTCATGCTATAAGTGCCAGAATCATGCAATTCGATTTCAAGAAGAAACCATTGTCATGGCTGACTTACAGTGAGTTCTAGTGCTGGAAACTCCTTGTTCTTGATTGGTATAGCTTGCTTGTGATCCCAGGAATCGAATGAGATGGCTAGGGAGTCTTGTAATCGCTTGGAAGAGCAAAATCAGTTTACCACTTTTCTTTGTTTTTTTTTCAAGTTTTGTTCTCTCTTTTGCGCCTCCAAAACCTTTTGATTTTTGATGTTTGGATGGGTCATTTATGCTTGGTCAAAATGAGATTTGGATGGGTCATTTCTCATAAAGTATGAGAAAGTTATGCTTGGTCAAAGTTTGGTTGACTTTTCCTACAAAACCCTAATTTAGCAACTTTTGATTCTTGATAAATTATGAGCAATCCTTGATGAATCATGATCAACCCTTGATCAAATGATGAAATATACTTCAAAATGTGGATGTTGACCAAAAATCTTGAAGTTTGACTGTATGTGGGCCACAATTGACTTTTGCCCTAGCATAGTCAATTTTCAGGCCTTTGAACAATTGACTGAGCAAACTTTCTCTACAAGGCTTGAAACTTGACATGGATGATCTTGAGAACATATTAGGCCAATGGTGAGCATTTGGGATCCCTTGGACTCAAGCATCTTGATGCAATATGAAACCCTAATTTGAGGTAGATTGCCTTAGGAGGGAGCTTGTCTGGTCAACCCTTGGGCTACCTTGAGCAACTTGAAGATATTTCTTGAAATGTTTTGAGAAATACGGGAGGGCAAATTTTGGGGTACAACATCTGCCCCTGTTCAATCTTTTTAAACCTGAAGATTTAGATTGGCTTGTGTTCCTTTCGTGATCTGAGGGTTGAAGATGATTGAACACTAGAGTGCCCAGAAATTTGCACTCACATGAAGTGGTACTTGTCTTGTGATGTCGGGAATGGGCTTAAAGATGCCATTTGGAGATTGATGATAGGAGATGGGCTTAAAGATGCCATCCGAAGGAGTGTCGATCGCATAAGAGATTCCTTAGCGAGAGCTTGTATACCTGTTATTGAGGAAGATTCCGCTGGGGAATGTTGATCTCTGTCTTGAGAGACATAGAATTTTAGGAGCTTCAGTCGTCCGTTATTCTATTGGTGAATCATCTCTATCTTGAGAAAAGTTAAATTTTAGGAACTTCGGTCGTCCGTTATTCTAATGAGGAATCGTCTCTTAGTTGAAGAGGTGAAATGAACTACTATCTGGTCGTAATCCAGGATTCATAGTGATAAGATCAACTGCTATCTGGTCGTAATCCAGGCTTCACAATGACTTACTGGGGAGATGAGATTAAACTTGATACCTAGTTGTAATCCAGGCTTCACAATTTCTCAATTCTTATCCGGTCGTAATCTGGGCTTCAGAAGGAAATGAGTTGTTATCCGGTCGCATTCGGGCTTCAACTTGAATTTAGGGCACATTAATATCCAATCGACTCCGGGCTTCTTAGTAACTGTCCAGGTAAACTGCTATTTGGTCGAAATCCAACCTTCATAGTGTCTTGTACCGCTATCTGGTCTTAATCCAAGCTTCACAATGTTTCATACCATTATCTATTTGAATCCAGGCTTCATGGTGTTCGGAGAAATCAAGATACTATCCGGTCGAATCTAGGCTTCATAACTTGTATTAAAGATATACCACTATCTAGTCGTAATCCAGGTTTTGCGGTGTTCTTGGTTGCTATTTGGTCGTAATCCAGGCTTCACAACATCTTCTACCATTATCTGGTCGTAATCCAGGCTTCATGGTCTTGTATTGCTATCTGGGCTTCACAATAACTTGCTGAGCTGTTATCCGGTCGTAATCCGGGCTTCACGGCTTGTGTTTATAATATACCACTATCTGGTCGAATCCAGGCTTCATGGTGCTTGTTGAGTTGCTATCCAGTCGTAATCCGGGCTTCACGGCTCGCCGGGGATTAAACTATTATCCGGTCGAATCCGGGCTTCATATCTTGTGTTTAAGAAATACAACTATCTGGTCGTAATCCAGGCTTTGCGGTAGTCTGATATTATTATCCGGTCGTTCTCCGGGCTTCACAATATGCTGTAGAAATCAAGATACTATCCGGTCGTACCCGGGCTTCATAGCTTGAAATTTGTGAGAATTTGATTGTATCTTTCCTGAAAGGTAAAGGTTAGATGTATGTAATGCATGATATGTATCAGGCAATGATGTTCCCAAAATAAATGAGATTGTGTTGTATGATGTGTATGCATATGTCATGATGTATGGAATGTTTTGCGATATTCTCTAGCTGGGGAAAATAAATCCTGGATTGCTGTTGGAGAATGAACTAGTTTCGCTCGCTGAGGATAACGACCAAAGATGATTGGGAGAATAATACTGCTGGAGAATATACTGGATCTGTGGGGAAGAGATGCTTTGTTGAGGATTTGCTGATCTTGGAGAAGTAACCCTCGGTTGTGGATTAATTACCATTGCTGACGATGATAAACTTTGTTGGTGATGAATTTCCTGTTTGTGGAAGAAATGAACTCCGCTGGGGATAATCTTTTAGTGGTGACTTCATTGGGGATAATCTTCCAGGCTCTACTGGGGATGGTCTTCTAGACTCCGCTGGTGATAGATAAACTCTGCTTGGGGAGACATCTTACCGACTCATTCACGGTTACGAGCCTCAGCTGGGGAGAATTAACACCAATGTCCTTTTCTTACTCTGCGGGGAGTGAATGTAACTTAGTCATATTCTTCAGCTAGGTCTATCCACGTACCTGGTGAATAGAGCAACTGTAAGGCTTAGACATTTCTTGTTTGCCCTGTTTCTGAAGTTACGAGTAATCATCTTTTGTTTCGCATGTAAATATTTATGAGCAGTAATAAATGTCAAATGCATATATCAAAAATGAACAATGGACGTTCTTGCAAAAAAAAACAGAAAAAGGAAAAACAATTTGAAAGTTCTTTGCGAAAATGAATTGTATTGACTTTGAAGTTTGGCCTGTAAATATGCGTTTTTGTACAAGAGGCTGACGTCCTAGAAAGGGTACGCCGCCGAAATGATAGAGTTTATACAATTTGTGAAAAATAAAGAAAAACAGCTACGTGAACAATCCCACTGGGTTCCAACTCTGCTATTGCCCTTATGTCCTCGAGCATCTCATCACTTTACTACTTGGTTGAAGGTAGATCAGATTGATTGGCGCCGTTCGAGCCTGATAGTCGATATCGAAGTTTGGTTGCAAGGTGATCCGATGAGACATAGTGTTACGATTTGATCCCTAATTTTTGTCTGGACCGCCCTTTCGGGTTTTCAGCCCACCGGGATACCCTTTTTTGCCCATGCCGCCTTTTCAGGTTTTCGACTTGCCGGGTGTACAGATTTTTTTCATTTTCATCCCTTATTTTTTCCCGAACCCTTTTGGTTCGCCGGGAAGCCCTTATTTTTGCCTAGGCCAGTCAACCTAGCGGGTCTTTGATTTATGCGTAGTATTTTTTCACTATGTCTGCATTGGCGGGGTGAGGAAGGTCGTCACCATCCATGGTGGTTAGAATCATAGCTCCTCTTGAGAAAATGTTCTTGACCACAAATGGCCCTTTGTACGTAGGGGCCAATTTTCCCCTGAGATCACCTTGAGGTAGTATGATGCGTTTGATCACCAGATCCCCGACTTGATACTCTTGTCGTCTAACTTTCTTGTTAAATGCCTTGATCATCCATTTTTGATACGTCTGACCATGACAAATAGCAGTAAGTCTCTTTTCGTCAATTAAGTTCAGTTGATCAAGCCGGGTCTGGATCCAGTCGTCTCCACTCAAACCTGCATCTTTCATAATCCGAAGAGAGGGTATCTGGACTTCAATGGGCAAGACTGCCTCCATGCCATATACCAAGGAATATGGTGTTGCCCCTGTTGACGTCCGCGCTGAGTTACGGTACCCATGAAGAGCAAATGGTAACATCTCATGCCAATCTTTGTAAGTCACCGTCATCTTCTATACAATCTTCTTGATGTTCTTATTAGCCGCTTCAACAGCCCCATTCATCTTCGACCGGTAAGGAGAAGAGTTGTGATGCTGTATCTTGAATTGCTTGCAGAGCTTGGTGATCATCGTATTATTGAGATTTGTACCATTATTCGTAATGATCCTCTCTGGTACACCGTATCGACAGATCAAATTGTGCCGAATAAACCGTGCCACGACGTTCTTGGTCACTGTAGCAAAGGAAGCTGCTTCAACCCATTTTGTAAAGTAATCAATAGCTACCAGGATGAAATGATGCCCGTTGGACGCAGTAGGTCTGATCTCACCAATCATATTGATGCCCCACATTACAAAAGGCCAAGGGGCTGTTAAGACATTCAGAGGAACTGGAGGTATGTGCACCTTATCAGTATAGACTTGGCACTTGTGATAGGTCCGAGAATGCTGATAACAGTCGACTTCCATAGTAGACCAATAATACCCTGCCCGTAGGATTTTCTTCTCCATAGTGTGTCCACTGGAATGAGTCCCAAAAGTACCTTCGTGTAATTCTGCCATAATCCTTTCTGCCTCGTTTTTATCCATACAGCGCAGTAAGGTTGAATCATTGTTACGCTTGTAAAGGATACCATTACTGATGAAGAACTTTGCAGTGAACCTCCTCAGAAACTTTTTATCATTAACAGATGCACCCTCGGGGTATTCCTAAGCCTCAAGATACCTCTTTACCTCGTGAAACGAGGGTTTATCTGCTACCTCTTCAGTCTCGATATCACTACAATGTGCGGGTTCGTCCAACCTCTCGATGGTAATTTGGGGAGCCTCATTGTCCCACCTGACCTTGGATATAGAAGACATCGTAGCTAGCGCATCCGCTAACTGATTCTCCTTTCTTGGGAAGTGTTCAAAGGTTATCTCCTCGAATTATGGAAGCAACGTCAACATATACTCCTTGTAAGGAATAAGATTTGGGTGTTTTGTATCCCACTCGCCTTTGATCTGACTGATCACGAGAGAGGAATCTCCGAATACCCTTAAGAACTTAATCCTTAGGTCAATAGCTTCTCGAAGGCCCATGATGCATGCTTCATACTCCGCCATGTTGTTGGTGCAGTTAAAACATAATCGGGCGGTAAACGGAGTATGACATCCTTCAGGAAATATAATCACAGCGCCAATGCCATTACCCAAAGCGTTTGAACCTCCATTAAAGTACATAGACCATCGGGATCCTTCCTCAGGTCCTTCATCCGGTCCAGGTTCTTCACAGTCGGTCACCAACATGATGTTCTCATCCGGGAATTCAAAGTTCATGGATTAGTATTCGTCTACAGCCTGATGCGCCAAATGATCTTCCAACACACTTCCCTTGATTGCCTTTTGGGTTGTGTATTAGATGGCATACTCAGTCAAGATCATCTGCCATCTTGCTATTCTTTCGGACAAGGCGGGCTTTTCAAAGATATACTTGATTGGATCCATCTTTGATATTAATAGAGTAGTGTGAGTCAGCATATACTGTGTCAGCCGGCGAGCAGCCCATGCCAAAGCGCAACAAGTTTTATCAAGCAGTGAGTATCGTGTCTCACAGTCGGTAAACTTTTTGCTAAGGTAGTAAATAGCATGCTCTTTTTGGCCAGACTCGTCATGCTGCCCCAGCACGCACCCCATTGAATTATCGAGTACTGTCAAGTATAAGATCAAAGGTCTCCTTTCAACTGGAGGCATCAGAATAGGTGGCTCTTGGAGATATTCTTTGATCCTTTCGAAAGCGGCTTGACATTCATCGTTCCATTTTACCACTTGATCTTTCTTCAGCAGCTTGAAGATTGGCTCACAAGTAGCAGTCAGGTGTGAAATGAATCGGGCAATGTAGTTCAGCCGTCCCAAAAAGCCTCTTACTTCCTTTTCTGTTCAGGGAGCTGGCATCTCCCGTATAGCCTTCACCTTTACAGGATCTACTTGAATACCTTTATCACTAACGACGAAACCCAACAGCTTACCAGACCTTACTCCGAAGGTGCACTTGTTCAGGTTTAACCTCAGCTTGTACATCTTCAACCTGTCAAATAGATTCTGAAGATGGTCCAGATGTTCTTCCTCAGTCTGGGACCTTGCAATCATGTCGTCAACGTATACCTCAATCTCATGATGATTCATGTCGTGGAACAAAGCGACCATGGCGCGCTGATACGTTTCCCCTGTATTCTTCAACCCGAAAGGCATGACTTTGTAGCAAAAAGTACCCCACTGCGTAAAGAAGGTTGTCTTCTCCATATCCTCGGGGAGCCATCTTAATCTGATTGTAACCAGAAAAACCATCCATAAAAGAGAAGACCTTATGCTGTGCGGTGTTGTCAACTAGAACGTCGATATGAGGCAGAGGGAAATCATCCTTGGGACTTGCCCTGTTCAGATCCCTATAGTCCACACACATACAGACTTTACCATCTTTCTTCGGCACCGGAACCACGTTGGCAACCCACTGCGGGTAAGAAGTAACTGCTAGAAAACCGACATCAAACTGTTTCATAACCTCAGCCTTGATTTTCTCAAACATCTCTGGGCGCATTCGGCGAACTTTCTGCTTTACTGTAGGACAATCTTCTTTAGTTGGAAAGCGGTGAACCACAATATCGGTATCCAACCCAGGTATATCTTTATAAGACCAGGAGAAGATCTCAACATAGTCATGTAGCATCTGTACCAACCGTTGCTTAACACTAGGCTCCAGATTTTCACTTATCTTGACCTCTTTCTTGTCTTCTTATGTACCCAAATTTACTGATTCCATTGGCTCTTCATGCGGCTGTATGGCCCTCTCTTCCTGAAGTAACAGTCTAGCAAGTTCCCCAGGTACTTCACAATTATCCTCACCTTCATCCTCGATTTGGTTGATCGGACTTTCGAAGTCATAACTGGTAGTAGCAGAGTCGTTATCAGTGGGATCCAGAGTGGATGTGGACCTGTATTATGATATGTGAGTGTGTGTAAGACAAATAGTTGTTTTGATAAAGTGCAAGATAGAAAAGAAAAACAAGGAGTGCAAAATTTGTAATGCAAGAAAAATGTCCAATGCTTTATTGATGATATATGGAAATGACAAATATAAAGCCCTCACAAACAAAGCCACAATGCCTCGGGCAAGGCACCGGGCCGTAAAAGCTTCAAATTATCTGTTACAAGTCTCAAAACAAAAGTCGATTACTGTGTATTAAATGAAACGGGCACAAAGTCATTCGCCGTCCAATTGTTCAAGCCACCGCCGGTAGTCGGGTAAATCCAGATATCGAAATCTGACTCTTCATCATCATCTTCGATTGCATTCACTCCTGGATCATGCTTTGGCATAGGAGCCGTTATGACGTTGGGTTTCTCCGGAACTTCAAACTCAATCTCCTTAGCTTCAATCAGATCCTGCACTTTATTCTTCAAAGCCCAACAATTGTTGGTATCATGCCCTGAGCTATCAGAGTGATAGGCACAACGGGCGTTTGGATTATACAGCAGAGAGGTGGTACTGGGATTTTTCGGAGCTTCCCTCAGAGTTACCAGGTTAGTCTTCAAAAATTGCGGCAAAATTTGAGACAGGGTCATACTGAGCCGAGTATAATGTCTTTGCGGTCTCTCTACTCTTTGCTGATTGTTGCGTTGTAGGGCAACAATTGGTCTTGATATAACCACCGCATTCACTGCTTGGCGGCGCTCAGGTCGGTTTTGGCGCCTTGAGCTGTAAACTGCACTAGATTCCTTCTTGAAAGGCTTCTTTTCTGTACTCGATGAAGCACCTTTCTGTATCTTGCCACTTCTAATACCAGCTTCGACTCTCTCCCCAATCATAATCAATTCAGTGAACCCAAACGATGAACTACCAAACAAATGGTTGAAATATGGACCAGACAAAGTCCCAAGAAACATATCCACCAACTCCATATCAGACAGCGGGGGTTGTACTCTTCCGGCCAGATCTCTCCACTTCTGAGCATAGTCCTTAAAACCTTCGCTCGCACCCATAGACATACCCTAAAGTTGAGTACGCGTGGGAATAAGGTCGGCATTATACTGGTATTGCTTGTAAAAAGCAACAACGAGGTCCTCCCATTTGCGGACATTAGCTCCCTCCAATTTATAGAACCATTCAAGTTAAGTCCCAGACAGAATATCTTGAAAGAAATGAACCCAGAGGTTCCTATCAGCAGTATATGGTCGAATCTTTCTGACGTATGAGCGGAGGTGTAACTTTGGGCAGGACACTCCGTCATACTTAGCAAAAATAGGAGCTTTAAACTTGTGTGGGATCACCACTCCAGATGCCAAACCCAGATCTCCGAAGTCTAAACCGGTAACCTTCTGAATCTCCATGGCACTCAGACAGTCTTTAAGTTGTTTGTACCTGTCCTCAGCAGAAGGGTACTGGTCTTCATCAAAATCAGTGTCATTATCAGAGACCACATGGCTATGACCCTTCCTTTCTTCTTGATTCTTTCCTCCTCCAGATGAATAAGACATATCAGCTTCCTGTTGTAAATTGTTCCTAAATCTGTGACCCATATTCAGCAGAAGCACCCTCTTCTTCTTCTTCTTCTTCTTCTTGTCCTTCAAGATGAGAGTCTTCAAATCTTGTTGCCATTTGGCCAAGTTCAAGAACATCTCCTGAAATTGAGTATTCTGAGCTTGAAGAGCCTTAATAGCTTGATCAGTAGGTGTTTCAGAAGACATGATGTGCTGAAATAAATAGCGAAGAAGATAAGAAACCTGTAAGGGTACCTGTAATGAGGTGCATGGTAATGGAATGCGTATGAAATGATTTCAAAGACTTTGGGAGATTCAAATTTGTAAACCAAAATAAAACACACTTTATTAGATTAAAACTTGTAACAATGTTTAACAATGCCTTCAAGGCGTTTACAAAAGAAATAACTGAAAAGCAAATCTAAACTAGAAACAATAAAAGTCTACAAAAATCTCATGGTCGTTTTCCTTTCGTGTTGTCATAATTGTTGATTGTCCTCTCATTCTCAAGCTGCCTTGTAAGCTTCAAGATCTTCCGTTCCTGCTCATGATACTTCTCTCTGTAGGTATCCCATTCTTCCTTCAACTGGATCCAAGATCTCTTTAATGCACCCAAATCAGTAGGCAGATATGGATGAAGGATTGTATAAGGAACCCCTTATTCATATGTATGCTCTATAATCACCGGCAAAACAACTTTGTATGGCATCCCCAGCTTTTGAGCAGGGGCTCGAACCCATTGGAGATAAGGTTGCATCGGGAGAGAAGTCTTCATTCCTATCTCATGTGGGTCAGACCTGTTCACCCCATCCCAGGCTCGGATAAACCTGCGGCGATGTCTCTCAACATCACCCTTGTAGTCAAAGACAATGTCTGTAAGAAGCAACTCATGAGGACTGTCCCTTCGAGCTCGTCCAAACTATCGTAAAGCCAAACAAGGATTATAGGTTATTCCTCCTCTAATTCCAAGCAATGGAACAGTGGGGTATTCCCCACACCGATCAATGACAGCTATTCTTTCCATATCTTTAGAACTCCAAAGGACGTCCGTATGAGCAAGGGACATGATTCTGTAAGCCCAACCTACACCTTCCTCATTCTTTAATACATATTTGGGGAGGTGAGAAATAAACCACCTCGCCATCAGCGGTGTACAGCATATGAGAGTTCCCCTTCTCCGAACAGTACTGGTATAAAGAGCATATAGAATATCACCTAGAAGTGTAGGCACTAGGTTACGAGACATGAAGATCTTGAATGTGTTTACATTGAAAAAAGAATCTAGATTCAGGAATAGAACCAAGCCATAGATGAGGAGAGCCAGGATGTCTTCGAATGCTTGAAAGTCCAAACTATCCCAGAACTGTTGAGCTTGATCGATAAAAAACTTAGCCAAGAAACCTTTAACCCCACTCTGAGTCTCCCAGTTAGATACCACATCAGCCATTTTTAGATGTAGGGCTGAAGCAATATCCTCTGGCCTAGAAGCTATCTCCGAACCTGTAAAGGGTGTCTGCTCTAGAATAGACATGCCTAGTAAATCAGAAAACTCCTCCAAAGTAGGGACCAACTGATAGTCCGGGAAGGTGAAACAGTGATGCAAAGGGTCAAAGAACTGGAACAACACACTCATCATTTGCTCATCCAACTTGGAAGTGACCAGGCTAAGGAGATGACCATGTCTTCTAACAAAGGAAGAAGTATCAGGAACCTTTGAAACCAACTCTCTAAGCTGAGCAGGGATTTGGACGAAGTTGACTCGAATGGTATTTCTGCGCATAGAAGCCATGATCTGCAAAATAGAACAAAGATGAATCCCCTCGGTCTTTGAAATGGTTAGTCTAATGAAATATGCATACGATGTCATGATGCATGATGTCATGATAAAAACACACCACAAGTATCATAGATAACAAACATCGTAAGGGCAAACAAGTCACACAATAGCCCTTAAATTTCAGGGTGGCATGGAGTTTAGGTACTACCCTCTTGCAGTTTAGTTGGTTCAACATGTCCTAATAATAGTAACCGGGTTCTAGAGGTTCTCAATATCACTGACCATCCTCCATCGGTCATAGTTTCAGCTCACACAATTTTTCTTGCGGCCGGAACCATCACGAGAGTATGGTCTCAATGAGTGTAGCATCTTGCTACTTTCTATGGCCAAGTTGGTCAATTATAGGTTCTAAGGTCAGTTGATGCTTAATGACCCATATAGCAGCCCCATACTCTCCTTGTTCCCCCACAAGGGATATCGGTACCAACTAATGTGCCACATCAACGTAGCTACTGCTTCCACCGTATAGGTCTACGCTGTACAGTTCCCTCACACTCTATTTCTACTTATCTATAGTAACTCCGATATAAAGCCCACAAAGATAAAGCAATCAAATCAAACAATAGAAAACAATATGATGAACTATTCCTAAGGTACACCCCACTTATTAACTCCCCAGCAGAGTCACTAGTTTTGTGATACGGTGGCCAGAACTGGGACTGTTTTTAGGAATGCTGCTTTACGTTTTGCATTTGTGTTCGCAAAATGTCGCGGTAAGCAAGAGTCGCCACCGACTTTTATTTTATCCAACAAGGAAAGGAAAAAAAGCACAGAAAAATTCCTTTTTCAGGATATTTCTGAGTACGGGGGTAGATTATAGAAAGGGAAGGTATTAGCACCCTTTCTATTCGTAGTTTTCTACGGGCTCTTAGGTACTTGCTCATCATTTTCAAAATTGCTTCTTTGTGTTTGTGTGCTTTGAAAAGTTTTTTTTTGACTTCGATTTAACTCTTGCTTTTGTCTTCAAGAGTGTAATGAAGTGTTTTTAAAAACTTTGCTTGTAAAGGAGTGTAAGTGTGAAAAAAAGTTTGTTTTGTTTGAGCAAGTACTTAAGAGATAATCTAACTACTCGATAAAAGAATCGTTCTATGTTTGTTTCCTTTAGACAACGCTATCCCACTATTAGTGAGTAGGTAGCACCATCGTTGGAGTTTTGAGGGTCAATTCGAAAGGGACGTACAGTCATTAAAGAAACGTTAAGACGTCTTAGTAGTAACCCTAATGTCTTAGATCAATTATCCAAGGCAATAATATCTGAGGCAACCTTTCCGAGGCAACTTTGATCTTTGGACAAAAGGACGACCACTAAATCATCCTATACTCAATGACCATTTATCGAAGGCAACCAAGTGGGAGTGTACCCTAGGAGTGCGCATGTGCGAGTGATTTAATTTCAGATTATTATCTTTGCACATTTTTAGGGTTATCTAACCGTTTTAAAGTTAATCATACATTCTTGTCATGCATCCCTATATCATACATCTAACAGTTTAATATTTTGCGGAATTTAAAGTGCGGAATTTAAACTAAGCTATTACAAGGCTTCAAATATTTACATAGCCAAAAACAAACCCTTTGAAAATACAGCTATAAATTAAAATAAAGACCTAATTAACTATTACAACTTGTAGGTAGTTACATCAAATATGGAAAAATAAGAAAGCGCGCGATGAAATTAAGATCGGGAAGAAATTAGGGTTTTGACCCTTTTAACCTAATTAAAAGAAAAATTGTTTTTGTTGTTTTTTTTATAATAAAAGAATCAAGTTTTCTAAATTAAATATGCAATTAATTAGTTAACTAAATTAATTAATGAAAATAATTACATGGCCTACTTTTTGGTTTTTTTGTTATTTTTTAAGAAAAAGAAAATATAATTAAATTAAAACCCTAATTGTTCTAATTAATTTTAATTACTTACAAAAGGAATTAAAGTTATCTAATATTAAAATCTAATTTAATTAATTTAATTTTTGATTAAAAAAATTAAAGTCTAAACCTAATTTGGTGAAAAATAATATTTTTGTGATTTTTTGATAAAAAAGAAAATAGTTAATTGGTTAGTGAAAATGAAAATAAATAAATAAAATTAAATATAAAAAAAGAAAAGAAATAGAAACTTGGGCCTGATTAGTAGCTTGAGGGGGTGTGAAAAACAATTTTCTGGGCCCAAAACAAAGAGGTCCACGTTGACCCTCAGAATTCCATGCCATGCGTTGACCCTGGTCTATTGTACTCCTTCATTGATGGCCTTTAGATTTGGCCATCTGGCCATCTGGCAGGCTGGATGATGAGGATACATGATGGTCCTTAGGCTTGTAAGCACGCTGGATTACCTGAAAGGAAAAAATATGAAAAGAATGGGGGACCTGGGATTCGAACCCAGGTCCTGATGCATTATCCAACCACTCCACTACCACTGCGCCATTTGCTTCTGTTTGTATATACAATAAATAATAATGATTATATATGGAAAGCAAAAACATTGAATTCAAAACGCGTGAAAATTCAAATACGCGAATGGTTGGCCGCCACGTCTTCATCTTCTCCAAGGATCTTTTGTTTTAGATAACAAACCTATACCAACAGACATTCTCCGTAGCTAAAACCCTGGCCATATCAAAAATCATGTACAAGCACAATAAATCAATGGTGATTGTACCAATCCATTCGTCTCAGTCTCACGAATTTCATGGTACCCTAATCGTGGCCCAATTTCACGTGTACACCAAAATCCTAATTTGAAGATACAAACCCTAGCAATGGTGAAACTTCATACATGCCATGAAAATGAAATTAAACGATACAGAAAGCTTGCATATGTCTTAAGGATCAAGAATATATCATTAATTCATGCTATCAATGCCTAAATCATGCAAACCGAATTCAAGAAATAAGCAATGTCGTGATGGACTTACAGTGAGATATAGGGCTTGGGAACACTTGCTTTTGATTGTTGAGGATCCCAGGAAGCGATTGGAATAGTCCAAGGGTCTTGAATTGTCATGTAACTAGGAATTCATGTTTGCACTTTTTCTTGTTTTTTCAAGTTTTGATTCTGGTTCATACGCCTCCTTCTACCCTAGTTTTTGGTCTGCATTCCTTCTATATGTATTGAGGAATGAATTAAGGTTCCAAAATTGATCTCAATCTTCCTCCATCAATGGATTTGATTTTGATTTGATACACCTTGAATATCCTTCCAAAAATGGCCTAATTCAATCTTTTTGTGCACACCATGCCTTTACACAAATTGGATCTCATGCTAGTTGGATATTAAGACCTGAATCATGTAAAAAATCTTTGAATTTCAATGTTTTGGATTTTATATGATTTGTTTTGATTTAAATTGATTTAATTTAAATAAAAATCAAAATAAATAATATAAATAAGATAATGACAAGTGGAAAAGGCTAGGGCTCGTGGACCATGTTGCCAACTAAAAACAAGTGAAAAAGATTGGGCCCATTTGGCAAAAATTGATGTTTTACGCATAGTTGACGTTTGGTAATTTTGCAAAAAAGTTCAACTTCACCAATGCATAACTTCCTCAATTTTGACTCTTTGAAGGTGTTCTTGGACTTTTTAGAAATATTGAGATGTCCTCTATGGAACCCTTTTGGTATCATCCCAATTTGATATTCCATGCTCAAGTATGAAGCTTTTACAAAAAAGGTGTTTTTGTTGACTTTTCAAAATGACCTATAATGTCCAAATTCATAACTTCTTGTGAGTGCATATTTTGAACTTGGGAGATGAAGATGATTTGTAGATCATGTCATCCTTTTCAAAATGAGCTTTTGATGGGTCATTTCTCATAAAGTATAAGAAAGTTATGCTTGGTCAAAGTTTGGTTGACTTTTCCTATAAAACCCTAATTTAGCAACTTTTGATTCTTGATAAATTATGAGCAATCCTTGATGAATCGTGATAAGCCCTTGATCAAATGATGAAATATACTTCAAAATGAGTATGTTGACCAAAAATATTGAAGTTTGACTGTATGTGGGCCACAATTGACTTTTGCCCTAACATAGTCGATTTTCAGGCCTTTGAGCAATTGACTGAGCAAACTTTCTTTGCAAGGCTTGAAACTTGACATGGATGATCTTGAGAACATATTAGGCCAATGGTGAGAATTTGGTATCCCTTGGAATCAAACATATTGATGCAATATGAATCCCTAATTTGAGGTAGACTGCCTTAGGAGGGAGCTTGTCTGGTCAACCCTTGGGCTACCTTGAGCAACTTGAAGATCTTTCTTGAAATGTTTTGAGTAATATGGGCGGGAAAATTTTGGGGTACAATAGAATAAAAGTCTTTTCGAACAAAATTTATCTACTGTCCATCAGGCGTTGGACACCTACTCTCAACAAATAGCAACAAATGGGCGATGATGAACACATGTGGCATGTGGCAATAAGAGGAGTAGAAACTTCATCAAATGAGGTCACAAACAGATCGGTATCAACGATATTAACTTCGTGATTATGCTTAGCCAAGGGAGCAATTATGACATTGGGTTTCTCCAGAGCATCTAACTTAATCTCCTTGGCTTTAATAAGATCTTGTACTTTATTTCTTAGAGCCCGATAGTCATTTGTATCGTGACGAGGACTCTCAGAATGGTAGGCACACCGAGCGTTTGGATTGTACCAAGGAGAGGTGGTGTTAGGATTCTTGGGAGCCTCTTTCAAGGTTGCCAAGTTGGATCATAGCATATGGGGTAGAACCTCAGCCAATGTCATGTTAATCTAGGTGGACTGCCTTTGTGGTCTTTCTACCCTTTGTTGATTGCTTCGTTATGGGGTAACTGCAGGCCTAGGTATCATCACAACACCTACCATTGGGAGGTGTTCAACTCTGCTCTGACCTCTTGGTTAATAAATGGCACTAGCCTCCTTCTTACCAGTGAAGGGCTTCTTCACTGATCTCGAAGAAGTGTCTTTCTGTATTTTACCGCTCCGGATCCCAGCTTCTACCCTTTCTCCTGTTAATATCAGCTCGGTGAAACTAGCTGATGAGCTACCAATCAAATCATTAAAGAATGGACCAGACAGCGTCCCAAGAAAGATGTCAACCAACTCCCTGTCAGATAAAGGGGGTTGGACTCTCCCAGCCAAATCTCTCCATTTTTGCGCATAGTCCTTAAAGCCTTCTCCTGCACCCATGGACATACTCTAGAGTTGAGTACGAGTAGGGGAAAGGTCGACGTTGTATTGATACTGCTTATAAAAAGCAGCGGACAAATCCTACCAATTTCAGAAATTGGTTCCCTCCAGTTGGTAGAACCATTCAAGCTGAGTCCCTGACAGACTGTCTTGAAAGAAGTGAACCCACAAGTTCCTATTAGCAGTGTGAGGCTGAATATTCCTCACATAGGAACGAAGATGAAGCTTGGGACAAGACACCCCGTAATACTTTGCGAAAACCAGAGATTTAAACTTCTGTGGGATAACTACTCCAGACACCAATCACAGTTCTTCAAAGTCCAGCCCATGTATTCTATAGATTTCCATAGTGCTCAGCCAATCCTCTAACTGCTTGTATCTATCCTCAGTGGGAGGATACTGCTCATCATTGTAGTCTGTATCATTGTCAAAAACTTCGGGGCTAGGGTCCTCTTCCCTTGTCTCCCTCTCTTGATTCTCCCCTTCTTTGGACGAGGAGGTCAGATCGACTGGTTGCTTTAGCGGCCCCCCGAATCTTCTGCCCATATTAAGGATTCCCGCAGGCTTCTTCTTCTTCTTCTTCTTCTTCTTCTTCTTCTTCTTCTTCTTCTTTTTCTTCTCTTTCAAGATAAGGGCCTTCAGATCCTCCTGCCCTTTTGCCAGAGTTATGAACATCTGTTGAAATTGGATATTTTGTGCCTGAAGATCTTTGATGCTTTGTTCATAAGACATTTTTGCTGAAATAAACAGCGAAGAAGATGAGAAACCTGTAATGGTACCTGTTTATGTAATGCTATGGATGGGATGCGTATGCAATGATTTCAAGGACTTTTAAAGGCTCAAATTTGTTCAACCAAAATTAAACACATGTTAATTGTATTAAAGAGTTCGAATTGTTACAAATAATCCCCTTTAGGCTCACAATTAAACAAAACAAAACTCAAAGCAAAAATAAACTAGGTCTCCCAGGAGCGTATCCTCTTTGGTGCAATGTAGGCATTTATGTTCCTTTCTTCATGGAGTAGCCTAGTGAGTTCCAGGACTTTCTTCTCGCTGGCATAGAATTGAGCATCGAATGTATCTCGCTCCTCTTTAAGTTGAACCCATGATTTCTGTAACTCCTCATGATCAATTGGCATGTCAGGATAATGAATAAGAGCAGAAGGGTCTCCTTTAGAAATTGGTTCCACAATAATTGGTAGGACAGCAGTGTAAGGCATCATAAGACTTTGGGCACGGGCTCGTACCCATCGGAGATAGGGCTAAAGAGGGATGTAATTCTTGTGCCCCGACGTTTTGCTATCAATTTTATGTACAATGCCCCAGGCTCTCATGAACCTTTTTTGCTAACCTTGAGCATCATTCTCATAATTGAAGGCGATTCCTTGGATAAGTGTATCATGAGGACTGTTGTACCCCAATTTCCCCCCCTAAGATTCCTTCATCATACCATATTGTTTCAATCACAACAAGATCACATTAAGGCTTTTGGTTCTTCTCCCTATCCTTAACTTTTCTCTTTTGAGGAGTTACCAAACACCTTGACTTGTTTTCTTTTGTGATCATGAATATTTTTGCTTTTATTTTCTCTCTAATTAATAAAATGCAATGTTGGTTTGTCTTACTTGTTAATAATGTAGGTAAAGGCAAAGAGGTGTAGCAAGTTGCTTCATGGGTTCATGAGTTTATTTCCATGCCCTACTCAATAGCTTGAGAAATTCAAACTCCACTGTTGAATTAGTTTTGGTGGATATGAGTCCACATCATTATCCTCAACAACTTCTATTCACAAAGGAAGAATATTGGCACAGGAAGTTTGTTCGAACTTGTCAAAGTTCCTCAAAGCATTCTCTTGATCTAGAGGCCAGGGTTTCGAATTTCAAAGGAGCATATCTTGCTCATATTTTGGTATTTTTGAGTGATTCCAAGGACATCCTTATCTTCAAAGAGTTACCAACAAATAACTTTAAAAGTTCCAAGGAGTTCTCATGTGGAAGGAACTTGGTGAAGAAGAAAGATTACAAGTCATCCAGATGAATCCCCAATTTTCCATGTGTGACTTCAAATGGTCATAACTTGGTCAATTTTTATCACCTTGATCCCATTCTTTTTCCATGACAATATTAAGGATGTGTACTTAATGCCTTATTTTATGTGAAAAGTAAGAAAATTGATGGAAGTTTCCTTAAGAATACAAAAGATTATAGGTCATTTCATGATTTTTGGCCAACTCTAACAAGTCATAACTTGCTCAATATTTGGAGATTTTCAGTGGTTCAAATTGCAAAATGTCATTCAAGAGATCTACTTCATTCCATCTTCTTTGGTAAAGAGAAAATTCTAAGTGGAAGGTCATGTTTGAATACAAAAGATTATAGGTCATTTTTAAAGAAGAATTTGAAATATTTCAAAGTATGGAAAGTCAACTCTTTTTCTTCAACTTTGACTCCATGTAACTTTCAGCTCAATCATCCATTTGATTCCATTCTTTTTCCATTGCAGAGCTTGTAACCTCATCTTTCCAAAGCATCAAGAATTATGCCCTAAGACCCCTTGAGGTGGAAATGCCATGGATTTGAATTTGGTAGTTTGAAACTGAATTTTTCACAAAGTCAGGATTTTGAAATCTTTGTTTTGGCTTCTAATCACAAGTTTTCCACGCGTTTTTGTTTCTAATCATGATTAGCAACTTGCCAGAAGTGATTAGCATCATGAAACACACGATTTGGCTGAGTTTTGATCAAGTTTGAGTCACACATTCTTCATGATGCAGACCCATACGAATTCCCTCCAAAACGCATAATTTGATATTCCTTTTGATCCCATTTGCTTCCCTATAAATAGAGGGTCATCTCCCATCCATTTTCCCAAGCTTGGATAGCCAGAATCACCCTGCCAAACTTGTTTCACAACCCAGAATTCAGCAACTTCGAAATCCATTCTCAGGCCTTTTTCAATCCATTTTTCGCTCAATTCACCTTCCTTGATCTTCCCTGAAGCTAACAATATAATTACATTCAAGAATCGTGCTCTATATTGTTCCATAGAAGTCCAATTTCAAATCTCTGTAACTCAACTTCAATAGGTAGATTCCTTCATCAATTCTTCAAAACTCTGATATCATTGTGTTGCTCTCATTGCCCTAGTTCTAGTCGCAACACTTACATTTCACTGGAAACACGTTTTGACCATGAATTTTCAAATCCCTTTTCAAAACTTTCCTTCCAAATTGCTTGAGCTACATTTTATATAAATTTGGCGTGATGGTGTGGTTGTTTTCGTCTTGAAGAGACGAAGCGATTGGCATATGTCTGAGCTTATAATTTTACAGTTTGAGAGACCTGCAAATCACGTTGGCTGGAGGTTAAAGATGACCTACATGTCATCTTCCAACCAATGATGGCACGCCACTTGTTATTTTAAAAAATCTGATTTATTAATGATTCTGTACATTATTCACTAATGACCATGATATGCACAGCGCACCAGATCCCTTGGATTTGACTACTAACGCATTTTGACTCTCATCCAATGGTCCACATATTTTACTTTTATTTTCTTTTTCTGATTTTTATATTTTAATTGTTTTAAATTTAAAAAAATCATAGAAAATTCATTTTTAGTCCAAAAAATCTGAAAAAATTATGAAAAATATGTTTGATTATTCTCTTTCTGATTTTTATTTTTTCACAATTTAATTTTGTGTTTTGGTATTTTTTATAAATTTTACACTTATTTGATTTGTTTAAAATGTTTAAAAATACTTTTATACATTTTTAAATTCTGAAAAAATTATGGGATGATCCAATGATATTGTGACAAATATTGGTGACCTTATTTTATTTTTGTTTCTGAATTTACTATTTTTTACTATTTTTGTTTATTTTACCCATTTATTTTAAGTTTTAAATATAGTTTCTGACTTTTTAAAATTACCAAAAATTTTGTAAAATTACTTGGCCTCTTTTCTGATTTTTCTATGGTCTTATTTTTCATTTCTTGATTAATTTGAATATAATTGATATTTTCCTCATTATTTTCCATTCTTTAAACATTTTTAAACCTTTTAATGTATATATTAAATATGATATTATTTTGTGATTATTTTCTGGCTGTCTTGAGTTGATTTTTTGATCATGGCTTTATTAACATGATTGGATCTTAGGTGTTGAGTTCAACTCCACCAAAATGGATGACTGATTTTAATAATAGTTAGATTAAATTTTTAATTCAAAAGTGGTTTATTCATCTTTTTGCCCTAATCCTCTTCATCTCATCCCCTTCTCATTGCACTAAATGTTGTTGGAGCATGATATCTATATCATGTCTCAAAACAAATGGTGCATAGATTACTATTGACCGGCCTCAAAATAGGTGCGACTTCTATATAAGTTCACTTACGATTGCTTAACATAGCACTAAATTTTGTCCCAATTCGAATAAATGATCATTCGTGGCCCAAACTTATGATTGCAAGCCCAAGTATGTGAATTTGATCTCTTTGATCCAATAACCTTGAGATTCATTGTGTGGAGGCTTTGGTTCTACCAATCCTCTAATGGATCTACAACACCTTTGGTCAACGCGGATCACTTAAACATCATTGATCATTAAATGATACTTATGAGAATTCCAAATGGATGATATACTTGACAAAAATCAAATGCAACTTGTTGTGTTTCATGCCATTTTCATCTTTGCTCATTTGAGCATTTATTTTCTTGTCATGTTTACTTTGCTCACTTGAGCTTTTCCTTTCTTTTCTTAAGATACTTAATAATCAACATAAACCCTAAAAAACTCTTAATGGTACTTGGACTATTTGGTTACTATCCTTGGCATTATGGAGCATGGGACTATTTCTTGGACTTAGGATTAGAAACCTTGGCCTATCTTGGAGACCTTGTGATTTTTATCTGATTATTTTGTCTAGAGTTCTTGAGTTTTACCTCAATACATTGGGTTGCTTGTTTTTTTGTGTGTGCAGGTTTTTGTGATTACATTCTTTGTTTATAATCTGGAATTCACCCGTATACAGCCGTTACTATGCCCAATTTTTGTGAAGACTTAATACACTTGAAGAGGTCTAGTATCTTTGCTTGCTTGGTTTCAATCCAAAGAATGAGAATTCTATCTTGGCTCATAATATCAGGTTTTGCCTTCTTGTTGGTTAGATGGATCTTATCCTTAGCTTTTACCTTATGCTTTAGGATAGTCTCTTCTTCTCCTCCCACCTTCTTCAATTTCAAAAGTCTTCTCCCTCCTTTTGTAAACTCTTCTTGTTTTGAAACTTAAGCTACTTTCATAATAAACTTGGACTTAGGTCCATGCATTTTCAAAACATTTTCATCAATAAAATTCAATCAATTTAATAATACTTTGACATTTTTTGTGAGAAGACTAAAAGTCAATCAATCTCATTTCAAACCATTTTGCCACTTTGGTTTTTATCTTTAAACTTTTCTCCAAAGATTAGACTCTTGTCAATCCTTGTAGTGATGCAAACAACTATACTTCTACAATATGTAATGAAGTGAGATATTTTCCACTTGGGTGTTGAGTGAGGCATTGTTGATTTTAAAATCCAAGCCATGTCCTCCACTTTGAGATGATGCAAATTCTCCTTTCTCATGATTGTGGGTAGTAAGTATGTTTTCCACACGGACAATGACGATGATGTCTTATCTCTTAAAATCAACCAACACACTTGTGTTTCAAATTTTTAAAAGAGGAACTACGTGTACCCTGATCCCCTATTGCACGAAAGGTGGTACGTAGGCACTAAAGGTTCGCAACCGCGGGGGATGCAAAAATCATAAAAAATATATTTCTTTTCTCACCTCCACTGTCCATTTTATATACAACACATTTCATAGCCAAAATATACAAATTTTACAAAGAGGTTCCTGTGGAGTACCGTAGATGTTTAGGGTGCTAATACCTTTCCTTTTCATAACCAACCCCCTTACCTTGAATCTTTCCCCTTTTTTGGGTTACTCGCTCTTTTCCCATTCCTTTGGAAACAATAAAGCGCGGTGGAGATTTTTATTTTGATTTGTATAAAGTCTAGTCAATCCAATGGCTTAGTCTTGAACATTTCTACCGCTACAGAAAAATGGAGACTTCACTGGGGACAAATTGACCTCTTGCTGGTCCATCCCTAAGTGGGTTGAGCCTATCTTTGTTTATATCTGTATATGTGTTATTGTTGTTTATGTGTTATATTTTGTAGTTATATGCTTGTTTGGATTTTCCTGGTTTTCACGGTGCTTGGTGATTACTCGTAAGTCCTATACCCGGACTTGGGCAAACTTTAAGATAGGACGGGCGGTATAGTCATGTTAACTTTGAGGGAGTAATCCCAAAAAATGAGGCATGAGATCCCCCACTCAGTGGAGGCCCCTTTGACTGTAGTGTCGTTTATCGAGTAATCAGGAAGACGTACTACTTTCGACTTGAGAGCCTGCTGAAACTGAGGACCGTAGAATACCAAACCCATCTTGGCCTTTTAGGTGTAGTGCAGAAGCTATGACAGAGTAATCCAGAAATAGTTGTCACGCGATACTACGCTCGGATGAGTCTTTCTTGAGAATATTACTAACTACCGAGTTAATTGAGAAGTTGGTAATATCTGAAGGAAGGATGTAGACTTTGGGAACCTCTAGAATCTTGTTCGGCAGGTGATAACTCTTAGACAAACACCTTATGGGTAGTACCTTCAATCTCATGCTCGTGAAATTAAACCTATGAACCATATATATGTGATCTTGTGTGTGATTGTTGCATCATGCATCCATGCACTCATAAGCATATTTTGAAGAAAACAATATTTCAAGGGATTTAAAGGTTGACTTCTTGTGAATATCTCAGGTACTGTTAACCATGGATTCTGGAAAGAGAAAGACCGGGAAATACAGTTTCAAGGATCCCAAGATAGATGAGTTGATCAGTCTAATTCCAGAGATTGAGTGTCCTGCAGACTTTCAGAAGAAGTATGGATCTTTTATTCCTCTCATGAAGCTGAAGATGAAGGAGGGTATTCTATCGACCTTGAACCAGTTCTATGATCCGGTGTATCACTGCTTTACTTTTCCCGATTATCAGTTGATGCCTACACTGGAGGAGTATTCCTATCTATTGGATTTACCCGTTACTGATCGTGTTCCTTTTACTGGTTTGGAGGGTGAGCCAAAACCACATGAGATTTTTGCTTTGATTCATCTGGGGAAGTCTGAGGTGGAAGCCCATATGACTACTAAAGGAGAGATTAGAGGATTACCAGCTCAGTTCTTATTCGAGAAAGCTCATTACTTTGCCAGAATGAAGAGTACGGTTGCTTTTGAGGCCATCTTTGCTTTACTTGCTTATGGATTATTCTTATTTCCTAATGTGGACAAGTTTGTCGACATTAACGCTATCAGGATTTTCATGATTGGAAACCCGGTTCCAACACTGTTAGGTGATGCTTATTACTCTGTTCATCTTCAGAGTTCCTATCATTGGGGAATGATTATCTGTTGCACGCCTTTGTTGTACCGGTGTTTTATCTCTCATATGCCTCAGTCTGATGCTTTTTGGGATGTCAATAAGGAACCCCGTTGGGCTCCTAAGATCATGGCACTTACTCACTCGGATATTGATTGGTACCATCGAGCTTATCAGGAGGTAGAGATTATTGACAGTTGTGGTAGTTTCCCCAATGTACCGCTTCTTGGTACAAAAGGAGGAATTAACTATAAGCCTATTCCTGCACGGCGACAACTTGGTTATCCGATGAGGGATAAGCCAAACATTATTCATTTGAGTAGTTTCTTTCTGAAGGAAGGAGAAGACCACAGGGAATATAGGGAGAAGATTGCGAAGGCCTGGCGTCACATTCATAAGAAGAGTAGGAAGGATTTGGGACCTAGGGGTGTTGTTTCTTTGGAGCCATAGCTTCAGTGGGTCTGATCAAGAGCCATTCAGTTGAAGATGCCGTATACTCGGGAGACACCCATGCCTGATCTATTTGTGAAGACCACTCCTCTCTTATTAGACGATCTAGAAGAGCTGCAGCTTGCTTTGGTTAGGATGCAATGGGAAAGGGATGTTTGGAAGAACAAGTTCCAGACTTTAGAAGGTTCCTACAGAGCAGACCTGAAGGAGAAAGACGATTTGATTGAGATCCTTGAGAGTCGTGTGGTAGAGTCTATAGAGAGGCAAAGGGATTTATTTTCTCCTAAGCCTCAAACAGGTGTTGATTACTCACTTTCTGATTCAGATAATTGGAGATAAGTTGCCATCAGACATGTGGAAGAAAACCAAAGGTTGAGGGCTCAGATTTCTAGGCTCACATGGAAGCGCCAGCATACAGTTTGATCTCCACCAATTCTTTTTCTCAGGATTTTATATTGTATTTTTATCTTGTACTTGGGATCATTGAAACTTGTAATCCATTTTGATGTTATTATAATAAAAAATTTCAGTATTTCAAAAGCTTTATTACTTTGATGTTTGCAATATGTCTATAAATCTTAAATCCCTTGAAATATTAAATAATGAAGTAAAAATAATCATATGCATTGCATATCATGCATCATATTGCACATATTTCTTGCATTTGTTATGCATATCCAGGTGCCTTACCCATCTTTCTACTTCATTCAGCAAGTTGACTCATCGCTACAACACTCGAGCTAATTTCAAAAAAAAAGATGGACAACTTAGAATAGGAGAATCGCGAGCTACGTGAAGAAGTTTCTGCTTTGAAGGCTGGATCGGCCAACTTGACTACTTTGATGGAAGCTCTGGTGGTTACTCAGAATCAGCCACCGAGTGTTCAACCTCAACCAACAAGGGCAAGTACTAAAGTTCCGACTATTCATGTATCCGCTACTCCAGTTGTTGTTCAAAACCGTATGCCTCAAGGTTATCCGTGGGGAATGCCAGAGAATTTTGCACCTGAAGGTTTCAATCTTGGCCCTCAAGATGCTCTGATGGTTCATATTGTTGTTACTCCGGCGCCTCTTGTGGTGCATGTTGTCCCTGCTGCACCTCCTTCGGTGAATTTGGTTCCGTTTGTTAATGAAGATGTGTGTCGTCCTTTCCCTCTGCCGAGTGAAGACTTGGGTATTTATGACAGAATGGATGATTTTCAAGAACAGTTTGATAGAATGCAAAGAGAGATGAAGGCTCTTAGGGGAAAAGAGCTATTTGGGCAGAATGTAAATGAGCTGTGTTTGGTCCCAAATGTAAAGGTGCCTGCTAAGTTCAAGTTCCCGGAATTTGAGAAGTACAAGGGCAACACTTGCCCTCGTGCTCACTTGGTGATGTACGTGAGGAGAATGTCTACCCACACCGATGATCAGCGTTTGTTGATTCACTTTTTCCAGGATAGTCTGACCGGTGCAGCGTTGAAGTGGTACATGAGTTTAGACAGCGCCAACATCCATACTTTTAATGATTTGGGAGAAGCATTCATCAAACAATACAAATACAATATGGATATGGCGCCCGACCGTGACCAGCTTAGGGCCATGGTTCAGAAAGACAGGGAATCGTTCAAAGAGTATACGCAGAGATGGCGCGAAGTAGCTGCACAAGTGATTCCTCCCATGGAGGAGAAGGAAATGACTAAAATTTTTTTAAAGACGTTGGGAGCTTTCTACTACGAAAGAATAGTAGCAAGTGCCCCAAGTGATTTTACAGAGATGGTAGGAATGGGTGTCCGCCTAGAAGAGGCAGTAAGAGAAGGCCGTTTGACGAAGGGTGAAGGATTTGGAGGTGTGAAGAAGCCATCTTATGGGTTTACCAAGAAGAAATTAGGGGATACTAATGTTTTCATACAAGAGAGGAAAGTAAATGCTCCTAGAAGGAATTATCAGCGTCACCAGCAAGTCACCTCAGCTACTCCTGTAATGAGTGCCGCTCCAACTACCGTTGCTTATCAAAGACCGTCCCAACAGGGAAACCAAGGGAATAATCAGAGAAGGGAGAACTATGACCCTATTCCCATGAGGTATGCAGATCTACTACCGACATTGATTCATAAGAAGTTGGTCCAAACACGACCACCTCCCGCCGTTCCATCACCATTGCCTTGGTATTACAAAGCAGACCAGACGTGTTCCTTTCATCAGGGAGCACCAGGGCATAGTGTTGAGAATTGTTATCCTTTAAGGACTGAAGTGCAAAGGTTGGTGAAGTCTGGAATTCTATCTTTCAAAGACATGGGACCTAATGTGAAAGACAATCCTCTACCCGAGCATGGGGGAGTGAATGCTGTAAATATGGTGGCCGATTATCCAGGTGACTTTCAGATTTTTGACATTAATCTGGTTAGAGGATATTTGGTGAAGATGCACACAGACCTCTATGAATTCAGCTACTATACGCATGACCATGCCGGTTGTGTTGTTTGCAGTATAGACATACAGGGTTGCGAGAAGATAAAGGCTGATTTAGAGGAGATGATGGATGAGGGTTTAATCCATATAATCAGGCCTAGGGCGGAGTATGAAGAGGAAGTGAATATGGTGTCTGGATGTCCGGGTGAATTCATAATTTTTTATATGGAGTATTTGAATGAGGATCTCGTGCAGTTGCATGCTACCTTCTGCCGTACTGCTGGCAGGTGGAACACCAATATGGATCTTGTATAGTTTGTTGACGAGACCCCCGAGGATGTTCTATTGTGAGAGAGGGTGTTCAGTTGCTGTTAAACAATGGAACTATCAAGATCACAGGTCAGAGAGATGATTATCATGAGATCAATATGGTTGAAGTTTGTTTAATGGAAGAAGAATAAAAGGAAGAGTATGCTTCTGCGGATGAGTATTTCTCTTCAGACGAAGATTTATTTTCCGAAAATGACCTTTTGATGGATGATTGTCTTAAGGAAGGGGTAAACGTCATTGTACCTTTTTTTGGTGCACCCTCTCATCTTGAAGTGGAGTACCATAGCAAACCAGCTGTTACCCCATTGGTAATTAGTCTGCCAGGTCCTATTCCCTATAAATCAGATAAGGTCGTGCCTTACAAATACAACGCTGCAATCTTAGAAGATGGGGTGGAAGTTCCCATCCAGGCAATGCCTGATGTTGGAAATATAGCTAAAAATAGCAGGGTGACCCGTAGAGGTGGTGTGTTTGCGCCAGTTGTTCGAAAAGATTTTGTTGCTGGAAAGAAAATTGCTGAGAATGATGAACCTAAGAAGGCTACAGGAGAGACTAGTGGAGCTACATTAGGGAAAGAAGTGGATGATATTTTGAAGTTAATTAAGATGAGCGACTACAGAATTGTAGATTAGCTATTACAGACTCCTTCAAAGATATCTATCCTAGCTTTATTAATGAAGTCCTCCGCTCATAGAGAATCACTGATGAGAGTATTAGACCAAGATTTTTTGGAGAGTGACATGCCATTAGATTAATTCAACAGTGTAATTGGAAACATTACATCATGTAACAACTTGAGTTTATGCGATGATGAGTTACCAGATGAAGGGAGGAATCACAACCTAGCCCTCCACATATTTATGAACTGCAATAATGATTCGCTGTCCAATGTTCTAATTGATAATGGATCCGCGTTGAATGTTATACCGAGGAGTACTCTCATGAAGTGAACGTATCAGGGAACACCTATGCGCCCGAGTGGCATCATTGTGAAGGATTTTGATGGGTCTAGGAAATCTGTCATCGGTGAAGTGGACTTGCCCATCCATATAGGACCACATTTGTTCTTGATAACCTTCCAGGTCATGGACATTATTACCGCATATAGTTGTTTGCTAGGACGGCCATGGATACACGAAGCATGGGCTGTCACTTCAACTCTGCATCAAAAGCTAAAATTTATGCGTGAAGGGAAGGTAGTAATCATAAATGGGGAACAAGCGTTGTTGATATCCCATATATCCTCTTTCAGTATTATAGAAGCGGATGAGGCTGTTGTTGGATCCCAGTTCCAAGCCTTATCCATTGACAACATAAGGAGGAATGAGAATCCTGTGGTTTCCCTGAAGGACGTGCAGCAAGTTGTGCGCAATGGTCATGACGCAATTTGGGGACGACTTGTGGATCCACCCGTGAACAAGAATAGAACTGGTTTGGGTTTCTCTTCTGTGAACAATTATCATGATGTTTTCCGCAGCGGAGGCTACCTCCATCCAATTGGTTCTGGAATTAATTCTGTTGAAGAGGATGTAGCAGAGCAGGAAGTACCGAATTATGTAACGCATGGAGTCCGAGTTCAGAACTGGGTCACCATTGATGTTCCTTCTTGCATAAATGTTTCAAAGTAATTTTTTTTGTTAATCTGTTTTTTCTTTTGAAAAGCTTTCACTCTGCCCAAGGTGGAAGTATTAATGTTGTAAGGCTTATCTGTTTGCTATGACTTTTAAGATCATTAATAAAAGTTGTCTTTGCTTCCAAAAATGTGTCTTTATTTTCTTCATTTTTTTTGGGAAATGGTAATAAAAAAAACCTTTCAAAATAAATAATAACTGAAAATTAATTTGCATGATCACTTGTTATATGTGTAAGTTTCTAAAAGCAATCATAAATCATATGTGTAGATTAATTAAAAAACCCGTTGAGTACAATGACCCTGCACCCTCTCCCAACTTTGAATGTCCTGTGTTTGGGGCTGAAGAAGAAGATTATGATGAGATTCCGAAAGAGGTCTCACGGTTGCTTGAGCACGAGGAAAATACCATTCAGCCATATAAGGAGCCTTTGGAAGTGATTAATTTGGGTTCAGAAGAAGATCCGAAGGAAGTCAAGATTGGAGCATCGTTGCATCCTAGTGTAAAGAGCGGGTTGATTGAGTTGTTGAAAGAGTATGTGGATATTTTTGCTTGGTCTTATCAAGATATGCCTGGTCTAGATACAGACATTGTCGAGCATCGTTTGCCGTTGAAGCCAGAGTGTTCGCCAGTTAAACAAAAGTTGAGAAGAACCCACCCAGATATGGCAGTAAAAATAAAAGAGGAGGTCCTAAAGCAGATTAATGATGGTTTTCTTGTGACGTCAGTGTATCCTCAAAGGATTTCCAATATTGTCCCAATACCGAAAAAAGACAGAAAAGTCCACATGTGCGTAGATTACAGAGATCTAAATAAAGCTAGTCCAAAAGATGATTTTCCATTGCCTCACATTGACATGTTAGTGGACAGCACAACAAAATTCAAAGTATTCTCGTTCATGGACGGATTTTCTGGGTATAATCAAATAAGAATGGCTCTAGAGGACATGTAAAAAGCGACATTTATAACCCCCTGGGGAACATTCTGTTACAGAGTGATGACCTTTGGGTTGAAGAACGCTGGTGCAACGTACCAGAGGGCTATGACAACCCTATTCCATGATCTGATGCACAAAGAAATAAAAGTATATTTTGATGATATGATTGCCAAATTCCAAACTGAAGAAGGGCATATAGAAGATTTGTTGAAGTTGTTTCAGCGTTTGAGGAAATATTATCTCCGCTTGAATCCAAATAAATGCACCTTCGGTGTTAGATCTGGGAAATTGTTGGGTTTTATTGTTAGCTAGAAAGGAATTGAAGTTGGCCCTGATAAAGTCAAAGCAATTCAAGAAATTCCAGCACCAAGAACTGAAAAGAAAGTCAGAGGCTTCCTTGGGCGTTTGAATTATATTTCCAGATTTATTTCCCACATGACTGCAACTTGTGAACCGATCTTTAAGTTGTTAAAGAAAGATCAAGGTTGTGTGTGGACAGATGACTTCCAAAGGGAATTTGAGAGTATTAAAGAATATCTGCTTGAACCTCCTATTTTTCTCCCTCCCGTAGAAGGAAGATCGTTGATTATGTATCTAACAGTGTTAGATAAATCCATGGGTTGTATTCTGAGACAACAGGATGAAACAGGAAAGAAGGAGTTCGCCATTTATTATCTCAGCAAAAAGTTCATTGATTGTGATTCGCGGTATTCCAAGCTAGAAAAGACATGTTGTGCTTTGGCTTGGGCGGCAAAGCGTTTGCGGCAGTATATGTTGAATCATACCACTTGGTTGATCTCCAAAATGGATCCAATCAAGTATATTTTTGAAAAGCCTGCTCTTACTGGGAGAATTTCCCGCTGGCAGATCTCGTTATCTGAATATGATATTGAGTACCGCACTCAAAAGGCTATTAAAAGTAGTGTGTTGGAAGATTACCTTGCTCACCAGCCGATGGAAGATCATCTGTCTGCAGAATATGAATTCCCCGATGAGGATGTGATGTTCCTAAAAGTGAAAGATTATGATGAAACATTGCCTGAGGAGGGCCCTGACCCTGAATCTCATTGGAGTATGATATTTGATGGAGTGGTGAATGCTTATGGTAAAGGAATTGGTGCTGTGATTGTCACTCCTCATGGACCGCATATTCCTTTTACTGCGAGGTTAACATTTGATTGCACTAATAATATGGCGGAATATGAGGCTTGCATCATGGGTCTTGAGGAAGCTATTGATCTCAGAATCAAAATTCTAGATGTGCATGGTGATTCTGCTTTGGTGATAAATCAAATTAAAGGATAATGGGACACTTGTCACCCTGGCTTGATCCCTTATAAAGATTATGCTAGAAGATTACTACCCTTCTTCAATAAAGTTGAATTCCATCACATTCCTAGAGATGAAAATCAAATGGCGGATGCTCTGGCAACTCTGGCTTCCATGTACCAAGTGAATACTTGGAATGATATAACCCGAATTACAGTTCGACGACTAGATATGCCTGCTCATGTGTTTGCAACAGAGGAGGTAGCAGATGAGAAACCTTGGTATTATGATATCAAGCATTTTCTTCAGACTCAGGAATACCCGATTGGTGCGTCGAGGACAGATAGAAAGACACTGAGAAGATTGGTAGGCAGTTTCTTCCTCAGTGAAAATGTGTTATACAAGAGAAATTATGACATGGTCTTGATCAGATGTGTGGATAGACACGAAGCATACATGTTGATGCATGAGATTCATGAAGGTTCATTTGGCACTCATGCTAAAGGACATTCGATGGCTAAAAAGATGCTAAGGGCAGGTTACGATTGGTTGACAATGGAATCTGACTATTACAAATTTGCAAAGAAGTGCCATAAATGCCAAATTTATGTAGATAAAGTCTATGTGCCTCCGAAACTTCTCAATGTGATTTCCTCCCCATGGCCTTTCTCTATGTGGGGTATTGACATGATCGGGATGATAGAACCCAAAGCTTCGAATGGACACCGTTTCGTCTTGGTAGCAATTTATTACTTTACCAAATGGGTAGAGGTTGCTTCATATGCCAATGTTACCAAACATGTTGTTATGCGCTTCATCAAAAATAATCTTATATGCTGGTATGGTGTGCCGAGCAAAATCATCATTGATAATGGATCGAATTTGAACAACAAGATGATGACAGAACAGTGCGAAGAATTCAAGATTGTCCATCATAATTCATCTCCATACAGGCCAAAGATGAATGGGGCTGTTGAAGCTGCTAATAAGAATATCAAGAGAATTATCCAGAAAATGGTTGTCACTTATAAGGATTGGCATGAAATGCTCCCTTTTGCTCTGCATGGATATCGAACATTTGTCCGCACTTCAACAGGAGCAACCTCGTTCTCCCGGTGTATGGAATGGAAGCTGTAATCCCTGTCGAGGTAGAGATTCCCTCATTGCGTGTGATAATGGAAACCAAGTTGGCAGAGGCTGAATGGTTCCAGACCAGGTTTGACCAATTGAATTTGATTGAAGAGAAGAGAATGACAGCTTTGTGTCATGGGCAATTATATCAGAAAAGAATGAAGAAAGAATTTGATAAAAGGGTCAAACCTCGTGAATTCATAGAAGGCAACCTCGTGCTCAGGAAGTTCATGTCTTTCAACACTGATTCTAGGGGCAAGTGGACTCCCAATTTTGAAGGCCCGTATGTTGTCAAGAAAGCCTTCTCTGGTGGTGCATTAATTCTTGAAACTATGGATGGCGAGGAGTTCGCACGTCCCATGAATGCTGACGCAACCAAGAAATAATTCGCTTAAAGTAATAAAAGAACAGCTCGCTAAGTTGAAAACCTGAAAGGGCGACTTAGGAAAAAATGAGCGTCTCGGTAGGCCGAAAACCCGAAAGGGCGGTCTAGGCAAAACTTAGAGACATAAACATAATAAATTTCTCGCTAAGTTGAAAACCCGCAAGGGCAGCTTAGGCAAAAGTTAGGGATTTTCTTGGCAAGTAACTACGTCAGTCAAGACTTGATTGATGAAGCAACAATCTTCTCGGATCATCACCACACTTCAACAAAAGATGCAGCTCAGGATTTCAAAATTTGTTAGGGAGGATAGTGGTCATTGTATCTCAATGTATCTTTTCCATTATGTATTACCATTTCCCAAACTTTGTAATCATCCGTGGAGTCTCGCCATTCGCAGACTACCATTCCATTAATGAAATTCGAGCTTTTTCCCAATTCTTTGTGTTCTTATTTTATTTAGCTTGCAAAGACTCCATTTATTACTGATAATAACTTTTAAAGCAAAAAGATTAAAAAGCAAAATTGACTTTTCAGAAAAATAGATCTTTACAATTTAATTTACTTTGGGATTTGTGATGAAACAATGACAACAAAAATGGTGACCCCAAGAATGAACAAACTCTGGTTGTTTTAAGAAGATTTACTTCCTTCATGAAAGTTTTCTCAAGTCATTTTGCTGGTATGTGCGCAATCTTTGTGTGTTTCTCAGATAGTTAAAGATGATACCAGTTGGTGTAAGGTGCAGTATTGGGTTTGTGATCCCATTATCCCCAGTCAGGTCTTGGTTCACTTTTGATTTTGGGTTTGCATGGTCAGAAACCTCCGTCCCAGATTCTCCAGCGAAGTCTTCCCTCATATGATGAAGGGTTTTATTCCCTTGGTGTCCTAAGATGTCGCTCTTTCTGCAGTATTGGCATTATTATTGGTATTTAGTTCCCAGACAACTAGACCAGGGTAATATCTCTTCTGAGAAGTGTTGAAATGATTTTCAACCTTTGGGTTTTCACCCACCAAGTGCTGGGTTCGATTTAAAATCCCCATGGGTTTGACTTCTCTCTATATTGTTGACTTCTTGATTCCCAGGGAGGCTATCCCAAGGCATCTTTTGTTGGATTATGTTTTCATGATGTAAAGATTCAATCCACATTTTTCTCCAGGGAGTTAGGCTTGAATTCCCCAGTGAGGTTTGATTATTTCGACGTCAGTCTTCTTTATTTGAGGCTGGTCTTGCAATCTCCAGTAAGCATGTTACTTTTGGAAAACTGGTTGTTCCGATGAATCCAGAAGAAGGATGTTATATCCCGGTATCTGTTTGATTTGGCTACCTCCGGATTATGTTTCTCCTCAGTGAAGTTAAGGAAGGCAATAGGTTTGGTTTCCGCAGTTGGCTTTTACCTTTCTTGGACTGATCTTTCGAGTTGAAGTTTAGCCCGATGTTGTTAGTACCTGAGGCGTTTTTGTTTGTTTGTACTGACTGTGTATCCTTTTACCAGCATATGCACGATAGCATTCATACATTCATACATACATCATGCATGGCTAAAAATCATCGTTCATTGACATTGTGTTCTAATCTTCCTGCAATGCTCTTTGCTTAGTTGAATTTGGTTTTCCCTCTTGAGTTTTATTTCTCAAAGGATGTATCTTCATTGGCCATCTTGCTCCAATTTATTTCTGATTTAGATTTGTGGTTGCATGACAATATTATTTACTTTGGATTTCTAAAAACTATGAGTTTTGGTTTGTGCATTTATTTTGCACGGGAAGACTTTATCTCCTCAACAGCAATATCGTGGCATTTCTTGGGGAAGTCATATTTCTATCCCCAGAAAGTCATTTCTTTTTGCAATTCTCGATGACAACAAGTAACAAGTCTCTTTATTTGAGACAACTTATGCTTGATCTTTTCCAGGAAGATTTCCTTGGTTAAATAAGAAGTTGAGACCCGTTCTAGGTGAAACACCAAAATTTTAGGGAAAACTTGATATATTTTCTCTTTCTACCTTCAGTGAACGTTGGTAGGACATCGACAGTGAACGTCGATGTTTATCTTTTTGCTATCTTCAGTGAATGTTGATAGTTCATCGTCAGTGAACGACGATGATATGATATTTTCACTTTCTACCTTCAGTGAACATTGGTAGGACATCGGTTGTGAACGTTGGTGTTTATCTTTTTGCTATCTTCAGTGAAAGTTGATAGTTCATTGTCAGTGAACAGTGGTGATATGATATATTTTCTCTTTCTACCTTCAGTGAATGTTGGTAGGACATCGACAGTGAACGTCCGTGTTTGTTATCTTTTTGATATCTTCAGTGAACGTTGATAGTTCATCGTCAGTGAACGATGATGATATGATATTTTCTCTTTCTACCTTCAGTGAACATTGGTAGAACATCGACAGTGAACGTTGGTGTTTATCTTTTTTCTATCTTCGGTGAACGTTGATAGTTCATCGTCAGTGAACGACGGTGATATGATATGTTCTCTTTCTACCTTCAGTGAACGTTGGTAGGACAGCAGCAGTGAACGTCGATGTTTATCTTTTTGATATCTTCAGTGAATGTTGATAGTTCATCGTCAGTGAACGACGATGATATGATATTTTCTCTTTCTACCTTCAGTGAACGTTGGTAGGACATCGGCAGTGAACATCGGTGTTTATCTTTTTGCCATCTTCAATGAACGTTGATAGTTCATCGTCAGTGAATGGCGATGATATGATATTTTCTCTTTCTACCTTTAGTGAATGTTGGTAGGACATCAGCAGTGAACGTCGGTGTTTATCTTTTTGCTATCTTCAGTGAACGCTGATAGTTCATCGTCAGTGAACGGCGATGATATGATATTTTTTCTTTCTACCTTCAGTGAACATTGGTAGGACATCGTCAGTGAACGTTGGTGTTTATCTTTTTGCTATCTTCAGTGAACGTTGATAGTTCATCGTCAGTGACCAATGATGATATGATATTTTCTCTTTCTACCTTCAGTGAATGTTGGTAGGACATCAGCAGTGAACGTTGGTGTTTATCTTTTTGCTATCTTCAGTGAACGTTGATAGTTTATCGTTAGTGAACGGAGGTGATATGATATTCTCTCTTTCTACCATCAGTGAACGTTGATAGAACATCGACAGTGAACGTTGGTGTTTATATTTTTGCTATCTTTAGTGAACATTGATAGTTCATCGTCAGTGAACGGTGGTGATATGATATATTTTCTCTTTCTACCTTCAGTGAAAGTTGGTAGACCATCGGCAGTGAACGTCGATGCTTGTTATCCTCCTCTCTGATTTAGTTCTTTTGGTTCACCAGTGATTTACTTTCCTGGTGGGGTTGCTCATTTGTTTCTTCATTCTTATTGCATCCTCAGTGATACTTTGCGTCTCTTTGGTACTGATCATATGCATTCATATGCATAAGCATTTGCATGGAATCATAGGGCCAAAAATAGGGTTTGTTTTATATTTAAGTATCTTCGATCACGTCGACACGAAGATTTTTAACCTTCGTATCTCCAGATAGAAGAAACCTAAATAAGGGCAGCTGTTGTACCCCAATTTTTGCCCATAAGATTCCTTCATCATACCATATTGTTTCAATCACAACAAGATCATATTAAGGCTTTTGGTTCTTCTCCCTATCCCTAGCTTTGCTCTTTTGAGGAGTTACCAAACACCTTGACTTGTTTTCTTTTGTGATCATGAATATTTTTTCTTTTATTTTCTCTCTAATTAATAAAATGCAATGTTGGTTTGTCTTACTTGTTAATAATGTAGGTAAAGGCAAAGAGGTGTAGCAAGTTGCTTCATGGGTTCATGAGTTTATTTCCATGCCCTAGTCAATAGGTTGAGAAATTCAAACTCCACTGTTGAATTGGTTTTGGTGGCTATGAGTCCACATCATCATCCTCAATAACTTCTATTCACAAAGGAAGAATATTGGCACAAGAAGTTTGTTCAAACTTGTCAAAGTTCCTCAAAGCATTCTCTTGATCTAGAGGCTAGGGTTTTGAATTTTAAAGGAGCATATCTTGCTCATATTTTGGTATTTTTGAGTGATTCCAAGGACATCCTTCTCTTCAAAGAGTTACCAACAAATCACTTCAAAAGTTCCAAGGAGTTCTCATATGGAAGGAACTTGGTGAAGAAGAAAGATTACAAGTCATCTAGATGAATCCCCAATTTTCCATGTGTGACTTCAAATGGTCATAACTTGGTCAATTTTTATCACCTTGAGCCAATTCTTTTTCCATGATGATCTTAAGGATGTGTAATTCATGCCTTGATTTATGTGCAAAGTAAGAAAATGGATGGAAGTTTCCTTAAGAATGCAAAAGATTATAGGTCATTTCATGATTTTTGGCCAACTTCAACATGTCATAACTTGCTCAATTTTTAGATATTTTGAGTGGTTCAAATTGAAAAATGTCATTCAAGAGATCTACTTCATTCCATATTTTTTGGTCAAGAGCAAATTCTAAGTGGAAGGTCATGTTTGGATACAAAAGATTATAGGTCATTTTTAAAGAAGAATTTGAAATATTTCGAAGTATGGAAAGTCAACTCTTTTTCTTCAACTTTGACTCCATGTAACTTTCAGTTCAAGCATCCATTTTATTCCACTTTTTCCATTGCAAAGCTTGTAACCTCATCTTTCCAAAGCATCAACAATTATGCCCTAAGACCCCTTGAGGTGGAAATGACATGGATTTGAATTTGGTAGTTTGAAACTGAATTTTTCACAAAGTCAGGATTTTGAAATCTTTGTTTTGGCTTCTAATCACAAGTTTTCCACTCGTTTTTGTTTCTAATCATGATTAGAAAATTGCCAGAAGTGATTAGCATCATGAAACGCACGATTTGGATGAGTTTTAATCAAGTTTGAGTCACACTTTCTTTATGATGCAGACCCACACGGATTCCTTCCAAAACGCATCATTTGCTATTCCTTTTGATCCCATTTGCTTCCCTATAAATAGAGGGTCACCCCCATCTATTTTCCCAAGCTTGGATAGCCAGAATCACCCTGCCAAACTTGTTTCACAACCCAGAATTCAACAACTTCGAAATTCATTCTCAAGCCTTTTTCAATCCATTTGCCTCCTCAATTCACCTTCCTTGATCTTCCCTGAAGCTAACCATATAATTACATTCAAGAATCATGCCCTATAATGTTCCATAGAAGTCTAGTATCAGAGCTCTGCAACTCAACTTCAATAGGTAGATTCCTTCATCAATTCTTCAAAACTCTGATATCATTGTGTTGCTCTCATTTCCCTGGTTCTAGTCGTAACACATACATTTCACTGGAAACACATTTTGACCATGAATTTTCTAATCCCTTTTCAAAACATTCCTTATAAATTGCTTGAGCTAGAATTTATATAAATTTGGCGCGAGGGTGTGGTTGTTTTCGTCTTGAAGAGACGAAGCGATTGGCATAGGTCTGAGCTTCTGATTTTACAGTTTGAGAGACCTGCAAATCACATTGGCTGGAGGTTGAAGATGACCTACATGTCATCTTCCAACCAATGATGGCACGCCACTTGTTATTTTAAAAAATCTGATTTATTAATGATAATGTACATTATTCACTAATGACCATGATATGCACAGCGCGCCTGATCCCTTGGATTTGATTACTAACGCGTTTTGACTCTCATCCAATGGTCCACATATTTTACTTTTATTTTCTTTTTCTGATTTTTATATTTTAATTGTTTTAAATGTTAAAAAATCATGGAAAATTCATTTTTAGTCCAAAAAATCTGAAAAAATTATGAAAAATATTTTTGATTATTCTCTTTCTGATTTTTATTTTTTCACAATTTAATTTTATGTTTTGGTATTTTATATAAATTTTACACTTATTTGATTTGTTTAAAATGTTTAAAAATACTTTTATACATTTTTAAATTCTGAAAAAATTATGGGATGATCCAATGATATTGTAACAAATATTGGTGACCTTATTTTATTTTTGTTTCTGACTTTACTATTTTTTACTATTTTTGTTTATTTTACCCATTTATTTTAATTTTGAAATATAGTTTCTGACTTTTTAAAATTACCAAAATTTTTGTAAAATTACTTGGCCTCTTTTCTGATTTTTCTATGGTCTTATTTTTAATTTCTTGATTAATTTGAATATAATTGATATTTTCTTCATTATTTTCCATTCTTTAAACATTTTTAAACCTTTTAATGTATATATTAAATATGATATTATTTTGTGATTATTTTCAGGCTGTCTTGAGTTGGTTTTTTGATCATGGCTTTATTAACATCATTGGATCTTAGGTGTTGAGTTCAACTCCACCAAAATGGATGAATGATTTTAATAATAGTTAGATTAAATTTTTAATTCAAAAGTGGTTTATTCATCTTTTTGCCCTAATCCTCTTCATCTCATCCCCTTCTCATTGCACTAAATGTTGTTGGAGCATGATCTCTATATCATGTCTCAAAACAAATGGTGCATAGATTGCTATTGACCGACCTTAAAATAGGTGCGACTTCTATATAAGTCTACTTACGATTGCTTAACATAACGCTAAATTTTGTCCCGATTCGAATAAATGATCATTCATGGCCCAAAATTATGATTGCAAGCCCAAGTATGTTAATTTGATCTATTTGATCCAATAACCTTGAGATTCATTGTGTGGAGGCTTTGGTTCTACCAATCCTCTAATGGATCTACAACACCTTTGGTCAACGCGGATCACTTAAACATCGTTGATCATTAAATGGTACTTATGAGAATTCCAAATGGATGATATACTTGACAAAAAGAAAATGCAACTTGTTGTGTGGAGGCTTTAGTTCTACCAATCCTCTAAAGAGTTCCAAATGCAAGTTTCAAGATGGTCATCCAACTAACCACTAATTATTGACTTGTTTATCTTATGCTTTTATTCTTTTTATGCTTCATGTACTATTTATTTTTTAGCATTTTCATTTCATGCCATTTTCATCTTTGCTCATTTGAGAATTTATTTTCTTGTCATTTTTACTTTGCTCACTTGAGCTTTTCCTTTCTTTTCCTAAGATACTTAATAATCAACATAAACCCTAAAAAACTCTTAATGGTACTTGGACTATTTGGTTACTATCCTTGGCATTATGGAGCATGGGACTATTTCTTGGACTTAGGATTAGAAACCTTGGCCTATCTTGGAGACATTGTGATTTTTATCTAATTTATTTGTCTGGAGTTCTTGAGGTTTACCTCAATACATTGGGTTGCTTGTATACAGTCGTTACTCTGCCCAATTTTTATGAAGACTTAATACACTTGAAGAGGTCTAGTATCTTTGCTTGCTTGGTTTCAATCTAAAGAATGGGAATTCTATCTTGGCTCATAATGTCAAGTTTTGGCTTCTTGTTGGTTAGATGGATCTTATCCTTAGCTTTTACCTTATGCTTTAGGATAGTCTCTTCTTCTCCTCCCACCTTCTTTAATTTCAAATATATTCTCCCTCCTTTTGTAAACTCTTCTTGTTTTGAAACTTAAGCTACTTTCATAATAAACTTGGACTTAGGTACATGCATTTTCAAAACATTTTCATCAATAAACTTCAATCAATTTAATAATACTTTGACATTTTTTGTGAGAAGACTAAAAGTCAATCAATCTCATTTCAAACCATTTTGCCACTTTGGTTTTTATCTTTAAACTTTTCTAAAAAGATTAGACTCTTGTCAATCCTTGTAGTGATGCAAAAAACTATACTTCTACAATATATAGTGAAGTGAGATATTTTCCACTTGGGTGTTGAGTGAGACATTGTTGATTTTAAAATCCAAGCCATGTCCTCCACTTTGAGATGATGCAAATTCTTCTTTCTCATGATTGTGGGTAGTAAGTATTTTTTCCACACGGACAATGACGATGATGTCTTATCTCTTAAAATCAACCAACACACTTGTGTTTCAAATTTTTAAAAGAGGAACTATGTGTACCCTGATCCCCTATTGCACGAAAGGTGGTACATATGCACTAAAGGTTCGCAATCGCGGAGGGTGCAAAAATCATAAAAGAATATATTTCTTTTCTCACCTCCACCATCCATTTTATATACAACACATTTCATAGCCAAAATATACAGATTTTACAAAGAGGTTCCTGTGGAGTACCGTAGATGTTTAGGGTGCTAATACCTTCCCTTTGCATAACCAACCCCCTTACCTTGAATCTTTCCCCTTTTTTGGGTTATTCGCTCTTTTCCTATTCCTTTGGAAACAATAAAGCGCAGTGGCGATTTTTATTTTGATTTGTATAAAGTCTAGTCAATCCAATAGCTTAGTCTTGAACATTTCTACGCTACAAGGACCATCCCTTCTAGCGTAACCAAACTGCCGTAGTGCCAAACAAGGATTATAAGTGATTCCTCCCCTAATTACTAAGAGAGGGACATTAGGGAATTCACCACAGCAATCGATGATGGTAACATCTTCTGAGGACCGTGAACACCAATGAATGTCTGAATGTGTAAGGGACATCAGCCTATGAGACCATTTCATACCCTGCTCATTCTTCAAAATAGGCCTGGATATGTGCGAAATAAACCACCTAGCCAACAGAGGAGTGCAACACTAGAGGGCCCCTCTTCTCTTTAGAGTGCGAGTATACAAAGAGTGTAAAATGTCCCCAAGTAATGTAGGTACCTGATTATGAGATTGAAACAACTTAATAGTATTCGCATCTACGAGCTGGTCCACATTACGGAAAAGTACCATCCCGTAGATGAAGAGTGCGAATACCTGTTCAAAAGCTTGTAAATCTAGGGTATCCCAAATATAATAAGCCTTCTCGAATAGAAATTTAATCGAGATTCCTTGGACAGTTCCTCTAGTTTCCCAATTTGTCACTCCGTTGGACCGTTGTAAGGATAGAGCTCGAGCAATCTCTTCAGGCTTTGGATGTTCTTTCATACCTTTGAAAGGTTACTGGTCAAGAATAGGTACCCCCAACAACTGATAAAATTCCTCCATAGTAGGCACTAGTTGGTAATCCGAGAAAGTGAAACAGTGGTGCAAAGGATCGAAGAACTGAAATGGCATTTTTAACAATTCTTCATCTGGTTTTGAAGTGACCAAGTTGAGAAACCGACCATGTTTTTCAGTGAAGGGAGAGCTTTCAGGAATCCTTAATGCCAAGTCCTTTAGTTGGAGAGGCACTTTCACAAGGTTAATCTGGATAGTATTCCTACGGGCGGATTCCATGTCTTACAAAACAAAGCAAAGATGAGCCCTAGAAAGTCCTTGAAATGGTCAGTATGATATGCCCTGCTTATGATGTCATGATTATGCTAGAAAACACATGTATAGAAAGCAACAAACAAGTCACACTAAGTCCTGCATGAGATTTAAGGTCATACCCTCTTGAAGCTGGATTGGTTCAACATGTCCTATAAATAGAAATCGGGTTCTATGGGATCTGAATATCACCGATCTTCCCCCAAGCTTCGTTCAATAGGTGATGACTCGCAACCGCACAAAATTCAAGAGTCAAACCTCAATGAGTGTAGCATGGAGTATCTGTCGACCTTGGGAATACAACAAAGTCGACTATCTCGCTATGTCCTACTGGCTAAGTTGTGCGATTAAAGGTTCTAAGATCAGTTGATGCTTTATGACACGACGTGGCGGCCCCGTACTCTCCCTGATTGACTCAAGGGTTACTGGTTCCAACCAAAGTGCCACATCAATATAGCTACTGCTTCAACCGTGTCGGTATACCCCGCACAGTTCCATCACAGTTTAGTGCTACTTACCTAAAAGGTGTCCCCAGATCCGGGTGTAGGATCTACATAACCCCAACAAAACCCTTGAATATAAAGCAGGAAAAGCAAAAAACAAGCAAGCATTTTTAGAAGTAACCTAGATCCTAAGGAATACCCCACTTATTATTCCCCAACAGAGTTGCCAGTTATGTGATACGGTGGCAGAACTGACTGTTATACTTGTTTGTGTTTTTTATTTGCAAATGTTGCGGTAAATAAGAGTCGCCACCGAATTTTATTTCATCCAATAGAGCAAAAGAAAAAAGTACCGAAAAACCTTCTTTCGAGATGTTTCTAAGTACGGGGGGTAGATTATACAAAGGGAAGGTGTTAGCACCCTTTATATCCGTGGTTTTTCACGGGCTCTTAGGTACTTGCTCATTTTGAAATTGCTTGTGGGTGTTTTGAAAAAAGTTTTGTTTACTTCGTGATAACCCTTGTATCGTTCCTCAAGAGTGTGACAAAGTTATTTTAAAAATTGTTTTTAAAAAGTGTTTGGTGTGAAAGATTTTTTTGTCTTGAGCAAGTACTTAAGAGTTTTCTACCTACTCGAAAAAAAGTCTGTTCGTTTTCGTTTCATTTAGACAGCACTATCCTATTATTAAGGAGTAGGTAGCCCTATCGTTGGAATTTTAAAGGACATTCGAAAGGGACGAAATGGTCATTGATGGCAACAAGTAAGGATACCTTAGCATTTCGAAGGGACTATCGTCATAAGATCATTTTTTTGTAAGCAACTCGAGGGACAAGTAGGGACTATGATCTTTATTATGACTTTGAATCGCGGGTCTTTACTAAGATATCCCTACATTCGAGGGACGTGACCTTTGTTTTCCGAGGCAACCAAGTGGGGTAAACCCTAGGAGTGAGCATGTGCAAGTGTGCCTTTTTTCAGTTAATTATCTTTGCACAATTATGGTTATCTACCATTTTAAAGTTATTTGTCTTGCCATTCAATCCTATTATCCATACATCTAGCATTTTAATAGTTGCGGAAATTAAAAGTGAAAAAGAAAAATCTATGCTATTACAAGGCTTTGGGGCAGATACACAAATATTTGAGTGAAAATAAAGATGCGGAAATTAATATCCTAATTAATCTATTACAAACCCAAAGCAGATACAATAATTCGAAATAAATAAATAAAACACCCGCGAAGAATTAAGACGGGAATGAGGAAAAGATATTTTTGGATTTTCTTGAGAAAAGTGATTAATCTTGTAAATTAACCTAATTTCTATTTATTTTTAATTATAAAAAATATTTAAGTTAACCTAACTTTCTATTAAATTTTAATTACAAAAAAAGTATTTAAGTTAATCTAATTAACTAATTAATTAATGCAAGTAAATATTTTACATAAAAAAAACTAAACCTAATATTTTTTGTAATATTCTGATTTTATGATTTAATAAAAAAAATATTTTTGTGAAAATAATTAAAATAACAAATTAAAAAAACAAATAAAGAAAATAAAAAGAAAAAGAAAGTGGGCCTGGTGTAGTTAGCACTCCAGGGGGTGTGTGTGCTGAATTTGAGAAGCCCATTTTTATTGGCCCAATTGTCTAACGCCTAATTCAGTGAGGCTTCCTTCTGAGGGTCCACCATGTTCTGTGCTTGCTGGACACTAGATCTGATCAAGGGAAAATTTAATGGGTGAGACTTGGAGGCACATGGTGGATGTCTTTGGATTCTATGTACTGGAACCTGCAGGAAATGTTAGGAAAAATGCAAAAGCACACGCCTGGGATCGAACCCAAGACGTGTACTTCACAGGCCTTTCCCCTTGCCATCTGCGCTACTAAGTTATTCGTTTATATAATAACACACAAATAATAAAAGGGAAACTAACATTAGATCCAGGTCATCAAAAAATGAACGTGTTGGAGATGCAGGTTAGCCAATCAAAACATGTCAAATTGACACGCGGGTTCCCCGACCGGAGTCAACATTCAACGATGCTGGAGAGAGTCTCCGGTCATCTTCTCCGGGAAGGTGAAAATTCCAAAACCTGCAAAAAATTGGAATTTAAAAGGCGCAAAAGATCCTACTCCCCCTGAAATTTTCCCAGGAATCCAAATATGGGGTTAATTTGGTCTGAAGGTCCCTAGATCAAGAGTTTCGCAAGTTTCAGTTCGTGATGCCTTAGCAATGGCATCACGTGATTTAACCCTTGAAACTTTAATGCGAAGCGTCCAACCTGTCCTAAAAGGTTTCATGAATACAAATCAACACATCAACCATGTCAACACTGCATGAATTAACAATTTCAAATTTAACAAACCTTTTTAACCGGCGACACATGGTTGTTGCAATCTGGAATGCTTCAAGCTTCAAGATTGAAATGGATAGAATCTTGAGATTCTCAGAAGCGTGATGGAGTTCTTAGATCTCACTGAGGGGAACTGAATCGATTCTTTGAGAGTTACACCACTTTCGGAATTTTTTTGAAAGTTTTCTCTCGATTGTCATGTTAGTTGTGCGTATGTATCTGCCTCTTTAGGGTTGGAATCTCTTTCTTATGTATGAGGCAAGATCTAGGTTAACATATATGGAGAGAATCCAAAAGAATAATGGCTTTTTTAAAATTGCTTCCAAAATTTCCATTTTTGAATATTCTCTTCCTTTTCCATGGCTTGCACGATTTCTTGGCCATAATCAACATATATTGCCATTCATTAAATGGAAAACCATCTCAAAAATATTTTTATATCATTTATTTAATTTAATTTTGATTTTTAATGATTAAAAATAAAAATAAATAAAATAAATGAGAAGATAAAGAATGGATGGGTTTATGGGTCGTGGACCATGTTGGGAACAAGTTCCAAAATTGGAAAATTAGGCCCATTTGGAAAAAATTCAAATTTGATCAATATTTGCCTCATGCAATTTTCCAAAAATGGTCAACTTTAACAATGCATATCTCTCTACAATTTGACCCTAAGAGGGTTTTATTGGACTTTTTAGAAAGCTTAGGATGTCCCTTAAGCAACCTATTTGGTTTCATCTTAATTGGACCATCCATTTTCATGTAAGAAGCTTTAACCCAAATGGTGTTTTTGTTGACTTTTGAATAGGACCTATAATGTCTGAATTTATATCTTTTCATGAGTGCATTTATTGAACTTGAGAGATGAAGATGAGTTGTAGGGAATTGGATTCTCTTCCAAATAATACTTGGATGAGAAATTTATGGTAAAGTATGAGAAAGTTATGCTTGGTCAAAGTTTGGTTGACTTTTCCTAAGAAACCCTAATTTAGCAACTTTTGAGTTTTGATCAATTATGAGCATTCCTTGGGGGATCATGATCAACCCTTGATCAAATGATGGATGTCACTTGAAAATGTTGATGTTGACCAAAAATCTTGAAGTTTGACTGTTTGTGGGCCACAATTGACTTTTGACCTAATATAGTTGATTTTCAAGCATCTGAGCAGTTGATTGAGAAAAATTCTTGTGCAAGGCATGAAAATTGGCATGGATGGTATTGAGAACATATTAGGACTATGGAGAGAATATGAGGCCTTTGGAGCTCACCCATCTTGATGAAAATGGAAACCCTAGTTGGAGGTTCATTGCTTTAGGAGAGAGTTTGTCTGGTCTAATCTCGGGCATACTTGAGCAAGTTGAGGATCTCAATGAACATATGTTGATTAAAATGGGAGGGCAAATTTTGGGGTATAACAGTAAGGTTGCTTCAGGATGAGTCAGGGTGAAACTACATCGGGAAATTGTAAGGAGGAACCTGGGTAACGTTGCTTCGGGATAAGTCTGCGTAAAACTTTAGGAGGAACTTGGGTAAGGTTGCTTTGTGATGAGTCTGTGTAAAACTTCAGGAGGAACCTGGGTAAGGTTGCTTTGTGATGAGTTCATGTAAAACTTTATTTGGAAACGTATCAGAAGGGACCCATGTAAGATTTTTCAGGATAAACTCGTGTGAAGCTGTATATGGGAGAAATCCGTGTAAGATGGCTTCGTGATAAACCCGTGTAAAGCTACATTTGGTCATGTAGATAATTACTCTGTTTAGTTTCAGGAGCTAATCTTGAACCTGCTGGAAGTTGTTGATGATAACCATCTTTGCTGAAAAGGTACATGATTAATCGTATATGATGCATGAAATGCATTGTATGATGATGTTCTTAAAATAAATGAGATTATGTTGTATTCAATATGTATGTGCACGTCGTGATGTATTAACATGAAATGCTATTGTGTCACATCCGAGTTTTGGAAAATAAATCCCTGACTGCTGTTGGAGAGTACTGGAAATTGCATTCCTGATAGTTGTATAAAAAGTGGTTCTTCTACTTCCGCTGGGGATGGAGAATGGAGATGATTATGCCGTGGATTTTTTCCCGTTTGTGAACATTCTGCCGGGGAGAGACTCTACTTGAGAATAACTCTGCTAGGGAATATCTCTGTTTGAAGGTGAACTTCCGTAGTTGAAGTAATAAGCTCTGTCGGGGATTGAGCTTCTGTATTTAGAGAAGTAAACTCTGTTCGGGAGAAAACTTTATGATCCAATTGCGATTATGAAATTCGGATGGGGAATATAGATGTCACATGGTCGTATGCTGAGGATACGGTGATGACTTCACATCAGGACTTTTCTTCCCCTATACCTGTTGAAGAAAGTACTTGCGACAACTTTGTGGATTGAGTGTTATCCCAACTCATGAGGTGCTTGGTAACTGCCGATCAGAATGATGAATCTTTTATTGATAGGCAAGTGACGAGATGACGGGACATAGTCGTACGCTTTAATCCCTAACTTTTGCCTGGACTGTCTTTTCAGATTTCCAGTCCACCGGGATACCCTTTTTTGCCCAAGCCGCCTTTTCAGGTTTTCGACTTGCCGGGTGTACAGATTTTCCATTTGTATATCCCTAACTTTTGCCCGAACCTTTTTTGGTTCGCTGAGATGCCCTTATTTTTGCCTAGGCCACTCAACCTAACGGGTTTTTAATCATGCGTAGTATCTTCCGACTATGTCCATGTTCACCGGGTACAGAGAATTGTCACTGTCCATTGTAGTGTTATGGTACTGTCAAGAATGTTTTCTTTTTGGCGCATGATTCGTTGCTAGAATGCGTGCGTAATACCCCAAGTGATTCGAATGGAGATCTTCCCCTGGTTATTTGGCACTTTTGGAGAGACTTCCCAAGTGTGTTGGGCATCATGTCCTGCCCCTTGCTTATGGAAGACCTGTTGTTGGAAGTGTCTTTCCTGCTGAGGTAATTCTGTCCATTGAGAGGATGTCTCTTCATTGAATATCGATTGTGCAGATTTCTCTCCTGTCAAACTACTAGTCATATGCAAACAATGTCATTTAAAGAATGCAAAACTCATGTCTGTCTTGAAATTTTTTGAAACTGTGTTTTGTGCAGTAAAACAAAATTCGCAAGAATGTGATATCAACTCAAGATTCGTATCACGTCCTACAGGAGTCAGGATACCTTTGTAACAGTATGCTCTCAAACTAACCCATGCTTCAGTTAGGACTTTTGAGGGTTATAACGTGGCCCGGTTCACGGTTTAAGAAACAAAGGATAAAGGCTCAAAATTTATTTGTACCCGCCCGTTCTTCGTGATGTCCTTCAATCCTATGCTCAATTAATTGCACTTTTAAAATCCCAGTTGAGTCCTGGAGTACTGTCCTTGATGTTCCAGTGATGGTTCGGATACTGAAAGTTTATTTTGAAATAGGCAGTCATCTTTTTTGTCGATGATTTGTAGGACCTCTTTCATTTTGATTTTACTATCCATGTCTTTTGCCTGAACTGTTTCTTTTGTGATTACAGTCAGCGGGATGCCCCAGTTTTTTTCTTAAGTCTCCTTCATAGGTTTTGACTGAATGGGATTATATTTCAAGAGATAATGACTGCTTGTCTTGACGATTATACAGAACCATCATCGTCTTTTGTTTTGGAAAGACGTCTTCGATGCCATTTATTGTGTACGAAGCAGAAGATTCTGACTGAACGCGCACCTGGATTAACTGAGAAAACTACCCTTCCCCAGGTTGTGATTAAGGGTTTTAATTTGTGTTAAAGAAAAAATCCTACTTCTTTGGCTCAAAGAGGTTGACTAGGGATTTTCTTCCTTATAACTCCACAGTTTTGGGATTTGAAACAATGCCTGTACATCGTCAGCGAGATCTGTTCAAGAGCATAATGTAGAGATTGTGGTATCATTTTCATCATCCTCCCTCTAAGGCTTAGAGCCTTTAATCGAGAGTTTAATATCACGAAAAGGAAGTATAAAGCAGTTTAAGCATAATGAAAACAGATTAATTCAAGACAAACATGTGTAATGTATTAATGAAATAATAAAGCTTTGACATGACAATAATTGTTCGAATAAGCAAAGAAAATACAACTTGAGAATTAAAATGAACAAAATGCTTTCAATCCTAGCCATGTTTTGGAAAGGGAGCAGTGATCACGTTGGGAGTCTCAGGAGGGTCGAATTCGATCTCCTTGGCATCAATCATATTCTGAATCTTGTATTTCAGTGCCCAACAATCATTAGTATCGTGCCTCAGGCTGTCAGAATGATAAGCACACCTTGCGTCTGGATTATAGTTAGGAGAGGAAGTCTTAGGGTTCAGATGAGGGTTTATCACTGTAATCGGATTCATCTTCAACATGTGTTGTAATGCTTGTGAAAATGGCATGTTGATTTGGGTGAACTTCCTTTGAGGTCTTTCCACCCTTGGCTGATTGTTACATTGTTGTGGTTGTTGTGCGCATGCCGAATTAGAGATCAGCACTGCCCCCACAGATTAGTGGTAGTCTGCCTTGCTACGCCCCTTCTCACCGTGCACAACATTGGCTTCCCTCTTGCCACCAAATGAATTCTTCTCTGTACTCGAAGAGGTATTTTTCTGGATCTTGCCACTCTAGATCCCAGCTTCTACTATTTCTCCAGTCAATATCAGCTCGGTGAAACCAGCTGAGGAGATACCAATCAAGTGATTGAAGAACGGACCAGACAGCGTACCAAGGAACATATCCACAAACTCCCTATCATACAAAGGGGGTTGGACTTTCCCTGCCAAATCTCTCCATTTCTGCACATAGTCTTTGAAACCTTCGCTTGCACCCATAGACATACTCTAGAGTTCACTACGGGTAGGGGCAAGGTCAGCGTTATATTGATACTGCTTGTAAAAAGCAGCAGCCAGATCTTCCCAGTTATGGACATTGGTACCCTCCAGTTGATAGAACCATTCAAGTTGAGTCCCAGATAGACTGTCCTGAAAGAAATGGACCCACAAATTCTTATCAGCAGTGTGAGGCTGAATCTTCCTCACATAGGAACAGAGATGAAGCTTGGGAAAAGACACCCACCATACTTCGCAAATATCAGAGCCTTGAACTTCTGTGGGATGACTACCCCAGACACCAAACCCAGCTCTTTGAAATCCAGCCCTGGTATTCTTTGGATCTCCATTGTGCACAAACGATCCTCTAACTGATTGTACCTATCCTCAGTTGGGGGATACTGTTCATCGTTGTAGTCAGATTCATCCTCAGAAACTCTCGGACTAGGGTCTTCCCCCCTTGTTTCTCCCTCTTGGTTCTCCCCTGCTTTGGATGAAGAGTTTAGATCAACCGTTTTCTTTAACGATCCCCAAAATCTTCTGCCCAAATTCAGGACACTGACGGTCTTCTTCTTCTTCTTTTTCTCTTTTAGAATAAGGGCCTTCAGATCTTCCTGCCCCTTAGCTAAAGCTACGGACATTTGTTGAAATTGGACATTTTGTGTTTGGAGATCCTTGATGCTTTGTCCAGAAGACATTATTGTTGAAATAAACACCGAAGAATATGATAAACCTGCTATGGTACCTGTTTATGCAATGTCATGGATGATATGTGTATGCAATTATTTCAAGGATTCTTAAAAGCTTAAATTTGTTTAACCAAAAAACACACGTTAATTGTATTAATAAGTTCAAATTGTTACAAAGAGTTCCTTTTAGGCTTACAACAAAACAAAACTTAAAGCAAAAAGAAAATTAGGTCTCCCAGAAGCGCATCCTCTTTGGTGCAATGTAGGCGTTTATATTACTATCTTCATGAAGTAACCTAGTGAGTTCCAGAACCTTCTTCTTGCTGGCATAGAATTGAGTTTCAAACGTATCCTGCTCCTCTTTAAGTTGAACCCAGGATTTTTGTAACTCCTCATGATCAGTTGGCATGTCAGGGTGAAGAACCAGAGATGGGGTGTCTCCTTCAGCAATCGGTTCCCTAATCATAGGTAGGATGGAGGGGTAAGGCATCATAAGACTTTGGACGCGGGCTCGTACCCATATGAGATAAGGCTCAAGAGGGGTGGAATTCTTGTGCCCCAGTGTCTTGCTATCAACTCTATGTACCATGCCCCAAGCTCGCATGAACCTTTTACGGTAACACTGAGCATCATTCTCATAGTTGAAGGAGGATAAATGTATCATGAGGACCATCCCTTCTTGCATAACCAAACTGTCGCAGTTCCAAACAAGGGTTATAAGTGATTCCTCCCCTAATGCCTAAGAGAGGGACATTAGGGAATTCACCATAGTGGTCGATGATGGTAACATCTTTTGAGGACCGTGAACACTAGTGAATGTCTGAATGTATAAGGGATATCAGCCTATGAGACCATTTCATACCCTGCTCATTCTTCAAAATAGACCTGGGTAGGTGCGAAATAAACCAAATAGCCAATAGAGGGGTTCAACACAAGAGGGTCTCCCTTCTCTTTAGAGTTCGAGCATACAGAGAGTGTAGAATATCCCCAAGTAATGTAGGCACCGGATTATGAGACAGAAAACCTTGATCGTATTCACATCTATGAGTTGGTCCGCGTTAGGGAATAATACCATCCCGTATATGAGGAGTGCCAATACCTCTTCAAAAGCTTGTAAATCCAGGGTATCCCAAAAAAAGTGAGCTTTCTCGAATAGAAATTTAACTGGGATTCCTTGGACACTTCCCCTAGTTTCCCAATTTGTCACTACATCGGACCGTTGTAAGGATAGAGCTCAAGAAATATCTTTAAGATTTGGATGTCTTTCCATACCGTTGAAAGGTAACTGATCAAGAATAGGTACCCCCTAACAAATGAGAAACTTCCTCCATAGTAGGCACTAGATGGTAATCCGGGAAGGTGAAGTAGTGGTGCAAAGGATCAAAGAACTGAAATAGCACTTTTAACAATTCTTCATCAGGTTTTGAAGTAACCAAGTTGAGCAGCCGACCATGTTTTTCAATGAAGGGAGAGATTTCAGGAATCCTTAATGCCAAGTCCTTTAGTTGAGGAGGTACTTTCACAAGGTTAATCTGGATAGTGTTCCCGCGGGCGAAAGCCATGTCCTACAAAACAAAGCAAAGATGAGCCTTAGAAAATCCTTGAAATGGTTAGTATGATATGCCATGTTTATGATGTCATGATTATGCTAAGAAATCACATGTATAGCAAGCCACAAACAAGTCACACCAAGTTCTTAGGTTTAAATCCTGTATGAGTTTTAAGGTTATACCCTCTTGAAGATGGATTGGTTCAATCTGTCCTATAAATAGTAACCGGGTTCTAAGGGATCTCAATGTCAGTGGTCTTTCCCCCAAGCTTCGTTCAATAGGCGATTGACTCACAACCAAACAAAACTCAGGAGTCAAACCTCAATCAGTGTAGCATCGAGTCTCTAACGACCTTGGGAATACACCAAAGTCGGCCATCTCGCTATGTCCTACTGGCCAAGTTGTGCAATTAAAGGTTCTAAGGTCAGTTGATGCTTTATGACACCACGCAGCGGCCCCTTATTCTCCTTGATTGACTCAAGGGCTACCGGTACCAAACAAAGTGTTGCATCAACGTAGCTACTGCTTCAACCGTGTTGGTATACCCCACATAGTTCCCTCACAGTTTATTGCTACTTACCTAAAAGGAATTCCCCAGATCCGGATTTAGGATCCAAATAACCCAAAAAAAAACCCGTGAAGATAAAGTAGGCAAAGCAAACAAGAATGCAATTTTGAAAATGACCTAGATCCTAACGTATACTCCACTTATTTATGTCCCCAACAGAGTCGCCAATTCTGTAATATGGTGGCAGAACCGACTATTTATACTGGTTTTGCATTTGTATTCGCAAATGTAGCGGTAAGTAAGATTCGTTATCGACTTTTATTTCATCCAACAAAGGAAAAGGAAAAAAAACAGAAAAAACCTTTTTCGAGATGTTTCTGAGTACGGGGGGTAGGTTATAGAAAGGGAAGGTGTTAGCACCCTTTCTATCCGTGGTTTTCCACGGGCTCTTAGGTACTTGCTCATTTTGAAATTGCTTGTGTGTGTTTTGAAAAGTTTTTGTTTAACTTCGTGATAACCCTTGTATATGTCCTCAAGAGTGTGACAAAGTTGTTTTTGAAAACTGTTTTGAAAGTGTTTGTGAAAAAGTTTTTGTTATTTTGAGCAAGTACTTAAGATTTTCTACCTACTCGAAAAAGACTATTCGTTCTTGGTTCCTTTAGATAGAATTATCCTACTATTAAGGAGTATGTAGCCCCATCGTTGGAGTTTTAAGGGACAATCGAAGGGACAAGTACAGTCACAAAAGCAACGGTTAGGAAACCTTAGTAGTTACCCTAAAGTCCTAAAGATCTTTCCGAGGCAACATTCGAATGGGTCATTTTGATCTTTCGGGACTGGAGGACGACCACTAAAATTCCCTATACTTTATGACCGTTTACCTAAGGCAACCTAAGTGAGGCAAACCCTAGGAGTGATCTACTGTTTTAATTTTACCTGTCTTTCGCATACAAGCCTATTATCCTTACATCTAACAGTTTATAATAGCAGAAAGTATAGTGCGAGAAATTAAAGTCCCAACTATTACAAAGCCTCGAGGAGGGGGTTACATAACCAAAACTTAGGGAATAAACAGTAAGTAAAAAGCGGTAAAATAAACCCTAATTGAAAACTATTACAAACCTCGAAACAATTACAATAATTGGAATGATAAATAAGTAAATACGTATGAGACAAATTAAATACGGGAATAAATTAGAAGCCTAAAAAATCTAATTAATTAGAAAATATTTTTGTATTTTTTTTATTGAGAAAATTAAATATTTGCGAGTTAAACTAATTTTCTATCTAATTTTTATTTAACAAAATAATCAATGTTGAAATAATTAAAATAATTAATTTTCAAAAATTAATTTTAATTATAAAAAACCCTAATTCTATTTTTGTGATTTTCTGATTTTTTTTTAAATGATTTTTGTTTTTTGTTTTTAAAAATAATTAACAAATAATTAAAAACAAAAGAAATAAAGAAAAGAAATAATTGGACCTGTTACTGCTAGCAATCTGGGGGGTGAAACTGAAATTGTACTAGGCCCAAGATGCTAGCCCGGTACTCAGCGTGATATCCAGTGCAGTCGGTCTTCAGGAGGTCCACCATGTGACTGCTTGCTTGAGGCATCAGATATGGGATGAAGATGATCCAATGGTGGGGATCTTGGGCGCATGATGGACGCTTGGTTAGGAAACACATGAGATATGTAGAGAAATAATGAGAAAAATGCAAAAGCTCACGCCTGGGATCGAACCCAGGATGTTAGCTTTATACCTCTCCTCCTTGACCAACTGCGCTAGCTTGTTCATTCGTTAATATGCTTTCTCAAAAATGAGCTCATGATTAAAACTACCCAATGGGGTTCTGCCACCTAATTATCTTCTTCCCCATAACTGTTGTTTTTGGTCACACATTTACCTACGGACTGCATCCATTACTATAGCTTATAGCAACGGATTAAGCGTCACTAAATCCCCTTCAAAAATCAAAATCCTCAAAATATGCAATATAAATTAATGATGAGTCTATGAATCAACTCGCTTTGGTCCCCTGAACATGATGATGGTATTGGTTTGTCCCAATTATGTCTAAATTAGAAAGCCCTGATTTGAAGCTTAGAACGCTAGCCATGGTATTCTTTGATTCGTATAATTAAAACTCAATCAAATAATTCAGAAAGCATCGAAACTTCATAATAAACAAGACTACATGGTTAAATTTCATTGAAAACGCATGTATGCATGTAATCAAAAATCAAGAAAAATTGGAAAACTGAATCTTGTATCTTACGTTTCTGGATGTTTTGTGACTTGAGAGTGATTAGAATAACTTCAATGACCTTCGTGGATGATCACTGACGCTCCAATATTCCTTGAATTGTCCTGTAGGATGAAATCCGATCTGCACTTTTCTTTGGAAATTTGAAACTTTTTTTGACTCTTTGGACCAAGTTGCGCCTCTATAATCTCGTCCTTAGGGTTCAGCATCCTCTGTTATATGTATGTGAATCAAATAGGTTAACAATTTTGGATCAAATCTTCGAAATTGATGAGAAAGATATTTGATTTTCAAGTGATATTCTTTGTTTCCAAAGTTGGCCAAATCATGCCATTTTCAATCCAATCAGCCCTTGCACGATTTGTTTTCTATCATACAACCTGTGTTCTCATTATTTAATGCAAAATCATCCCAAAATAATTTTATATCATTTATTTGATTTAATTTTGATTTTAAATGATTAAAAATAAAAATAAATCAAATAAATAAGAAAATGATGCATGGAGTTGTTTATGGGTCGTGGACCATGTTAGAACAAGATGCAAGCATAAAAAGTTGGGCCCATTTGAAGAAAAATGCATTTTGGGCATGGTTGACTTTGTGCAAATTTCCAAAAATGGCCAACTTTGAAAATGCACGTCTCTCTCAATTTTGAACCTAAGAGGGTGTTCTTTGACTTTTTATAAAGCTTAGGATGTCCTCTAAACAACCCTTTTGGTTTCACCTCAATTGTATCTTCCATGTTCATGTAAGAAGCTTTGACCCAAAAGGTGTTTTTGTTGACTTTTTGGAATGACCTATAATGTCTGAATTCATATCTTTTCCTGAGTGCATTTTTTAAACTTGAGGGATGAATATGAGTTTTAGGGAATTGAGTCTTCTTCAAAATGAGCCTTGGATGGGAAATTTCTGATAAAGTATGAGAAAGTTAGGCCTGGTCAAAGTTTGGTTGACTTTTCCTATGTAAACCCTAATTTAGCAACTTTTGAGTTTTGATGAATTTAGGGCATTCCTTGAGGAATCATGATCAACCCTTGATAAAATGATGGATATCACTTTAAAATGTTGATGTTCACCAAAAATCTTGAAGTTTGATTGTATGTGGCCCACAGTCGACTTTTGACCTAACATAATTGATTTTCAGGCATTTGAGCAGTTGACTGAGCAAAATTCTTGTGAAAGGCATGAAACTTGACATGGATTATCTTGAGAACATATTAGGTCCATGGAAGGGATTTGAGGTCTTTGGAGCTCATCCATCTTGATGAAAATGGAAACCCTAGTTAGAGATCCATTGCTTTAGGAGAGAGTTTGTCTGGTTAATTCTTGGGCATCCTTGAGCAAGTTGTGGACTTCAATGAGTATGTTTTGTGTGAAAATGGGAGGGAAAATTTTGTGGTGCAACAATGATTCCTCAAGAAATTGTCCTAATTCATCAAAAGTCAAGAATTTCTAAATTAGGGTTTCTATAGGAGAAGTCAACCAAAGTTTGACCAGGCATAACTTTCTCATACTTTATCAAAAATTTCTACACCAAAGCTCATTTTGAAGAGAATACAATTCCATGCAACTTCTATTCATCCCTCAAGATCAATAAATTCACCATTTGAAAGATATAAGCTCAGACATTACAGTTCATTTTCAGAAAGTCAACAAAAGCCACTTTTTTCCAAGACCTTTTACATCAAGATAACATCTACAAATGTAAAAGTGATCAAAAGAGAGATTGAATTAGACATCATGGGTTTTCGAAAAAGTACAAGATCATCATCATGAGATAAAAATTGATCAAGTTATGGCTTGCCCAAGTTGGAAATTTTTTGGAAATTTCAAGAATGGTGCATTGAGCAAACTTGAACTTTTAAGGCAATGGCTAAACTTTTTGGACTTCAAACACTTTCATGACATTATGAAGGGCCTCTAAAATCACTTTTGCATGCCTTAGATTTTATTTGCATTTATTTTTATTTTTATATAATTTAAAATTAAATAAATACAAGATAAATGCATAAAATGATAGGTTATTGTGTTAGACATTTGGGCTAATGTGTTGGGTCAGCCTTGGGCCCATAATTTTGTGCAAGAAGTGACCAGATTCATTCAGCATCAAACATGGCATGAAAAACACAAAAATGGCAATGATTCAAATGTTAATTTTGCTCTTAAAATGCATAGTTATGGCTTTGATTCTTGCCATGTTTCCTTGTCCCCTCCTTTTACACTATAGATACATCACATGTGCAAGACAAACTCACGCCTACACGCTGTACAAGAAGCTCTACCAAATTTACAAAAATTGTCCAAATCGTGAAAAATCCAAACAGACACTTCCAGCCTGTTTTAGTCTAACCTAAGCCCTCCATCCACGTCCAGAGATTCCCAGGAACACGTATCAATCTTTGTTCAAGAAATCTGACGCCCAGAAGCACCAAACTGAAACACTCATCGTTGGTAACTTTTTTTAATTCATATTTTTGATTTTCATGATGAACTAACCTCTTTCAATGTTTGATTTGTATTTAGGGTAGTCTATAGGACAGGTCTAACGTAAAGTATATGAGGAAGGGGGCCAGAACAAGATCGTGCAATTTCTAGGGCACGATCTGTGTTCTTCGTTATACCTCACAATACAAGCTATTTCAGGATACTAGGCCCATATTTATGTTTTTATTATTTCTCTTTTAGTTTCTTTTTTTTACTTTTAACAAATGATAAAAAATTCAAAAATATAATAAATAGATTTAGGTTTTCTAAAATTATATTAATTAATTAATTAATTATTTTAATGTTATTTTATCAATTTAAAATCAATTAGACTTAGGTTCATTTTAATTTAAATTATCTTCTCAATAAAAAATACAAAAAATATGAGAATTAGGATTTATTTCATTCAACATTTATTTTCTTAATTAAAATTAAATTTAGGTTTATTTCTTTTCTTAACAAAACAAAAAAAGATTTTTTGTTTACTTATAACCTTTTTTAGGTTTTTTAGACGTAATATTTATTTCACGCACGTTTATTTTTATTCTAGCATTTTATGTAAATATTGTAACTGCCTATGGATGTAATAGTTTTAGATTTAAAATTACATACTTTATTTCATGCACTTTTTTATGTAACTATCCCAAAGCCGTGTAATAGTTTAGGATTTATTTTTCTGCATTTTATTTCCCGCTCATTTACTGCTTTATTATTTTGCTATATTACTGTTAGTAAATAGGCGTGTATGGAAAAACTGCAAATTAAAAGGTTAGCTAACCTAATAAAAAGACAAAAATAACTAAATCTCAATACATATGCACATACGTACCTCTAGGGTATCCGCGCTTCGGTTGCCTTTCGGAAAATAAAACAGTCATGTCCTTCGAGAATGGGGATGCTTTAGCAAAGACCCGTAAAATCAAAAGATCATAGTCCCTCAATGATCCTACGGTGTTGCCTTTCGGTAAATGATCTCGTCCCTTAAACAAAATTACTAAAACGTCTCTGTATGTTGTCTTTATGACTGTAAAACGTCCCTCCGAATGTCCCTCAACATCCAACGATAAGGCTACCTACTCACTAATAGTAGGATAGCATTGTGTAAAGGAAAAGCGGAAAAGAACGACCCTTTTCGAGTAATAAAGTAGATAGATGTTAGAAGTTTGCTCAAACATCTTGAAATTACACAAAAAAACTACTTTTCAAAAACAATTTTCAAAACACTTTGTATACTTTCTCTGCTATCCCGAGAAACATTACAAAGTTCGCCGTACTAAAGCGTTTTCAAAACATTTTGAAACACAAAGCACAAAGGTATTTTAAAAATGAGCAAAGCTTTAAGAGCCCGTGGAAAACCACGGATGGAAAAGGTGATAACACCTTCCCTTTCCATAATCTACCCCCCTTACTCAGAAAACATCTCGAAAATGTCTTTTTTTGTTCTTTTCACCCTTTTCTTTGTTGGATAAAAGAAAAGTCGGTGGCGACTATTGCTTATGCACATTTGCGAATACAAAACACAAACCAGTATACACCAATCGGTTCTGCCATTGTATCACATGTACATTCAAACATTTTATGAGTTGATTTTGTTATTGTTCAAATTATTTTTCTTGCTTTTCTTGTTCAAAATATACGTGAAATACAAGGTATATTGTTTTCTAGGTGTTAAGATGAGATTTTAGTTTTTATATGGTTTTTTTATTGTTGTGATATGTAAAAGGTTTAAGTGATTGTTAAAGCATATTGTTGTTTTGTTAAGGTAATTTTTTGTTTATGTTAAGGTAAGTTGTTGTTTTTGCTAATAAATATTGTTGTTTGTGTTATTGTAGTTGCTTTTTAATTTTGTTTGTTGAGGTACGTTGTTGTTTTGTTAAGATAATTTGTTGTTTGTGTTAAGGTGAGTTGTTGTTTTTGTTGATAAATATTGTTGCTTGTGTTATTGTAGATGTTTTTATTTAGTTTGTTAATATTTTTGTGGAGGTATGTTGTTTTCTTAAGGTAAGTTGTTGTTTATGCTAAGGTTAGTTGTTGTTTTTGTTGATAAATGTCGTTGTTTGTGTTATTGTAGTTTTTTTATTAGGTATGTTGATGTTTTCTTTGAGGTATATTATTGTTTTGTTAAGGTAAGTTATTATTTATGTGAAGGTAAGTTGATTTTTTTGTTGATAAATGTTGTTTTTTTGTATTATTTTAGACGTTATTGTTGGAGTATGTTGTTTTTGTTGATAAATGTTGTTCTTTATGTTATGGTTAATGTTAGGGTTAAATATATGTTACACCCTGCTATCATACCCCAAATTTGTCATATCTCTTTTCTTAGACTCATTTGGCTTATGCATATCCATCAGTAGGTCATTTGGTATTGCATGTATCAGTGATCATGGGATCAAAGTACTTATTTCAAAAGATTATTGCAAAGAAATTAGATGTTTTGACGGATGTGTGATATTGTGAACACGAAATGGAATTTCGTTGGATTAAGCTTAGAAATTCGCAACTTGTAACCAGAGTACTGTTTTGCACTAATTCTTCAAGCATCAGAATTGTCTTATTATTTTATTCATTTCACGTGTTCAAGCCAGAAGTCAATTGTATGCAAAAGATCTTTGAACAATCTGGTTTCCCTGAAGCGGTATTGGAATTCTGACTGGTTATTTGTTTCTGTGGTGTTTGGTAATTCATAATTTGCATCTGATTCGATATTTCAGTTGATTCTCAGAGCATTTAGAACATGTAGATTTTCTTGTCGCTTCTCATGTTCAGATCAAGGGCTAATTCTATGAAGAAAAACCTCCAAGAACACTAATCTTTTGAAGACGGTATACTGATTCAACTCGTCTTGTGCATATTCAAAAATTCATAACTCCGATCTTGTTCGTCGTCTTGGGTTGTTTCTTACATAAAAAGAATCATCTTGATGTGTACTTCATGTTTGGGCTGAAATAAAATTCCCCATGGAAAGACTCCGAACATGTGGATCTCCTGAAGGTGTTTAGTGAAAATACAGTGGAAAAAGGGTGCTGAAGGTGCAGTTTTTGGACACTAAAAAAATTCATAACTCACTTCTCGTTCATTTTTTCGGACCCATTATTTTTGAAAAAATTCCATCTTGACATCATCTACATTCCATCTTTTATGACCAAAGACTGATTCTATAAGGAAAGGGCCGAAAAATTTGAGTTATTGAAGAAGTTTGGGTGTTGAACCGAATCTCCGTTATACCGTTCTCTGATATTATAAAAATCATAACTCGATCAATTTTTATCGCATCACACTGGGTCCGGAAGCGTTGTTTCACAAGTTTTGTCTACTACCTTTTGGTTTCAGGTTCCAAACATAAATAGTACTCCGAAGGCTTCCATTGTTTTGTCTGTTTCGTACATGACACAATGAAAATACTGAACCAGAAAATATTTTCATCCAAGAAAAAACTTCAAAAAATCATAACTAAATCACTGTTTGTCTGAATGAGCCTGTTCTTTCAGCAACGCGTCACAAATTATATTATCTATTTTTTCCATTTTGTAACCGTATCGAGATTCCATACGGATAGTGACGTGGCACTTTGTGGGCATGTTGGGATTATTTTGTCAAGTCAAGGCTCTATCTAATGGCACATTCAAGGCCAAAGTTGCTCACACTATATAAACTCAAAAATAAAAAAAAAAGGAATAATAATTCAAAATTACACAAAAAACACCAAAAAAACCATCTCTCTATTTTCTCCAAGATCAAACTCAAGGTTCTCTCAACTTTCATCAAGAACACAACAACAACTTCAACAATTTTTCAAGAATCAAATGCAATTCTTCTCCGATCTTTGATTCGATCGTTGCGATCTCTATGCCTAAGCCTTCTCTTCCTTTCTATCGGTGATAATTTTCGATTTAATCATTTATCAAATAAGTGATTCTTGATAAAATCACTTTTGGAAATCCTTGAATCAAGCTTTGATTGAAGAATTGAATTGTGAAATTGATTTCAAGTGTGAAGATATGAATTGATTTGGAATCATGTTGTGCAAATCCGAAATTAGATAGTTGAAATAAGTGCTTATTGAATTAAACGATTTTCATGAAAGTGCTTATTCAAGAAAATAAAGCTTAGTGTTGTATGGAGATTATGCTTGTTGATTCTTGATCATTCATCTATAACATAATTTTGATCTTGAATCATACAAAAACCATGTGTTGAAATTGTGAAGATTATGTGTTTGATTAAATGCTTAAACTATGATTTCATCATTGAATGTGTTGCAAAATGCCCAAGCCTTGTGCTACAAGCCTAAAAACTTTTGAAAAAACTGCTTGCTAGCACGCGGTAACCGGTTACCCACTTATGGTAACCGGTTACCTCAAAACTGAAACTTCAGCACTTTCGTTACCTCAATAAGGTAACCGGTTACCCAGTTATGGTAACCGGTTACCCCAAAACAGAAACTCCTGATTTTTTTGTTACCTCAATAAGGTAACCGGTTACCCAGTTATGGTAACCGGTTACCCAAGAAAAAACAACAAGTTTTTCCTTTTACTTATTGCGTTTTCTCTTCCAGTTTGCTTTCCTTGTTACTTTTGACTCGTTTGTTAACTTGTGCAAGGTATATGGTATTGTTTTTTGATCATGTAACATTGTGGTGGTTATGTGATTGAAAACACTCTGCTTATGCTCGCTTCCAATGCGGCACGCCTTATTTCTCATTTCATGAGAGATATTATTTACTTGCTTACAATTGTCCGAGTATTGCTTTGCTTGTATTATTTCCTTGTGCAGGAATTCCGATTATGCGACGCATTTGCGGATTGCAATTTATTTTCACACTTGACCATTGTTGGATTTCACTTCTAACTCTTGTTCTTTTCTTGGTGAAGCTTTCTCAATGTATTCCTTTCTTCTCCATGCTTTCGTCTGCTAGTTGACGAACTTGCGTTTGATTGGTAGCTTACAGTTTCTTTACCTTCCACATATTTATTGCATTTCTTTACTGCTTTCCTTGTCATGAGAAGTAGGGTAGAGATGTATGAGGGGGGTCTTCGTTGCTGATCATATTAGAAACCCCTCTTGTTTTATTTAAAGACCCGTTTAGGGAAATTCTGTATTATGTGCCATTGTTTTCTACTTGTGTTTGTTTAAAACCCTATCTTTGTGTAGGTATTTTGCAGGTGTGTTTATATTTGTGCTCGCATATGTTACAGATGATAAGTCCTCAAAACAAGGCAAACGAAAAGGGCTCGCAATCAACCCCCGCATTTCGTTCGTGTCATCCTTAGCTCGTGACACACCATGATGCTTCAAAGTTGTGCCTACTCTTGTTTTCGAGTCTTCAAGTGCAAAAGGGTTTGGTCTCAACCCCTACCATTCATTAGGAGTTCGTAATCGCCATTGCTGACACTTCGCTACCCGCTTATTTTCTTCGGCTGATCCACTCCCCTTAGCTAAGGTAATTCTTTTCTTTTTTTATTTCATCTCAGTCTCCCGCTTGTTTGATTCGGGTGATCGGCTCCCCTTAGGTAAAGCATTTTCTCGTCATACCCCCATCCCTTGAGTCAGTATACCCTGATTGTGTGCTTTTGCTAAAGCACTTGTTTGTATATACCATGCTCCCTTGGGATGTGCTTGTTTCTTTCCTGATTTAATCTAGGCCTTAGGATAGTAATCCATGCATGCTAACATAGATAAATATTCCCCTTTATCCTCTACATAGGGTCATCATTGTATGATAACATTAGGGATATATTTAGGATAGTCTCGCTTAGATGTTTTTATTTCTTTTTGCATCCTTGCATCTAAAACTAAAACTTTCTTTTTCCTTAAATTAATAAAAACACTCTCTAACAACTTAAACCCTTTCTTAAGGTAAAAAACACTAACCAACTCTTTTCTTTTTTCCATTAAATGAGCAAACGGAACTTCATCAGAGCATGTTTCCTGAAACTTGAAAAGAGTTGTTAGCTTCTTTATTCTTTCAGAACTAGCTTCACGTCTTGCTTCAGAACATGGCTTCATGTCTTGCTTGCAGAATCCTTCTGAACATAGCTTGCTTTCAAAGTACTTCTGACCAGCGCTTGCTTTCAAATTACTTATGAACAAGACTTGCTTACAAAGTACTTCTGAACATGGAAACCTGCTAAGCATTAGAAGATGCATTAAATAGTTTCTTAACAGAGTCAACATCAGAACTTGCGATAAAAAAAAGTTCTTTCATCAAATAACTTCTTCATTTATTTTCAGCTCAGCACGTCAAAATGCTTCTGTCAGAACATTATCTGAAACAAATAAATATGTTCATCAAAGTATCAATTATATAAAATATATTTTGTTGTTATCATCAAAACTTTGAGATATGATTAGAACCAATCTTGTTCTAACACTAATACCTTCCCCTCGCGTAACAGACTCCCTTACCCAATCTCTCGGTCGCGAGACCGTGACTTCTCCCTTCTCAGGTTTTCTCGATGTTTACCTTTCCCTTCATGTGGGATAAAAGATGTTCGATGGAAACTTTATTATTTGAGAATTTCTAGCCGGTTGTTTCAGCTGGCGACTTCATAAAGGAACAATTCGACCAATTTTTGGTCCATCTCAGAGTCGCTCTTATCTCTTGTTTTCTTCTCTTTGGGTGTTTATTTTTATGCTTTTAGTTTATATTCATACATACCTGTTACTTGAGCATCATGTTTGCATTTTACTATTTTCCATATACTGCTACTGTGTTGTCTCTGTTTCATGATGGGTGGGTGTTACAAGAGGTAAAAGGCCCAATACCCAGGCTATGAGTGAATTCCCTAAGAACACTAGGAATAAAGTGGAACATGACGGGTAGAAGATGTATATCTCCCTATACGGCTATGTCGTCCATGCTCGGATGAGGTCCCTTGATGCCATCATTATCACGTAGGTGTACAATGATGGTATTCTCTAAGTGGATCCGAGATTCCGAGTTACCCTTGCCTTACGCTGACCCAGTTTTGACCTGTGAGCGGGGAGAGAATGATAATCTTTTACAGGTACAGATGTCGACTTTGTGGTTCTTTGGTTCTGTGTTCCGGTGATGACTACAACTCTATGGTTCTATTCTGGATCTTTGGTTTTGGGGTTCTTGGTATTCAGAAACACCATAATGGCCAGTATTGTGGACGCCTTGATTTCAGGATCATTGTACTTGCATCATAGCATATTTAGTTTTATAGAAGAAATGTATAAAAAATTATGTGAAAAAAACTAATCTTCATATGCTACCATTTCCAGGTTGATCTGTGATTGTCATCAAGAATGGATAACAATGCTGGTATATGCAAAGAGCTGCTCAGGAAGACATATTGTTACCATTTTCATGGTTTCCACTTGCTCAGTTGAAAGAATTGGGTTTTCTTGTGACTTGTCCGAATGAGAAGACGTTTAGAGCTAGATATGGGAATCTGTTGCCATTACTGTATGATGGTTATCAATGTTGGGATATGGTATCTCTTCTGCAATTTTATGATCCGCCATTGTGCTGTTTTACATTCTAGGATTACCAACTAGCACCAATGTTGGAGGAGTATGCGTACATCTTTGATGTCAAGATTCCGAGTTGCACACCATTTATCTGCTTGCCCGAAGTTCCTGATTATATGGTCATCTCTAAGGCTCTTTATTTGAACCTTAATGATGTAAGAAGTAATTGGGCAGTAAAATACGACATGCCTGGTTTTCATTTGGACTTTTTGGCAGCCAAAGCCAGAGAATTTGCAAGAAAAAATGATTGGATCGTGTTTAATGTGTTACTGGCTTTCATGATCTATGGCATCATCCTTTTGCCTAATGTCGTGGACTTCGTGGATTTCTCAGCAATATGTGTGTTCATGAACGAAAATCCAGTGTCGAAAATTCTTTCCAATACCTATTATGCCATTCATTCCCGACATGGAAAGAAAGGGTGTGTTCTCTGTTGCATTCCTCTTCTTTACAAATGGTTCATGTCACACATTCCTACCAAGGGACCATTTGATGACACCGCAAACACTCTTTTTTGGGCACGAAGGATTATGGCTCTTACTTCTTATGATGTCATCTAGAACAACATAAGGGGCGTAAAGGAGATCATTGTAATCTATGGAAGTTTTCCTAATGTGCCGCTTGTAGGGACTAAGGGTTGTATCAATTATAATCATGTCTTAGCATGACGTCAGCTAGGATACATTATGACTGATAAAACAACCGATCATGAAGTGAAAACCGATAATTTCGGCAAAGGCGAGGACCCGATCTTGCTAGAAAGGATGAGAAGAGCGTGGAATCATGTGCATCAACACGAAACAACCTTTTTTTGGTCAAAAGGGATGTTTAGCTCTTGATCCCTATGTACAGTGGGTAAAAGAGCGAGTGAAGGTGATATTGTTTCCTTACAGGAGAGAAGTGTCGTTGTATCCACAACCCAATTTTGGTCTACCAATCGATGGCTCGTCAGCGTCAGACGCCACAATCAGTTAATCACTCCCACAAGAGTCATTCATTCAACAACCTATTTCAGGTGAATCCAAGTTTATGCTGGTGGAACTCTTCAAGCAGGTTAAGGCTGATAGCCTTAAGTTAGAGTCGGACATGCAGGATTTGGACATGGAGCTTGCTTTTGCCATGCACGAAAAGAAAAATTTTCTTCATGAGGCCAAGCTGAAAGATAAGGTGATAGAAGAATAAGGTTTTCTTGAACAATCTAAAAGGCTGAGATTCAAAAGTTCTCACGTCTCAATTTAGACGGAGACTATGAGGAAGATTCAAAGTGACATTGCCAAGAGTCAGCAAAAGCTAGAGAGTCTTCGAGTCTCCAAAGACCGTATGCAAGCCGATCATAGAAATGAGGTCAAAGCTTTGAGGAAGCAACTTCGTGAAGAAGATTCTAAATCTCAAGAAGCTGTCAAACAGCAAGAGAGTTTGGAAAAGGAGATCCAAAGTCAACAAGTGCATATTGAGGGACTCAAAGCACAAATTAGGGAGAATGATGCCTTTAGTTTGTGACTGTGATACGGTGGGAGAACTGACTTGGTTTTTTTGCGTTTGATCGCAAATGTTGCGGTTTAGCAAGAGTCACCACCGACTTTTCTTTTATCCAAAAGGAAAGGCTGAAAAGAACAAGAAAGACCTTTAGAGATGTTTTCTTGAGTTCTGGGGGTTAATTATGAAAAGGGAAGGTATTAGCACCCTTTTCATCCATGGTTTTCCATGGGCTCTTAGTTACTTGCTAGATCACTTGCTTTTGTTTGAAAATGTGCTTTTGTGTGGTTTTTGAAAGTATTTTGTAAAGATGCCATCGTTTAGGAAAACCTTGTAATGATTCTCGTTCGTAAGAATGTATACAAAGTGTTTGATCTTTTGAAATTTTTTTCAAGTTTCAAAGATGTTTTTTGGAAGTGTAAGTGTTTGTTTTTGAAAATAGCAAGGATATTTTGTTTTGAAATTGAGCAAGTAACTAGGAACATTCTACCTACTCAAAAGTCTTTCATGTTTATTTCCTTTTTCCTTTGACATTGTTATTTTACCATTGATTTGGTAAGTAACCCTATCTTTGGATGTAAAAGGGACGGGCGTGGGTCATCGTATAACCATGATTAGTAATGTTGCAAGGTATCTTAGCAATTTTCTTTAGGGACTAAGATCATTTTGAAAGGCAACATAGATAGCATTGTCGATGGACTAGGATCTTGTATTTTTCTTTTCATTGCTAAGATACCTCACATGCGTAATATGGTCATTTTTGTAAGGCAACCATGTGGATTTACCCCAGGGGTGCTTGTGTGCAAGTGTATTGATTTTCATGCATGGTTTTTGTCTTGATTAGGGTTTTCTATTTTGTTGGTTTTAGTCTTTCCATACACACCTAATTACTAACAATATATGAAAGTAATAAAAGTGCGGAAAAGTAAAGTCCTACACTATTACATCATTAAGGGGATGAGGTGTATAAATTTACAAATGGGGATGCAAGAAATTAAAGTCCTAATTATCTATTACAACCATATTGAAATAATGTACAAGAATTGAAATGGACTTGTTTTGTTTTTGTTAAGAAAAGAAATAAATTGGCTTAAGAAAATATTTTTGATCTTTTGGTTTAAAAAGAGATAAAATAAAGTATGTAAATATAAAAATGTTTTTTTTGGTATTTTTAGTTATTAAAAGCTAAAATAAGATAAATAAGAGAAAAAGGAGTCAGAATCAGCACATTACTGAAATGAAGCGGAACAAAAGTTCTGACTCTGATACGCTGCAAGAGAGAAAATGTTAGCAGAAAAATGGAGGGTCAGAAGTTCTGGGCTTGGGTACACCAAGTTCTGAAGTTGAGGGGTTCAGAATCTATAGTGTATCTGGGAACCTAGAAGTTCATATATCTCTGGTAAGTTAGAAGTTCTGATTAATTGAGAGAATGAAGTGATTATGCTGTTACGAGAGGATATCTAGAAGTTCTTATTTAGGAGTATTGTCTGACAAACAAATGAGTAAAAATGTCAATAAATAAACCTAAAAAGATGCTTATGGGGCTAGAACCCAGGACCCTTAGCACTAATGTCTTATGTGCATGCTTTCTACCACTGGGGTGGTTGTACATCTGATATCGGCAGTAAAAGCATGAATCATATAACATAAAGTAAGTTCTGATGATAAGCTTCACCTCTTTCTCCATGCCAGTTAGAGCATCTGCAGTTTAGTCATTTCCCAACAAAACAGAAAATGCACACATAGCAGTTTATGGCAGGTTTCATCATGGTTTCAAAAATATAAGGTATCAGAACTATACATCAGAAGCAAGTATGAATTTTGCTAACCCTAATTCTGAATCCTAATTTCCTTAAGAAGTTCTGAACTGAAATTCTCTCTACTTAGGTAAAAATACATGCAATTTGTGAATATGTACATAATCAAAACCAGGATGTCTACATTGTATTTTGAACATGCAAATCTTACAATGCCTAAGTAATATGATGAGAGTCAGTAGAAGCTTACCTTGCAGCTGGAAAAGGTCCTGTGAACTGGAGCCTGGTTCTGACTGCTTGCAATGTTCTGATCAGGTTCCTCACGTGCTCAGCAGACGGAATAACCTTTAACTTGGGTTATGAATGGTGAATGGATGATTTGGTCAAGAAACACTTGAGGGAAATTGGAGTTTAAATTCAAGAATAAAAAACTAGCAGGTTTTGTATTTGTGTTTGCAGTTTCGGATTTCTGGAAATTTTAGCAAGGTTTCAAAGTTTTTCCTTTCAATTTTTCCTCACTTCCCTCTACTTAGTTTCAAATTAAGTTCAATTTAAAGGCAAGAACTTTGTAGCTTGGAGAACTCAAAAGTAACAACATCATACTAGCGTGTTGGCTTGTTCTTGAAGCAAGTTAAACAAGTATGGTGGTTAGTAGCTTTTAGCTGTGCTTAAACTGGATTTGTAAGCCTGAATTAACAAAAAGTACCCTCATAGGAAAAATCAAAGCATGGGCCCAGCAAAAACTTGTAAAAAAGTTTGCTTTTCAAGGACAACAATGGTACTTCTATCTCACACGTGGGGAAATCCTTTGGATAAAAACTCAAAAGTGGTTGTGAGCATTAAATGATGATGAGATTTATCAAACCAGAAATCCTGCACTATGAGATTGTGCATCATAGCTTAGATCTGGGCCAGAAGTTTAGCATCAGTGCAACTTAGAACAAAACATCCAACTTCTGATCCTTTAATCTTTTCGCTCCAGCATGTTCTGAAGGAGTTCTCAGACTTTTCTGAAAGTTTGCAACATGCTTCGTAGACTTTCTTTGAATTACTTTTGCAAACTCTGGATGAATCTTCGTGAAAACTGGCCCATAAGTTCTAACCAAAATATGTCTTGAAGGTGTCCAGGATTTGCTGAGTGCTTCAGTTTTATGGACGTGTCTTTGAATATTTATAACTAGAAATTCCAGCATTTCCAGGAGAAGTTCTGTTCTGCAATATTTTAGGTCTTATTGAGATCTAAAGCTCTTGCGCTAGAAATTCTTCCAGAATCAGCTTGCATCATGGTGATAATCTGATCAGAAGTTCTGAGCTTGTCATATTTCTTAAACACTTAGAAAAATTCTAAGTATTTTAAAATTTTGACTTTTGAATTTCTTGATGAAATAAACTTCATATTTCAACATGTCTTGATTAAATATGATTCTTGAAACTTGATTTTGATCAAAAGTCAAATTTTGACTTTTCAGTTTGCAAATGACCATTTTGCCCTTGTGCCAATTCCAAGCCTAAATTGATGTATCAGTGCTGCAAACTTGACGTCATAGAAGATCTTGTGAGAGAATCCTTGAGAAATGGGAGGGAAAATTTTGGGGTACAACAGCTGCCCCTGTTCAATCTTCTTAAACCTGAAGAGTTAGATTGGAGAGTCCGCCATTCGTGACTTGAAGGTGAAAGATGATTGAACACTAGAGTGCCCTGAAATTTGCACTCGAAGATGAATTATGAATGGGCTTATAGATGCCATTTGGAGGAAAGTTGATAAATACTGGAAGAAGTATCAGCACAAATCTCTTGTTGATTTATACTAAAACTTGATGCTTTACCTGTGAGAAAAAGAGTTAGTAAAATGCATATGTAGGCATGATGTTTTCTACATGTGGTATTATGCTAAATGCATTTTGTATGTACATGCTATGATGTATGAATGTGAGATGTATGTTTTTGTCCAAGAAAATAAATCCCTGACTTCCGCTGAGGAAATTCTGGGGGGTTGAATCCCTGATTACCGTTGGGGATGAAGAATATGCATATCTTCAAACTTTGTTGAAAGGATGCTTTCGCTGGGGAATATCTCTTGAATTTAAACTGTTATTTGGTCGGATCGAGGCTTTACAATTTGCTGAGGATGAAGTAGTCAATTGTTATCTGGTCGGATCCAGGCTTCACGGAAACTTAACTGGGGGAAGAGACGAATTAACTGTTATCTGGTCGGATTCCAGGCTTTGCATAAAATTTCTTGAAATTGAATAGTTATCTGGTTGGATCCAGGCTTCACAACAACTTGCTGGGGATATGGAAGTTAACTGTTATTTGGTCGGATCCAGACTTCGCAGTAACTTGGAGTGGTAACTACTATCTGGTCGGGTCCAGGTTTCATGGTTTTTGGAGATTTATACTATTATCTGGTCGAGTCCAGGATTCATAGTGTCTCTCTGGAGATCATAGTTAATTGTTATCTGGTCGGGCTCCCGGTTTCATAATAAACTGTTTGAAAAAACTGTCATCTGGTCGGGTCCAGGCTTTGCAGATTTCTAAGGTTGATGAGGTCAATTGCTATTTGGTCGGGTCCAGGTTTCACAATAAACTGTTTGGGGATTTAGTTGTTATCTAGTCGGTTTCCAGGTTTCACAATGAATCTCTGAGGGTAATTGCTATCTGGTCGGATCCAGGCTTCAAAACAACTTGTTGGGGTAGAGGCAAACTCTACTAGGGAGAAGAAGTTAAACCTTGGTCCGGTTGAGTCCAGGTTCTTCTATATTTTGAAGAGTTAAACTATTATCTGGTCGGGTCCATGCTTTTAGTAACTGGAAATTAAGATCAACTATTATCTGGTTGGGTCTAGGTTTCAGATACACAAACTGTTATCTAGTCGGGTCCAGGTTTTAGTAATTTACTAGGGATAGTGGCAAACTCTATTGGAGAAGAGGAGTTTTGCTAATGATTTTGTAGGAATTAAACTGCTATCTGGTCAGGCCCAGGCTTCGGGAATTGAAGAAGTCAAACTATTATCTAGTCGGGTCTAGGCTTCAGTAATAACTTGAAAATTGTGCTAATATTTGGTCGGGTCCAGGCTTCATAGTATCTTTTTGGAAATAGTAAAGGCTTTGCTGACGGCTTTATTGGGGATCAGGGGTTGTGGCCCTATGATTTGCAATAATCTGAAAGGAAAATTCAAACTGGAGAGTGTAGACTCAGTCGGGGAGGACAAACTCAGCTTGGGGTAACATGTTCAGCTGGGGAAGATAGACTATGCCGGGGGAATACAAACTCGGTTGGGGAGGATGTACTCGGCTGGGGAATTTTGTGGTTCCTCGATTGTTGTTTGGGAAATAAAACATGTTGGGGAAATAAAACCAGTTGAGGAGGTGAGTTTCTTTTAGGAAGAGATCCACGAGGCTTCAACTTGTAAAATTCAACTTAGCTGGAGGGAGAGTTGCCGAGAGATTGAGACTCTGGTTGGGGATTATCCTATTCAAAGAGACTTTGTGAGTCACTTTGCTGAGGATGATGTTAATGAAATAACTCTGTGGGGGGTATTCCATATTCATTAAAGAGGTGCCTCTTAATTCTTAGGTCATATGTGCCAAACGGTTTTAATTATGTTCATATGCATATGTTCATTCAATTTTAGTCATTGGACAAATTTGCATTCAAAACAAAGACAAATTTTGCACTTCAAAGTATATCTGTATTGATATTTCGCCCATGAGTAGGCGTTTTTATACAGAGAGACAAAGATCCTAGTAAGAGGAATATCGTCGGAAGGAAAACAAAATTGAAAACAAAAACAAATAGCCATGTGAAATGATCTCATTTCCTTCCAACTCTACTATTGCCCTAATGTCTTCAAATGTCCCTTGTTGTTGATAGAAGTTGATTGGATTGATCTTGGACCGTTTGAACTTGGACCTTGGTGATAGAATTGACTGTGGTGATTCCACAGGACATAGTCATACGCTTTCAATCCTTAATTTTTCCTAGACCTCCCTTTCGGGTTTTCAGCCCACCAGGATACCCTTTTTTGCCCAAGTCGCCCTTTCGAGTTTTCAACTTGCCGAATGTATAATCTTTGGCATATATCCCTAATTTTTTCCCAAACTTTTTGTTTGTCGGGATACCCTTATTTTGCCTAGGTGTGTCAACCTAGCAGGTCTCTTATGTGTAGTATTTTTTAACTATGTCCACGTTTATAGGATATTGGAAATCTTCACCATTCATGGTAGTTAGCATCATGGCACCGCCAGAGAAAAATCTCTTGAAAACAAACGGCCCTTCATAGGTGGGAGTCCATTTGACTCTGGGGTCGCCTTGTGGTAGAATGATGTGTTTTATCACCAAGTCACCAGCTTGATATACTCGAGGCTTGATCTTTTTATTGAAAGCCTTGATCATCCGTTTTTGGTACGTCTGACCATGGCAAACAACAACTAATCGTTTTTCGTCGATCATATTCAGCTGATCCAATATCATTTGGATCCACTCATCTTCGCCTAAGCCTGCCTCATTCATAATCCTCAGTGAGGGAATTTGAACTTCCACCGGCAGAACAACTTCCGTGCCATAGACTAAGGAAAAGGGAGTTTCCCTAGTTGATGTTCTAGCTGAAGTGAGGTAGCCATGTAGAGAAAACAACAACATCTCATGCCAATCCTTATAGGTTACCACCATTTTCTGCATAATCTTATTGATATTTTTGTTGGCCGCTTCGACTGCGCCATTCATTTTCGGTCTATATAAAGAAGAATTGTGATGCTTGATCTCAAACTGAATGCAAAGCTCAGTAATCGCAACATTGTTGAGGTTAGTCCCATTGTCAGTGATAATCCTTTCGAGGATACCATAAGGGCAGATGAGGTTATGTCTGATAAATCTAGCTATCACATTCTTTGTGACTGAGGCAAAAGAAGCGGCTTCGACCCACTTGGTGAAATAATCAATAGCGACCAAAATGAAGTGATGTCCATTGGAAGCGGTTGACTTGATTTCTCCAATCATATCAATGCCCCACATTGTAAATGGCCACGGCGCGGTCATGATATTCATAGGGATAGGAGGCAAATGGACCTTGTCAGCATAAATTTAGCCTTTGTGACAAGTTCTTGAATGTTGATGGCAATCAATCTCCATTGTTGACCAATAGTAGCTAGCTCTCAATATTTTCTTAGCCATCGTATGTCCACTTGAGTGAGTACTGAAGAGACCATCATGCATGTCTTCCATGATTTCCTCTGCCTCCTTCTTGTCCACACATCAGAGTAGAGTTGAATCATGGTTGCGCTTGTACAATATTCCATTGCTTAGGAAGAATTTGGCTGCAAATCTTCGTAAGAACTTTCTTTCATTGATAAATGCTCCCTCTGGATACTCTTCTGCTTCAAGGTATCTCATCACCTCATGGTACCATGGCTTTTTTGCATCGTTATCAAACTCATAGAAATGTGCAGGTTCATCGAATCTTTCAATTGTAATCATAGGGGCTTCGTTGTCCCATATGACCTTGAACATTGAAGACATGGTTTCCAAAGCGTCAGCCAACTGATTTTCTTCCCTAGGGAAGTGCTCAAAAGTGATCTCTTCGATGTAAGGAATTAGGGATAGCATAATTTCCTTGTTAGCGATTAGATTAGGGTGTTTAGTGTCCTAATCTCCTTTTACTTGGCTGATCACTAGAGAGGATTCCCCATACACATTCAAATGTTTGATCCTCAAATCAATGGCAGCTTTCAGACCCAAAATACACGCTTCGTGCTCGGCCATATTATTCGCGCAATCGAAGCATAATGTGGTAGTGAATGGAGTGTGACAACCTTCAGGAGAGATGATTACAACACGAATTCTGTTACCTAAGGCGTTGGAAGCCCCGTCAAATACCATAGTCCATCGGGATCCTTGTTCAGGTTCGTCATACGGTCCGGGTTTCACGCAATCGGTTACGAGCATGATGTTCTCATTAGGGAAGTCGAAGTTTATTGAATGATAATCATCCCCAGCTTGATGGGCTAAATGATCAGCTAGTACGCTTCCTTTGATGGATTTTTATGTAGTGTATTGGATGTCGTACTCAGTCAAGATCATTTTCCATCTGGCTATCCGACCGGAAAGGGTAGGTTTCTCAAAAGTATACTTGATTGGGTCTATTTTAGAAATCAACAGAGTGGTATGAGTTAACATATACTGTCTTAGCCGGCGAGCAACCCATGCCATAGCACAGCAAGTTTTCTCGAGCAGTGAATATCTGGTTTCACAGTCGGTAAACTTTTTGCTCAGGTAATAAATAGCATGCTCTGTTCGGCTAGACTCATCATGTTGGCCCAAAACACACCCCATATAATTCTCTAGTACTGTCAAGTACATGATCAAGCGCCTTCCTTCAATTGGAGGCATGAGAATAGGAGGATCTTATAGATATTCTTTGATTTTGTCGAAGGCAGCTTGGCATTCATTGTTCCATCTGACTACCTGATCTTTCTTCAAGAGCTTTAAGATTGGATCATAAGTAGCAGTCAAGTGAGATATGAAACGGGAAATGTAATTGAGACGACCCAAGAATCCTCTAACTTCCTTTTAAGAATGTGGGACTGACATTTCTCGGATAGCCTTTACCTTGGCAGGATCAACTTCAATGCCTTTATTTCTGACAACAAAACCTAGAAGCTTTCCAAATCGTAACATAAACTTGTTAGGGTTTAACCTCAACTTGTACTTTTTCAGCCTTTCGAATAGTTTGTACAGGTGATCGAGATGTTCCTCTTCAGTTTGTGATCTGGAAATCATATCGTCCATATAGACCTCTATTTGACGATGTATCATGTCATGAAATAAAGCTGCCATAGCCCTTTAATATGTTGCCCCTGCATTCTTCAATCCGAATGGCATGACCTTGTAGCAAAAGGTACCCCATCGCATAATGAATGTAGTCTTCTCCATGTCTTCGACAACCATCCTTATTTGATCATAGCCTGAGAAGCCATCCATGAAAGAGAAGACTTTATGTTGATCAGTATTATCAACTAAGACGTCAATGTATGGTAGAGGGAAGTCATCTTGGGGCTTTCCCTGTTCAGATCCCTATAGTCTACGCACATGCAAACTTTCCCGTGTTTCTTTGGCACTGGCACCACATATGCAACCCATTGAGGATAGGATGTAACAGCTAGGAAGCCTGCATCAGATTGTTTCATCACTTCATCTTTGATCTTTTCAGACATATCAAGCCTCATGCAATGAACCTTTTGTTTAACATGAGGGCAGTCTTCTCTTGTCGGCAGACGATGAACTACGATGTCGATATCCAACCCAGGCATATCTTCATAAGACCAAGAAATACTTCCACATAATCATGCAACATCTGAACCAACCTGCTCTTGACACTGCTTTCCAAATTAGCGTCGCTCCTGATTTCCTTCTTATCTGACTCAGTACCCAGGTTGATAACTTCAACTGACTCTTCATGCGGTTGAATAGCTTTTTCCTCTTGTAATAGAAGTTTTCCTAGTTCTCCTAGTATGTCACAATCTTCCTCGCCTTCGTCTTCGGCTTGGTTGATAGGACATTCAAAGTCATAGTCAGTAATAGTAGAGTCATTGGCAATAGGATCCAGAGTGGATGTGGACCTTCAAGAGTGTGTGTGTGTGTGTGTGTGTGTGTGTGTGTGTGTGTGTGTGTGTGTGTGTGTGTGTGTGTGTGTGTGTGTGTGTGTGTGTGTGTGTGTGTGTGTGTGCATGTAAGATACATGGCTATTTTTTTGAAAAATGTATTTGAAAGAAAGGAGAGACAATGAACACAAATATTTGAATGCAAATGAGTCCAACGTACCGAATGATCATATGATTAGATGAACATAAATAAAACCCTTTACAAATGGACCAAAGTGCCCCGGGCCAGGCATATGGCTGAAAAGTCATTGTTAAAATATTACATACAACATGTTCTTGAATTGAAATAAAAGCAATAACAAGTAGATTACTCCTCAATGAAGGAGATGGGAACAAAGTTCTTTGCATGCCAATTCTTAAGCTCCATTGTAGTTGGATACACTCAATCTTCAAATGTAGCTTCTTCATCAGAATCACCCATGGCGTTGACTTCATGGCTTCCAATGTGGAGAGGTGGCTTTCCAGAACGAGCACGCCTTACTTCCTTCTGAGCTTTGACAGTGAAGCCCAAATCAAACTTGTCCGCTTTAAATGGGATATCGAGGAGTTGCCCCCAAGTATCACAGTTTCCTTCTTCAATTGCCGCACGGGAATCCTTGACTGAAACTATCTTTGGCATGGCCTTAACAGCTTTAGACTCATCAGAAGAACATTTGGTAGCAGCAATCATCGGTGGCATGACTTTAAAGGCTTGACATGGGGTTTCAATGAATTCTCCATCCATCTCTACGTATTTGAATGAGTTAAGGTGACTTACCATAAACTCTTCTTCTCCACAGACGGTGACTATTCTTCCCTTGACTGGATATTTGAGTTTTTGATGGAGAGTTGAGGTTACTTCCCCAGCTTTATGGATCTATGGGCGGACTAACAGACAAGAATAGGCAGGACGAATATACATAATATAGAAGGTGGAGTTGAAGATTTGGGATCCCACTTTGATCCGAAGATCTACTTCCCCATGAACAGTCCTCTTTGATCCATCAAACGCCCTTACAATGATATCACTTGGCTTCAAGACTAAATCTTCACAGTCAAGACGGCCTAACGGCCCCTTGGGTAATACATTCAGAGAAGAACTAGTGTAGACTAGCACATGTGCTAAGGTAGTCCCCTTGCACTTGACAGAAACATATAGAGCTTTATTGTGATTCTTCCCAAGAGGTGTTAATTCAACATCTGAAAATCCCAAGCCATTCTCAGCTGTCAGGCTAGCCACGCAATTCTCAAATTGGTCTGTTGTTGTCTCATGGGGGACATGAGTTTTTTTTCAGGAATTTGATTAATGTCCGAGCATGGGCATCGGAACAAAGCAGTAATGACAACATTGAAATCTTAGAAGGGGTTTTCCCCAACTGTTCCACAATGTTAAAGTCGCTTCTTTTCATTATCTTCAAAATATCTTCCATCTCACGAGCGGAGGGTTCTCCATCAGCAACATCCTTGGAGGATATTTCAGTTACAACCAGCTCAAAAACCTTTTCCTTCCCCTTGTATCGGTATTTGGCTTGGCAGCAGTAATGCGGATGGGCGTCTTTGTAACCACTTGTGGTGAGATATTAGGTGAAAATATTCTCCCAGTTCTGGTTACTTTGCTTGAGCCATCTATGTTATCAACATTGTCATCTTTTTCTTCTTCGATCCAAGCGTCTTGTTTAATCCCATGATAGAAAACCTCAGCACCATAATTCCATGGTACTGCCTTATTTGAAGAATAGGGAATCGGCCTGGGATTGGTAATTATTAAGGGAGCAACAGTGGGTTCGTTTGAAATCCTAATAGGACCTTTGAAGGTGATCCTAAAAGGATTGTTTGAGATAGTAATAATGGAGAGGTCTTCACATTTGTTAATCGAACTTTTGGCAAGTGGGGTCTTCTCGAATAGAATTTCGTGGCTATCCATCAGGCGTTGTATGCCTTTCTTCAGCCCTTCACATCCATTGTGTGGTCTTGCACAACACACACAGTCTTTTACACAACCCAGGAAAATCCCAGCCTTCAACAAATTCTTTTTTATGGTATTCAGTAGAGTAATCAGCTCTTCAACAAAGGCAACAAAAATTGTATCCTCAATGACATTAATACCCTTGTCATGATTCGGCATTAGAGCAGTGATTACATTCAGTGTTGGAGGAGGATCAAACTCAATATTTTTGTTATCAATTAAATCCTGGATTTTGTTCTTCAAGGCCTAACACTGGTCAGTCTCGTGCCCGGGGCTGCTGGAGTGGTAAGCATACTTAGCATTCAGATTATACTTTGGTGACGAGGTATCAGGGTTGGCGGGAGGATCGCGCAATGTCACTAAATTAGCCTTGAGCAAATGTTGAAGTGCTTGAGACAGTGACATGCCTAACCTCATAAATTGTCTTCTTGGAGTTTCAAAACATTGATGATCTACAGATGGTCTTGGAGTAGGAGTCGGATTAGAGATTCGGACAGTGTTGACAGACATGCGATCATTCTTCTTGGTACGGCTCTTGCCCCGTACACAGAATTGACTTCCTTCTTTGTAGCAAAAGGTTTCTTGATATGATTGGGAGTGGAGGTAGATGACACAAAGATCTTCCCACTTTTGATTCCACTTTCAACTCTTTCACATGTTAAGATTAATTCGGTGAAACCAGAAGAAGAACAGCCAACCAACAGATTAAAGAAGGGACCAGACAAAGTTCCCATGAACATGTCAATGTGTTCTCGATCAGTCAAGGGTGGTTGAACCCTACTGGCGAGGTCTCTCCACTTTTGTGCATTATTCCTTAAATCCTTCATTCTTTCCCATGGTTATGTCTTGCAACTGAACCCTCGTTGGCGCCAAGTCGGTGTTGTACTGATACTGATGGTAGAAGGTAGTAGCTAAATCCTCCCAAGTATTGATGCGAGAACCATCTAACTAATAAAACCATTCAAGTTACGTTCCAGCTAAGCTTTCTTGGAAAAAGTGAACCCATAGCTTCTTATCAGAGGTGCGCGGCTGTATCTTGCGCACATAAGATTTTAGGTGGATTTTTGGACAAGAAACTCCCTCGTGCTTTGCAAAGACTGGTATTTTGAATTTGCGAGGGATGACTACCCCAGAGATCAAACCAAAATCATCAAAATCTAAACCGGGGACGGCTTGGATTTCAACAGCTTTCAATATGTCTTCTAACTGCTTGTATCTGATATCGGCGGGTGGATAATGCTCGTCAAAATAATCATCATCAGATACTTTATCATTAACACAGTCAGCCTGAGTATTCTTGACCTCACCGATCTGGTTCTCGTCCTCTTCAGATGAGTCTCCTCCTACTGGGATTTGACGGACTGTCTCCTTGGACCTTCTACCCATGTTGAGTAGAGCTTTCTTCTTTGGCTTCTTCTTAACATCCAGCAAAGCCATCATATCTTGCCGCCCCCGGGCTAGGGCTAGTAGAATCTCCTGAAACTTAGAATTCTGGGCTTGGAGATCCTTCACAGTTTTCTCTAGATCCATCTCGCTGAAATAAACAACAGAAAGATAAGGAAACTTGTTATGCGAAAACCTGTCATGTTATGATGCATGAATATGTATATGCAAATGATTTCAAGGATTAATGAGATTTAAATTTGTATAGACAAAAGAATGAACAAACGTTAATTTTCATTAGATAAAACAAGAAAGATTACATCATGCCTCTTGGGCTTACAAAATAACTTTCTAAGATAAAAAGACTGAATGCATCCTCTTTGGCGCGAGATAAGCATTCACACTTTGCTCTTCTTGTAGCTGCTTCATAAGCTGCAATACCCTCTTCTCACTAGCATAGAACTGAGCTTTGAAAGTATCTCGTTCTTCCTTAAGCTGAATCCAACCCTTTTGCAATTATTCGAGAGAGGTAGGCATGTCGGGATGGAGGATAGTGTAGGGAACATCTCCTTTAACCACAGGCTCCATGATGACTGGTAAGATGTAAGGATAAGGCATCACAAGTTTCACAGCACAACCTCGCACCCATTTAAGGTAAGGCTCAAGGGGAATGGAGTTCTTGTATCTTAACGTCTTGCTATCCACCTTGTTCAACATCCTCCAGGCTCGGATAAACCTCTGACGGTAACCTTGATCGTCATTCTCGTAGTCAAATACCATTCCTTGGATAAGCATCTCGTGGGGACCATCCCTCCGGGCGTAACTAAACTGTCGTAGGGCTAAGCATGGGTTGTAAGTGATACCTCCTCTAATTCCAAGCAAAGGGACATTAGGGAATTCTCCAAAACGGTCAACGATAGTAACATTCTCCAAAGAGCGGGAACACCAATGAATATCAGAATGTATGAGCGTCATCATCCTATGAGACCATCTTGAACCTTGCTCATTTTTCAACACAGATTGGGGAAGATGCGAAATAAACCATCTTGCCAAGAGAGGAGTGCAACACATGAGGATACCTCTCTTCCTCGAAGTGCGAGAGTGAAAAGAGTGTAGGATGTCTCCTAACAAAGTAGGCACCGGGTTACGAGACATGAAGATTTTGATGGCATTTACATCTATGAGTTGGTCAGGATTTGGAAACAAAACCATCCCATAGATGAGAAGGGCCACAATTTCCTCAAAATCTTGTAAGTCCAAGGAGTTCCAAAAATCTTGAGCTTTCTCAAACAAGAACTTGGGTAAGAAACCTCTGACACCACTCATTGTTTCCCAATTAGTTGTGACATCAGATGGTTGCAAGTGTAGGGCTTGAGCAATCTCTCCTGGTTTTGGATCTCTTTTCGTACCATTGAAGGGTAGTTGATTGATAATGGGAATCCTCAGGAGTTGGGAGAATTCCTCCAAAGTTGGCACAAGTTGATAATCAGGAAAAGTGAAGCAATGGTGTAGAGGATCAAAGAATTGGAAGAGCACCTTCATCATATCTTCATCAGTGTTGGAGGTAACCAAGTTTAGGAGGCGACCATGCCTTTCGGTAAATGGAGAATTCTTAGGAACCCTTGATGCTAGCTCTTTAAGTTGAGGAGGGATCCTTACAAGATTGACTTGAATTGTTTTCCTGTGAATAGAATTCATGTCCTATAAAATAGAACAAAGATAAATCCCAAGATCCTTGAAATGGTTAGTGAATATTAGTATGATGTTTATGGATTTATGTACAAGTAAATATATACAAACAAGGAAAACAAGTCCTTAGGTTTAGGCTTGCAGGAGTCTCATAGGTAAGTACCCTATTGAAGTTTAGTTGGCTCAAACCTGTCCTAGAAATAGTAATCGGGTTCTAAAGGAGCTCAATATCATTGGTTTGTCTTCTCGAGCATTGTTTCAGCATAAGCCTCTTAAATGGCGATCTAAATATCCCAAAAAAAACAAACCTCAATGAGTGTAGTATCGAGTATCTACCAACTTCTGACTGCACCAAAGCCGGACATCTCACTACGTCCTAATGGCCAAGTTGGTCAAGTAAAGATTCTAAAGTCAATTAGTGCTTCATGACACCACTCAGCGGCCCTGTATTATCCTTGACTACTCAAGGGTTACCGGTATCCACAAATATGTCACACTAACGTAGCTATTGCTTAGACCATGTTGGTATACCCCACACAATTTCCATAATGTACTGCTACTTACCTATAAGGTATCCCAAATTCGGGTAGAGGATTAAAACCCAAACAAAGAACCATAATGTAAAGCATACAAGTCAAACAATGAAAGCAAGTAAATATGATATAACCCTAAGGTAACCCAACTTTAAGAATGTTCCCTAGCAGAGTCGCCAATTCTGTGATACGGTGGGAGAACTGACTTGGTTGTTTTACGTTTGATTGCAAATGTTGCGGTTTAGCAAGAGTCACCACCGGCTTTTCTTTTATCCAAAAGGAAAGGCTGAAAAGAACATGAAAGACCTTTAAAGATGTTTTCTTGAGTTCGGGGGGTAGATTATGAAAAGAAGGTATTAGCACCCTTTTCATCCATGGTTTTCCATGGGCTCTTAGTTACTTGCAAGATCACTTGCTTTTGTTTGAAAATGTGATTTTGTGTGGTTTTTGAAAGTATTTTGTAAAGATGCCATCGTTTAGGAAAACTTTGTAATGATTCTCGTTCGTAAGAATGTATAGAAAGTGTTTGATCTTTTGAAAATATTTTCAAGTTTGAAAGATGTTTTTTGGAAGTGTAAGTGTTTGTTTTTGAAAATAGCACGGATATTTTGTTTTGAAATTGAGCAAGTAACTAGGAACATTCTACCTACTCAAAAGTCTTTCATGTTCATTTCCTTTTTCCTTTGACATTGTTATCTTACCATTTATTTGGTAAGTAACCCAATCTTTGGATGTAAAAGGGACGGGCGTGGGTCATCGTATAACCATGATTAGAAATGTTGCAAGGTATCTTAGCATTTTTCTTTAGGAACAAAGATCATTTTGAAAGGCAACATAGATAGCATCATCGAGGGACTATGATCTTGTATTTTGCTTGTCTTTGCTAAGATACCTCACATGCGTAACATGGTCATTTTTGTAAGGCAACCAAGTGGATTTACCCTAGGGGTGCTTGTGTGCAAGTGTATTGATTTTCATGCTTGGTTTTTGTCTTGATTAGGGTTTTCTATTTTGTTGGTTTTAGTCTTTCCATACACACCTAATTACTAACAATATATGAAAGCAATAAAAGTGCGGAAAAGTAAAGTCCTACACTATTACATCATTAAGGGGATGGGGTGTACAAATTTACAAATGGGGATTGCAAGAAATTAAAGTCCTAATTATCTATTACAACCATAATGAAATAATGTACAAGAATTGAAATGGACTTGTTTTGTTTTTGTTAAGAAAAGAAATAAATTGGCTTAAGAAAATATTTTTGATCTTTTGGTTTAAAAAGAGATAAAATAAAGTATGTAAATATAAAAATGTTTTTTTGGTGTTTTTAGTTATTAAAAGCTAAAATAAGATAAATAAGAGAAAAAGGAGTCAAAATCAACACATTGCTGAAAAGAAGAGGAATAGAAGTTCTGACTCTGATACGCTGCAAGAGAGAAAATGTTAGTAGAAAAATGGAGGGTCAAAATTTTTGGGCTTGTGTACACCAAGTTCTGAAGTTGGGGGGTTCAGATGTTATAGCGTAGATGGGAACCTAGAAGTTCATATATCTCTGGTAAGTAAGAAGTTCAAATTATTTTAGAGAATGAAGTGATTATGCTGTTAGGAGAGGATATCTAGAAGTTCTGATTTAGGAGTATCGTCTGACAAAAAAAGAGTAAAAATGTCAATGAATAAACCTAAAAAGATGCTTCTGGGGCTAGAACCCAGGACCCTTAGCACTAATGTCTTATGTTCATGCTTTCTACCACTGGGGTGGTTGTACATCCGATATCAGCAGCAAAAGCATGAATCATATAACATAAAGTAAGTTCTGATGATGAGCTTCAACTCTTTCTCCATGCCAGTTAGAGCATCTGCAGCTTAGTCATTTCCCAACAAAACAGAAAATGCACATATAGTAGTTTATGGCAGGTTTCATCATGGTTTCAAAAATATAAGGTATCAAAACTGTACATCAGAAGCAAGTATGAATTTTTCTAATGCTAATTCTGAATCCTAATTTCCTCAAGAAGTTCTGAACTGAAATTCTCTCTACTTAGGTAAAAATACATGCAATTTGTTAATATGTACAGAATAAAAGCCAGGATGTATACATTGTATTTTGAACATGCAAATCTAACAATTCCTAAGTAATATGATGAGAGTCAGTAGAAGCATACCTTGCAGCTAGAAAAGGTCCTGCAAACTGGAGCCTGGTTCTGCCTGCTTGCAATGTTCTGATCAAGTTCCTCACGTGCGCAGCAGACGGGAATAACCTTTAACTTGGGTTGTGAATTGTGAATGGATGATTTGGTCAAGAAACACTTGAGGGAAATTTGAGTTTAAATGCAAGAATAAAAAACTAGCAGGTTTTGTATTTGTGTTTGCAGTTTCAGATTTCTAGAAATTTTAGCAAGGTTTTAAAGTTTTTCCCTTCAATTTTTCCTCACTTCCCTCTACTTAGTTGCAAATGAAGTTCAATTTATAGGCAAAAACTTTGTAGCTTGGAGTAGTCAAAAGTAACAACATCATGCTAGCATGCTGGCTTGTTCTTGAAGCAAGTTAAACAAGTATGGTGGTTAGCAGCTTTTAGCCGTGCTTAAATTGGATTTGTAAGCTTGAGTTAAGCTAAAGTACCCTCAGAGGCAAAAGCAAAGCATGGGCCCAACATAAACTTGTACAAAAGTTTGCTTTTTAAGGACAACAATGGTACTTCTATCTCACATGTGGGGAAATCCTTTGGATAAAAACTCAAAAGTGGTTTTGAGCATTAAATGATGATGAGATTTATCAAACCAGAAATCCTGCGCTATGAGATTGTGCATCATAGCTTAGATCTGGGCCAGAAGTTCAGCATCAGCGCAACTTAGAACAAAACATCCAACTTCTGATCCTTTAATCTTTTCTCTCCAGCATGTTCTGAAGGAGTTCTCATACTTTTCTGAAAGTCTGTAACACGCTTCGTAGACTTTCTTTGAATTACTTTTGCAAACTCTAGCTAAACGTTCATGAAAACTGGCCCAGAAGTTCTAACCAAAATTTGTCTTGAAGGTGTCCAGAATTTGCTGAGTGCTTCAGTTTTATGGACGTGTCTTTGAATATTTATAACTTGAAATTCCAGCATTTCCAGGAGAAGTTCTGTTCTGCAATATTTTAGGTCTTATTGAGATCTAAAACTCTTGTGTTAGAAATTCTTCTAGAATCAGCTTGCATCATGGTGATAATCTGATCAGAAGTTCTGAGCTTGTCATATTTCTTAAACACTTAGAAAAATTCTAAGTATTTTAAAATTTTGACTTTTAAATTTCTTGATGATACATACAAACTTCATATTTCAACATGTCTTGATTAAATATGATTCTTGAAACTTGATTTTGATCAAAAGTCAAAGTTTGAATTTTTAGTGTGCAAATGACCATTTTTCCTTTGTGCCAATTCCAAGCCTAAATTAATGTATCAGTGCTGCAAACTTGACGTCATAGAAGATCTTGTGAGAGAATCTTTGAGAAATGAGAGGGCAAATTTTGGGGTACAACAGTGACGGAAACCCGATTGAAGAGAAAGGATGCTCATTTAGCTCAAGTGGCCAAAGAGTTGGCTCAACTTAAAGGTCGATTTGGAGTTTGTTACTAGTTATTAGCTCTATTGATCTCTTTGTATGTGTTCGGTTCACCGCCAATTTTGTTGGAGGAGTTCCTTTTATATGTATGGACTCATCTTGAGATTTATTGTATATGGATGATCTTTTCTATGATATATGCAGTTTCTTTCTTTAATGATTATTTGTCTATATCCTGTTGTTTCTGTTATTGATGAAAATCTAAGGTTTTCCCTGGAAATGGTAAAACATTGCATTTTCATATCATGCATTTCATGTACATTACAGGTTTATTCATAATGGTCTTCTTATTCGTTGGTCTTCTCCTTTTCGTTAGATTTTACAAGATGACTTCTCTACATCCATACCATACCGGGGCTAACCAGCAGAGAATCATGGAATAAATTGAGCAGAACTTGGCTGATCTTTGCAAAGATATGGATAACATGGGTGATAAAATGAATCAGCTCATGGAGACTCTTCATGCCGTCATTCAGGGGCAGGAGGAGCTCAGGGCGAGTGTCACTAAGCTTGTTGATAACGCCACCACTTCTGACAATGGGGGACCCAAAACCGTTACTGGATGAACTCCTAAGGGTAATCCTCAGATTATTTTGGATGATCACCACACTGTGATCGATCTTGATGATCTGCAGAATGATCTTACAGTTGACACATCTGAAACTGCTAAGATGTATCATGCTCTCTAAGAATGTCTCAAAGCCATGGAGACCTCTAAAAAGTCGGGTTTCAGTGTTGCCGCTATGTGTTTAGTTCTTGGGGCTGTTCCTCCAAAATTCAAAGTACCAGAGTTCGATAAGTACAAAGGGGTTACCTGTCCAGAAAATCATCTTCATTCCTACTGTAGGAAGATGGTTGCTTATTCCAGCAATGAACCGCTGCTCAGGCACTTCTTCCAAGACAGTTTGGATGAAGTACCTCTAAAGTGGTACATGCAGCTAGAGCAAACCCATGTCAGTACTTGGGAAGAACTTGTGGATGCCTTCTCGAAGAATTACTCTCATACCTTAAATTTTCCCTATCCTTAATTATATTTAAGTTTTCTTTAAATAAATCGTATTATTTAGTTTTCACTTTTATAGGGATATTTAAAATCAGAGCGGGGTGTAACAATCCAAAATAGACCATCAATATCTGATGACACATTAAGCTCTAATATAATTCCATTCCAAATTTAGGGAGGTGTATTTGTTTCAAAGGGGGTATGAACGAATCATAACACCCATTTAGATAAATTGGTGTATAAAGCATTTTATTCTGTTTTAAGCCCAATATTTAAGAAACAACAACCCATTTCAGTTTTTTTGAGTTTGTTTGAAAAAAATATTTTTTGTTATGACTTTATTATTATTACTATTATTATTATTTCTTTATAATAATTAATAATAATTATACTAATGTTTGTTTTTATTTAAGGCATTATTAAAATAAATATTTGTCTTAAAAGAGGAGTGTTACGGCCCATTCAGATTCTTTTTTTTTTAAATGTGTGTTTTCGTTTGTAAATTATAAACATTATTATCAACATCATTTTTTATCTTTACTATTATTAAAATTATAACTAATATTATTTTTATTAATCACTATTATTTTTAGTTATATTGATATCACATTATAAAATTCTGTTTTGTTTGTTGATTAGAAAGACATTTCTTATAAAAAAAAGTGGAAGTCCAATTCCAATCACTACAAGCCCAGTACAAATTAGACAGAGGAACCAAAACATCCAAAAAAAGCATTTCGTTGAAAATAAGCGCATGCCCATTTATTGTTGTTTCAAAAAGTGGCTCAAACCAATACCACTAACACCTACTGTAGAAATCTGCGCGCGCGTGAAGTAAAAGAAAATGTTGTTCTAAGGCCTTAATAAACAAAATCAAAGAGGCAGTAAATGCAGAAAACAGATCTCACTAAATTTGGAAATAAAACTCATTACAAATAACTAATTCAATAACGTTCCATTGAATTACAGACAAATACTTCAAAATACTGCCTAATCTAAAAAACCTAATCAAATTCATTAACCAATTTCTTAAGTTACTAAGACCAAAAAGACTATAAATAAAAAACACTACAAAACAAAAAAGGGACAAAAATATAGAGGAAGAAAAACAATAACAAAAAAAGAAAAAATATATAGTGAAACATTCTCTTATCTCCATTTCCATTTTCATCGTCATCACCATCCTCCATCACCTACGAAAACGAGAGAAAGCAAGGAAAGGGGATTAGAACCGAATCAAGACAAAACTCAGAATCAGCGAAAGAAGGTAAGGGATTGATGACTTAGCTTACATTTTTTATATGGTGTTTATTTGGGTTTATTTTTTTCCTGTTTGGGTTTGGATAGGAATCAGAGTCTGCCGCCGTGTTTAAGATTTTGTGGGTTAGAGTTTGGTTGGGGAAGAAGGTGAATCGCCGCCGCCATTAGGGTTTAGGAGTGGGATTCGCGTTTGGTTGTTGTGTGTGAGAGAGAGAGAGAGAAGAGATAATGTAGTCAAGAGAGGGTTAATAAAAAATGAAAAGATTTTGTTTTAATAGAATAATTATATTAATGTAATGATCCAATGCACGTTGGCCTACCGTTATTACCATACACCCTCGACCTTATCCATCCATCCCAATCACACGACCTCAATACGCCCACCCATGATAAACCCAGCACATGCACCCTCACCAAATCCAAATGGACTAAGGACTCTAGGGATAGGCTCATCGTTACTTGCACCCCTCTTCCATTTCTTTTTGCTAGCATAACCGCTTTTCAAACCCCCTAGGCGATTGGGCCTGAATTCAAAAAACTGAATTCAGGCCCCCTCTTATTGATACCCCTATTTTGCTACTGATTGTATAACCTGCACCCCCTAGCCTTCTGGGTATGAATTCAAAATCTGAATTCAGGATCTTCTTAATAGCACCCCCTAGTTTTACTATTATAATATAATTTGCACCCCCCACTAATTTATTTTTATTTACTAAATTTATTTGTATATTTATTTATTTTTCTGTATTTATATATATTTATATTTATATTTTAATAATTATAATATCATATATTATTTATTATTATAAATAATTGATCATTTTAGGCTTAGTTAAAATATAATATTGCTTATTTATATTAAATTATATCTTTTAATCATACGCTTAAAAATAATTTCCGCAATATAATTTAATTTAATATTTTATATCAAAATACTAAAACCTGCACGATTCACCAAATTATTACATCTAAGAGCGACATGTGGCCAATATCTGGAAACGTGACAGGGAGACTATATCAGACTCCTTTACTCTACGTATAAAAAATACTCAAGCAAACACCAAATTTTTTTCGCAAATTAAATTAATTCGAACAATTAATTTTCAAAAAGGAATACAAATATATTTAAATTAACTGCGTATTTGGTCTAACAAACTCCACTATTCATACTCTAATACCACGTATGCGGGAAATCCAAAATATATTTCACAATCCATAAAAAACACAAACCAACTACGAACTACAAAATGAGACTCTGATTCCTCCTAAGAGGATACGTAGGCATAAGATTAAAATCGTGGTGAGTCCCGCTAACTAAGATTCAAACCCTTTTCCCTAGTAAAACAATTAAAACCTTATTTCCTAAACATCGCGCTTCTAAACCTAGTATCCTTGCGAACAAGGTAGATAAGAGGTGCCTAACACCTTCCCCTCGTCTAGAACCGAGCCCAAACCTAGAATATCTGAATTTCTGTTAGGGTTATTCCTTTATACTCCTTTCCTTTAGGATAAAAATTAAGGGCGGCGACTCTATAAAAAACCCAGTTGCAACAGCTGGCGACTCTGTTGGGGACTCAACCCTAGGTTTAGCGGTCTTATCTTTCGATTTTAGGGGTTTTAGGGTTTTTAGGGTTTTCTTATTTATTGTGTTTTTACTATTTCTTATTTATTTATTTCTTTCTTATTTTTATTATTCATTATATTTATATGTCTGTGGTGGGATTTATCATTTTGCAAGAAGGTTCGTCTATTAGCCAAGGGGATACATCATCCCTATGAGTTTATGTAACGACTTCGCCTAGAGTCGGTGAAATTCCGCAAAAGAAGCACGTCTCAAGAGACATCCTCTTGGGAAGCAGGACTTTGGAATAACGCCTATGGCTCTTTGTATAACCCTCAAACTAAAATCTCATGATGAGACATTTCATGATCTAGAGACGAGAGTTTCGGTCTGCAAAGAGACTCCATTTTAGGGAGGCTCGTATGCCTTTCCCTTTAGTGTTATTCATGATACCCTTAAGGAAACCACCTTATAGGGAGGATAGAATATCCATAAAACCAAGCTAAGATCCTACCTTCTAAGGGTTACTATTCACTAAATCCCTTCGTTTAACATTTTACTCATATATTCAAGCATCTCTACATGTCACATGTTCATCATACATCATTTACTTTTGTTTGTCTTATTCATAGGGTACAAAGAAATAAATAAATATAAAAGAGTAAAGGTTTTTTTGTGAGTATCTGGAAATAAATGCTAAAGGAAAAAAAACTTGTTCGTATCAATGCTGCCAAACCAGATGTGACTCAAATCAAAGCTATAAAAGAAAGATTATCTGAAAGGGCTATGAAAACATTTACTCGTCGCTATGGGGATATTTTGGATTTAACCAAAGTCTAAGTGCAGTTGGACTCTATTTCTTATCTAGTAGAGTTTTATGATCCTCCGCTGAGATGCTTCACATTCCAAGATTTCCAGTTATCTCTGACCTTAGAGGAATTGGATAGAAGTCTGAAATTCTCCAAAGAGAAGGCTTACACGGGTATTTGACAAACCGTTGGTATTAAAATACTGGTAGAAGGTTTGAGAATCCCTTATCTTGAGTTTGCTCTTAATTATAAGAAAGAAGGAGAAGTGCGGGGGATTAAAAGGTGTTATCTGGAGAGTAAAGCTCTTGATTTGGAAAATAACAAAGAATGAAAATCTTGTGTCGAATGTCTTGGGATGCTTATATTTGGTGTTGTCTTATTACCATGCATTATAGACTATATTTACCCTGCAGCCATGAGTATGTTTTGGGGTAAAATGTTTTTTAATATAGGTCTCACTCCAGCTTTGCTCGCTAATATCTACTACGCCATTCATACACGGTACGAGAAGAAAAGAGGTACCCTAAATTATTGTGTTCCATTTCTATACTCCTGGTTCATGACTCACCTTTACAAGGTAAGTTACCTAGTTCCAAATTTGTCAAGTGTTGTACCCCAAAATTTTCCCTCCCATTTTCACACAAGACATACTCATAGAGGCCCTCAATTGCTCAAGGTTGACAAATAATTGATCAGACAAATTCTCCTCCTAAGCATTGGCCTTCCAACTAGGGTTTCATTTTTCACCAAGATATGTGAGCTCCAAAGGTCTCAAATTTCTTCCATGGTCCAAATATTTCTTCAAGATTATCCATGACAAATTTCATACCTTGCACTACAAGTTTGCTCAGTCAATTGTTTAAATGCTTGAAAATCAACTATACTAGGTCAAAAATCAACTATGGTCTATATACAGTAAAACTTCAAGATTTTTGGTCAACATCAACATTTTGAAGTGATATCCATCATTTGATCAAGGGTTGATCATGATCCCGGAAGAAATGCTCCTAATTCATCAAAAGTCAAGAATTGTTAATTAGGGTTTCTATAGGAAAAGTCAACCAAACTTTGACCATGCATAACTTTCTCATACTTCATCCATTTTTCCCAACCAAAGCTAATTTTGAAGAGAATCAAATTCCCTACAACTTCTCTTCACCCATCAAGTCCAATAAATTCACTATTTGAAAGATACAAGCTTATACATTACAGATCATTTTCAAAAAGTCAACAAAAGGCACTTTTTGTCAAGACCATTTACATCAAGATAAAATATTCAAATGCAAAATTGATAAAAAAGAGGGATTGAAGTAGACATATTGGGATTTCCAAAAAGTTCAACATCATCATCATGAGATAAAAATTGAGCAAGTTATGGCTTGCCCAAGTTGGGAAGATATGGGAATTTTCAAGAATTATGCATTAAGCAAACTTGAAGTTTTAGGTCAATGGCTTAATTTCTTGGACTTCAAACATCTTCCTAAGCCTATAGAGGACCTCTAAAATTATTCTTGTCATGCCTTGCATTTGCTAACTATTTTATTCATATTTATTTTAATTTATTTCAAATAAATATAAATTAAAATGTATAAAATAATTGGAAATGGGCTTTGAGCTTTGGGTTGATGTTTTGGAAAGCCTAGGCCCATAAACTTTTGTGCAAACAATGTCCACATTCATTCAAATTCAAAAAGGACAAGATTCCATGTCTTTGGCAAAGTTACAAAACATCATTCATGGCTTTAAAAACACATGTGTATGGTTGTTATTACCTTTGTTATCTTGTCTCCTCCCTCCTCTCTATATAAAGGACACATTAGCAAGCTTCAAGACACATGAGATACAGCCTAGAAATGCTCTACAAATTTTGCAAAAATTATCAAAGTTGTAAAATTCGCATTTTAGGTTCCAGCCTTCCTCAGTCCAAACAAAAGATCCAAATACATTCCTGGAGGCTCCCTGAAGTTTTTGCAATCATTACCAAGCCCTGAAATGTCACAAAACGCCTCAGTAAGTTCCATTTTTATATTTTCTAACTTGTTTCATGCAGATTCGATGCATTACATGGCCAAAAGTCTACCAAACACCATCAAATCTAGCCTTCAAATCATAAGGTATCTAGATCTAAAGGCTTAAATTTGAGATCCACCATGCACCCTCAAGGCCTCATCTCACCTGATTCAGCGTGGCCTGGGCTTAACATTCACTCGGGCCTAGCAAAGTTCAATTTCTGCACCCCCCAATTTCTAATTATCCTGGCCCATTTTGCATTGTTTTTGTCACTTTGTTTTATATATTTTTTATTTTAATTTGTTTTCTTCATTTATTTAATTAGTATAATATAATAATAAAATCACAAAAAATATAGTTTTAGTTTTTTTAATTAATTTTGTAAATTAATTAATAACTATTTTAACTATTTTTATTTAATTAAAAATAAATTAGAACTTAGGTCTTAATTTATGTTTAATTATTTTCTTCAAATAATAAAAAATAAAAAAATTAATTTAGACTATTTTTCTTGATTAATTTTATTTTCTAAATAGATTTTTAGGTTATTTACTTTCTTAAATCAAAAAATAAGCAAAAAGATTTTTCTTACTAGGTTGTTAGACGTATTTTCAACTTATGCGCGCATTATTTATTTTTGCAATTTCTATTCATTATTGTACCTGTATACTGGATGTAATAAACTAATTAGGATTTTTACCGTTTTCTTTATTTTTTTCCCTTCCCCCAATTTTTGTACATTGTAAACCCCCTCCCTGAAACCATGTAATAGCGTAGGGTTTTATCTTCGCACTTTACATTTATGTATATATTAACTGCTAGTAATTAGGCGTGTATGATAAGACTAATAATCAAATGTTAGCAAACTTAATAAAAAGACAAAAATAACTGAACATAACACACTTGCACATATACACCTCTAGGGTACCCCACTTTGGTTGCCTTCATAAATAAAACAGTCATGAGGCAGAAACGCTTTAGCACAGACCCATAAATCAAAAGATCATAGTCCTTCGATGACCCTACATTTTCCTTCTCGGTAAATGATCTAGTCCCTAAACAAAATTGCTAAAACGTCTCCACAAGTTGCCTTCGTGACTGTAACGTCCCTTTCGAATGTCCCTAATACATCCAACGATAGAGATACCTACTCACTAATAGTAGGATAGCACTGTTTAAAGGATAGGAGGAAAAGAACGACCCTTTTCAAGTATAAAAGTAGATAGCTGTTAGAAGTTTGCTAAAAAAACATTTTGCACTTACACAAATACTATTTTTCAAAAACATTTCAAAACACTTTCAAAAATATTCACTTTGTCAACACTCTTGAGGACTGATACAAGAATTATCATAATGCGAATCGCCGCACTAAGGAATTTTCAAAACATTTTCAAACACACAAAGCACAAAAGCATTTCAAAATGGGCAAACCTCTAAGAGCCCGTAGATAGCTACGGATGGAAAGGGTGCTAACACCTTCCCTTTCCATAATCTACTCCCCTTACTCATAATAATTTCGAAAAAAGGTCTTTTGCTGTTCTTTTCACCCTTTCCTTAATTTGGATAAAAGAAAAGTCGGTGGTGACTCTTGCTTACCGCAACATTTGCGAACACAAACGCAAAACCAGTATATAACAGTCAATTCTGCCACAGTATCACATCAAGGTATATATGTCCTCAGAAGTTAAGATCTCTCACAGCTAGTTCTGTGTTGTGGTATGCCAGGAAGTTAGATATTGGTGATATTGTCTATAGTTGTGAGGATTTTCCTAACTTCCCACTAATCGGGTCACAAGGTTGCATCAATTACAATCCCACCCTAGCCCTACGACAATTAGGGAATCCTCTGGAAGATAAACCTTTAGATGAACAACTCCAGCAATTGATCGTTCATAACATGGGCAGAAATGACCGAGAGCTTTTCAAGAAAATCATTCGGGTTTGGAGTAGGGTTAACAATAGAATAGCGGAAAATAAAAATGCAGTGGCAAAAGAACCTTACACTTAATGGTTTCTAAACAGGGTGCAAATCATCAATATTACTTTTGATATAGATCTTGATTATAAGAAAGAGGTCCCAGTCACTCCTCCTATGTCTTTAGAAGAGGTAGATGATCTAAAAAAAGCACTGAAGTAGGCTTAGAGGGAGAAGGAAGAGCTAGAGCTCAATCTCCTTAATCTGACGAAAGAGAAAAGAAAAATGCAGCGCATACTCGAATTGAAAGACCAATAAATTCTAAAAGAACGCGAAGCATTTGAAAATGAAAGTTTGAAAAGGAAGCGTTCAACCGAAGGGCTATTAAGTGCTACTTTTAATCTAGATTCCCATAATCAGAGGCTGGAAGATGCTGCTAATGAAATCGGAAAGTTGAGCAGATGGTATGAAAAAGTTGTGCAGGAAAAGAAAGTACTAGAGGAAGAGTTGAGGGCTCAGATCCAAAGCTTGGCCCAAGTATCTTTAGACGAAGAAGAACAGTTGAAATAACTCACTACCAGGCTTCAAGATAGCCAATAGTCAGAAGTTAGAGAGCGCCTTGTAAAAATGAGGTCAGAAAGACATCTGGACCAGAAAACTGATGAGTTTGAGCAAGTATGCCTCGAGCTGGAGGGCCTCCGGAAGGACTTCCTAATACAGCGAAGACTCTATACAGAGCCGAGAGCTCAAAAAATGTATTGGGAAGAGCAATATACAAAGATTTCCCAAGCAGGAAGGGATAACCACAAGATAATTCCTAACCTCTACCAAGAGTATCGATACTACAAAGATAATCATGAGAAGATCGCGTTCTTGGCCAACAACTTTATCGAAGACATTCCCAGAAGCTTAAAGGACGCAGAAAGTGTAATGGTCCCTCTCCCAGAGGACATTGACAATTTTATCAAGCTATGAAGGACAATGGACGATTGTTTCAGAGATTACCTTTACAAATGGGCTTAGAAGATTGTTTTCCTTTTGTTTATTTCCTCTCTAGCACGTTTACTATTTTAGAACTTTAATATTTTCCAGTATCTGAAATGTATTATCTTTTTCAAGACGATTGGCGTTTCAATAAAAGCATTATGTTTCCTAGATTGTTTGTGTATTCACTTTCCAGATACTCACCAAATAAAAAAGCAAAACCTCAAAAGAATATATATATATATATATATATATATATATATATATATATATATATATATATATATATATATATATATATATATATATATATATATATATATATATACATGATATTATAAAAAGAATATATATATATATATATATATATATATATATATATATATATATATATATATATATATATATATATATATATATATATATATATATATATATATATATATATATATATATATATATATATATATATATATATATATATATATATATATATATATATATATATATATACCCAGGTGAACCATTGGTAGAAGGAAACCACAACCTCCTTGGCCGCTGTATCAAATAAGAGCTCACCAACTAAGAGCCATGGAACAAATAGAAGAGAATCAAACAACTTTCTAGTTGGATTTGGAACAAGTTAAAAGAAACGCCGACTCAATGAGGGGAGACATGAGTCAGGTTCTTCTAGCTTTGAAGAACATAATTGATAGATAAGAACAGATTCCCAGAGTATCTTTCAAAGAAATAACCCAAGCTATTGGTGCATCGGGCGGTCACCAACTGAAAAAAGGACTCGAAACAGGGCCGCAGAAATTTGTCATGGCTCAACAAGAGACGAGACAAGAATCTGAGGGATTCATCCCACCTCCACCAAAGGCAGGGGCATCTCGTACCCTGCAAATTCAGGTTAATCATGCTGAAAATTACTTGGACTTACAATATAGAGATCATGATTTGGAGGATGTTAATCAGGCACCGCACAAAGTGACCAACACCCCTGCTGTTGAAAACCCGTTGGCACTGGACCAATACAAAACTCTAGAAAAAATGTTGAAAGCTGTGGAAGGATATGATGCTTTTGACGTTGATGCCCTTGAGATGGGTCTCGTTCCGTATGTAATAATCCCGCTAAAATTCAAAGTACCTGATTTTGGAAGATATAAAGGACTCACTTGTCCGAGAAACCACTTGCGCATGTACTGTAGGAAAATGCATGCTTATGCTTTGAACCAAAAGTTAATGATTCATTGCTTTCAGGACAGTTTAAATGGGGCATCACTGGATTGGTGTATACAGTTGGAAAGGACACATATAAAAACATGGGCAGATCTTGCCAATGCATTCCTGAAGCAGTATAAATACAACCTGGATATGGCGCATACCCATACATAGTTCCAGAACTTATCCCAAAAGAAGGAAGAGTCCTTTAAAGATTATGCTCAAAGGTGGAGAGAGATGGTGTCTCGTGTGCAACAAAAACTCCTGGAGAAAGAGCTAGTCGACATGTTCATGGGGACCCTACAAGGGGTATACGATGAAAAAATTATAGGAAGCATGTCTTCGGGATTTTCGGACCTAGTGACTATTGGAGAAAGGATTGAGATAGGGATAAAGAATGGAAAGATTCAAGGAGGGTCATCAAATTCCCCTTTCAACACAAAGAGGCCGGTCCCTAATTTTACAAAGAAGAAGGAAGGTGAAGTTAATGTCGTGGATTCAGAACCAAGAATACAATAACCATTGATGATTCTGCGAGAGCAGTAGCAACAGAACAAGTTCAACAGACCTTTGAGGAAGTTTGATCCCCTCCCAATGCCACATAGCCAACTATTACAACAATTGGTCAAAGCGTCCTTGGTAGAACTCAAACTGCTAGCTCCACCAGCTGGGGCATTCCCACCAAGATACGACGCCAATGCTAGATGTGAATATCATGCAAATTCTCCGGGCCACACCCTAGAGAAATTTTGGGCCTTTAAACATAAGGTTCAAGACTTATTAGAGGCCTAAGATATTACCTTCGGAAAGCCGAACATCAAATCAAACCTCATGCTTCCGCATGGTGGCCCGACAACAAATGCAATCAAAATAGTCACCGATTGTGGGGCAGGAAAACAAGCAAACGCTTCGATAAATCTATTGAAAGAATATTTATTGGAATGTGGATTCCTTCTTGAACATAATGAAGCGTTTGAAAAGACCTTACAACAATTTGTTGATCAGGGGATAGTCCAATTCAGACAATACCTTGAAGATAAGTATATAGCAGCAATTGAAGGAAGTATGAAGAAAACATTGGTGATTCCTTATCAAAATATAAATCATGACAAGAAAACTCTCGTGATTCCATGGGGAGATTCGACATAAACTCCTATAATGAAGCAAACTCTGAAAATACCAGTAGCGCCATAGATTACCATGGTAATTAAAGGGCCATCTCCTATCCCTTACAAAAGTGACAAGGCAGTACCATGGAGTTATGATTCGGTTGTGTATGTCAATGGCTCGAAACAAGAATGTCAGCCATCATCAAGTCAAGAACCTACAATTTCAAATATAAAAGGGACGGGGGGAATAACTCGTAGTGGTTGGATGTTCGTAAATAAACCATTGGAGAATAATGACAATGTTTTGAAAAACAAAAGTGACTTGTTGACAAAAGAAAAAGGAAAAGAAGTAGAAGAAGTGAATCAAGAGCCTGCAAACAAAAGTTTTACCGACCAAGAGGCCAACGGATTCTTAAAGATAATTAAGAGAAGTGACTACAGGATAGTGGACCAACTTCACCAGACCCCAACCAAGATTTCCATACTCTCGTTGCTCATCAATTCAGAAGCGCATCGGGATTCTTTGATGAAAGTCTTAAATTCTACTCATGTTGCGGAAGAACTCACTGTGAACCAATTTGATCATGTGGTAGAAAATCTGACGTCTGGATCCTATTTGGGTTTCAACGACAATGAGTTACCTCCACAAGGTTGAGCTCATAATCAAGCACTATATATTTCAATACAGATAGATACTACGAGTCTATCCAGGGTACTTACTGATATCGGTTATGCCCTCAATGTGTTACCCAAATCTAGCCTGATGAAGTTAACACTGGATGGTGTTATGATAAAATTGAGTTCCACGATAGTCAAAGCTTTTGATGGTTCTCAGATTACATTATTCGGAGAAGTAGACCTTTCTGTCAAGATCGGTTTGCACATGTTCTATATCACCTTTCAAGTCATGGATATAGAACCGACGTATACATGTCTACTCAGGCGACCTTGGATTCATGCGGCAGGGGCAGTCACGTTGACCTTACATCAGAAGTTGAAATTATTTGTTGAAGGAAGATTGGTCATAATTGGTGGAGAAGAAGACATTTTCATGTCACATTGAGTCCTACAGGTATATGAGTACCGACGAAGATTTCATAGCTACACTGTTTCAAGTACTGGAGGTTGCTTCAACGATAACCTTACCGGTATAAAAGATCAAAAAGCCTACTATGACCTCTTGGAGAGACTTACAAATAGCAGTGGAGAATGGTGACTCGAAAGGATAGGGAAAGTTCCCTGAAATATATGAAAAGAAGAACCGTTTTGGCTTGGGTTATGAATCATCGAAGCCTACTCTAAAAGGGAAAGCACGGTTTCCACCAATCCAGGAGACCTTTATCAGCAAAGGGGTAGAACATGGAGAACAAGTGGCAATGGTGTCCCACAAAAACAACATCAAAAGGGCATCATATTTCATCCATGAATGCACCCCAGGTGAAGAATTGAAGACCTGGACAGTTGTGGAGATTCCTGAAATTTTCTGTCCAAGGTAATTTTCTTTATTTTTACAAAAAAAAAACTATGCCAAGCCCGAGGCATAGGGGTTGTTTGTAAGGGTCCCCGTGTGTTTTAATCAATATTAACAATTAATTAAAATGCGTTTTGTATTCAATTAAGATCCTTGTTTTTCTTTTTGAATTTATACTATATATTTTAAAAAATGGCAATACTTTCTCTCATATGCATTTTCCAAATTCACGTACTAAATAAAAACTGCACCAAAACATGATTAATGTGCAGATCCATGCCAAAAATAACTGATGATTTTACTGCTACTATCCAATATGATTTTGATACTCCCATCAATCAATGAAGAGGAAGATGTTGAGGATCTTGAACTTTCTGAAGAACTGGCAAGAAGCATAGAACAAAAGGACGAAAATATACAACCATATCAAGAGCCCATTGAGACTATTAATCTTATACAAACATATCAAGAGCCCATTGATACTATTAATCTTGGCACAAAATAGGATCCAAAAAAGATCAAGCTAGGGGCAGCATTAGAAGAAAGCTTCAATGAAATACTAATCAAGTTATTGCACGAGTATGTAGATATATTTTCCTGGTCCTATAAAAACATGCCAGGGTTGGATACAAGCATTGTAGTACACAGGTTACCTCTCAAAGAAGGTTGTCCTTCGGTCCAGAAAAAGCTCAGGAGAACTCGTCTAGATATGTCCAGCAGAATTCAGGAAGAGGTTCTTAAACAATTCGACACATGGTTCTTGGCAGTGGTAGACTATACACCATGGATAGCTAACATTGTACCAGTACCTAAGAAAGATATAAAAGTACGCATGTGTGTGGGTTATCGGGATCTAAACAGAGCAAGTCCTAAATACGACTTCCCGCTACCTCACATAGATGTTCTGGTGGATAACACGACTCAAGCTTTAGTATTATCATTCATGGACGGCTTCTCGGGTTACAATCAGATCAAAATGGAACCCGGAGACATGGAGAAGACTACCTTCATGACACCTTGGGGCACTTTCTGCTACAAAGTAATGTTGTTTGGTTTGAAGGATGCATGGGAAACCTATCAACGAGCAATGGTGACAGTGTTCTATGACATGATTCACAAGGAGGTTGAGGTGTATGTAGATGATATGATCGCTAAATCTCATACAGAGGAGGACCACATCATACATTTACAGAAGTTATTTGATCGATTGCGAAGGTTTAAATTAAGGTTGAATCTAAACAAGTGTACCTTTGGTGTCAGGTCAGACAAGTTATTGGGTTTTATTGTAAGCCAATGTGGTATCGAAGTAGACCCCGCAAAGGTAAAATCCATACAAGAAGTGTCAGTGCTGTAGCGGTAGAAATGTTGAGGCTAAGCCATTAGATTGACTTGACTCACACAAATCAAATAAAAATATCTCCACCGCGCTTTATTGTTTTCAAAGGAATGTGAAAAGCACGAATAACCCAAAAAGAGGGGGAGAGAATCTAAGTTCGGGGGTTGGTTATGCAAAGGGAAGGTATTAGGACCCTAAACATCTACAGTATTTACCATAAAATAGAAATATCAAACCAAAAAAATATGGGCCATCAGATCATTGTCAAAGCGCGTTAGAAAATAGATCCAGTGGATCTGGCGCCCTGTGCATGTCATGGACTTTATTGAATTTCACACTGAATCAATATTTATTAAATAAAAACAACTTAAAATGTGACACGTTGGATGGAGTCTGACTCACTAAAGTAATCAGATCCAAGGGCTCCTGAGGCACGCGCATGGTAAAACAGATGTATTGAATAGAATTAAAAAAATCACATGTCACGCTTTCATTGGCTGAAGCACGACACGTAGGTCGTCTTCAACCTCCAGATGCCCTAGATTGGGATTCTTCAAACTGTAAAATTAGAGGACCAGACTGATACCATTAGCTTCGTCTCTTCAAGATGATTATAATGGTACCCTCGTTCCAAATATATATAAATTGTGCAAGGTTGAATTTGAAGAAAACTAGAAAAATAGAGAGCACGAAAATCCCAAGTATCTCCCTCAATTCTCAATGAAAATGTAAACCGTAAGAAGTGTGAGAATCTGAAAGATGAGTAGATTAGAATAGGACTTTATTTGGTTCAATTTAATGGAGAATTCTACCAGAACGAAGTAGGTGAAAATTGTTCTGAAACTGGACTTGGTTAGAACAATTTAGGACACCTCAAGGCTTGATTCTTCTTCTGTTAGCTTCAAGGAAGTTTAAGGATGAAGGATAAATGGAGAAATTGGATTGAAAAGTAGGAAAAATAGGAATTTGAAAAATCAGAAAAGTGGGTTATGCAGGGAGTTTGGCAGGGTAATTTTGGTTGTTCAAGCTTGAGAAGATGAATGAGGTATGACCCTCTATTTATAGGGAAACTAATGGAATGCTTAAGCATGTGAAATGATGAAGTTTGGATGGAAATCGTGTGAAGTTGCAAACATGAAAAGTGTGACTTCTATTTTGATCAAAACACAACCAAAGCTTGCGTTTTAATGTGCTAATCATTTCTAGAAGTTCATTAAACACGATTAGAAGTAAAAAACACGCAGAAATTTTGTGTTTAGAGGCCAAATCAAGGATTTCAAATTCTGACTTTGGAGAAAACTTCAGTTTCAAGGTACCATCTTTGAATGAATGGTGTGTACAATTCAAGGAACCTTAGGACTTGATTCTTGATGCACTGGAAAGATGAGATCACAAACTTTAAAATATGCAAAGAATGGAATCAAATGGATGCTTGAGCTGAAAGTTGTGATGAGTCAAAGTTGAGAAAAAGATGCTGACTTTTTCATCCAAACACGGCCTTCCATTTAAAATTTGCTCTTGACCAAAAAATATGGCATTAAGTAGACCTCTTTAATGACATTTAGAGACTTGAAACATTTAAAAAACTCCAAAAAATGAGAAAGTTATGACTTTATGAAGTTGGTGAAAATTTATGAGATGACCCATAATCTTTTGCATCCTTAGGGCTTCTTCCATCCATTTACAAGCTTAGCACATAAAAGAAGAGTTGAATTTCACATATTAAAGATCATTATTGAAAAAGAATAGGCTCAAGGAGATAAAAATTGGCCAAGTTGTGATCTTTTGAAGTCACAAAAGGAATTTTGATGGCCTATCTAGAGGACTTGTAACCTTTCTTCATCATTAGGTATCCTCCATACAGATTTTTCTTGAAACTTTTGAAGTGATTTATTAATAAACCTTTGAATAGAAGCATGTTTTTGGAATCACTCAAAAATACCAAAATATGAGCAAGATATAGCCTTTAGAAATTCAAAACTCTAGCTTCTAGAGCAACAAAATGCCTTGGAAAATCTTCTCAATTTTGACAAGCCTTCTTGCACAAATACTTTTGTCTTGTAAACAAAAGTTGTTGATGATGATAATGAGGAACCATAGCAACCATAACCACTTCAAAATATTGAGAATTGAGGGAGATATGCACTTGTGCACAAGAAGTCCAAAACTTGTCCAATTAGGTCAAACTTCTTCAATCAACCCTTATATTTTTGGACTATCTTTGACAACTTGAGGCATGAAGGATCATAATAGACTTTGTCATGATATTACTTAAAAACATCTTCAACGATGAAGCTTGAATCTCAATGAAGCTTCGTTGAAGAAGGCATGGAAATAAACTATGAACCTGTAGATCAACTTGATGGAATGTGTTGTGCTTTCACTTATAATAGCAACAATTACGGCAAACATTCATTGTATTTATTAGTTAAAAGTTAATCAATACAAAACATAGATGATCAAAAAATACAATTCAAGGTGCTTGGTGATTACCCATGAGCAAAGCTAAAGATAAAGAGAAGAACCAAGCACTAGTGTGATCTTGTTGAGATTGAGTTGATATGATATGATAGCGGAATCTTATGGGGAAAATTGGGGTACAACATGCGCCAAAAGCGAAAAAAAGAAGTTTGTGGTTTCTTAGGGTGATTGAACTACATTTCAAGTTTCATATCACACCTAACCGCCATATGCGAGCCTATATTCAAATTGCTGTGAAAAGATCAAACTGTAACATGGAATGAGGATTTCCAGACAGCTTTCGAGACGATAAAGCAATATTTGCAAGAGCCGCCAATACTGATGCCACCAATTCTAGGAAGACCTATTATTATGTACCTAACAGTACTTGAAGGATCGATGGGATGCGTATTGGGCCAGCAAGATGAAACAGGTAGAAAAGAGCATGCAATCTACTACCTCAGTAAGAAATTCACTGACTGGGAAACCAAGTACTCACTCCTTGAGAAAACTTGTTGTGCACTGGCTTGGGCTTATAAAATATTAAGGAAATACATGTTAACATATACCATGTGGCTAATAGTAAGGATGGATCCTTTGAAATATGTGTTCGAGAAACCAGCTCTTACAAGAATGATTGCTCGATGGCAGATGTTACTATCAGAATACGACATACTATATGTTACCCAAAAGGCTATAAAAGGTAGTGTATTAGCTAATCATCTAGCCTATCAACCATTTCCAGAGTATCAGCCCATGAAATTCAACTTTTCAGACGAAGATGTTATAGCTATTGATGACTATGAAATACCAGGACCAGGTTAAGGACCTGAACCAGTGGCACGTTGGACACTCATGTTCGACGGAGCTTCAAATGCATTGGGACATGGTATTGGGGCAGTTTTAACTTATCCAAAGAACTATTACAAACCTTATACCACAAGGTTATGTTTTGATTGCACCAACAATATCACCGAATATGAAGCCTGCATCCTAGGTCTGGAAGCTGCCATCGATCTGAGAATAAAATACCTTGAAGTATTTGGAGACTCCGCATTGGTCATATGCCAAGTGAAAGGTGAATGGGAAACTAAACACCCAAACTTGATTCCATATCGGGCTCATGTCTTAAAGCTAGCTGCAGAATTTACCGAAATTACTTTTAACCACATCCCGTAAGAAGAAAATAAAATGGCAGATGCTCTAGCAACTTTGTCAGCTATGTTTAATGTAACTTGGCCCGACCAACAGCCATGCATCACTATCATACATTTTGAAGAGCCAACACACTGTCTCTCTATTGAAGAAGGACCGAATGACAAGCATTGGTTCTACGACATCAAGAGATATCTCGAAAAGCAAGAATATCCAGAAAATGCCTCTATCATCGACAAACGAACTATGCAAAGGCTAGCATCTAAATTCTTTCTGAGTGGTAATGTATTGTACAAAAGAAATTATGATATAGTGCTACTCAGGTGTGTGGGTAAACAAGAAGCGGACACACTTATGAGGGAATTCCGCGAAGACACTTTCAGAACACATACAAATGGGCATGCTATGGCAAGAAAAATTCTACGGGCATGGTATTACTGGTTAACAATGGAAGCAGATTGTTATCATTATACAAAAACCTGTCACAAATGCCAAATTTATGCTGAAAAAATGAATGTACCACCTACTCTTTTGAATGTCATGAGCTCTCCTTGGTCGTTCTCAATGTGGGGAATTGATATGATAAGTATGATCGAACCGACGACATCTAACGGACACCGATTTATACTAGTCGCCATCGATTACTTCACCAAATGGGTAGAGGAAGCATCACACACAAACGTGATAAGCCAAGTGGTCACTCATTTCATCAAGCAAAATCTCATATGCAGATATGGAGTTCCAAACAAGATCACAACTGATAACGGATCCAATCTGAATAAAAAATGATGAAAGAATTATACAACAATTTCAAAATCGAGCATCATAATTCCTCAATATATCGACCCAAGATGAACGGGGCTGTCGAGGCTGCGAACAACAATATCAAGAAAATCATTCAAAAGATGGTGATGACATACAAAGATTGGCACGAAATGCTTCCCTTTGCTTTACATGGCTATCGTACCTCTGTACGCACATCGAAAGGTGCAACCCCTTTTTCTCTGGTGTACGACATGGAGGCAGTACACCCATTTGAGATAGAAATTCCATCACTCTGAGTGTTAATGGAAACAAATCTCGAAGAATTCGAGTGGGTTCAAACATGAGTTGATCAGTTCAACCTTATCGAAGAGAAACGTTTTACAGTTGTGTGCCACGGTCAATTATATCAGAAACGAATGGAGAAAGCCTTCGATAAGAAAGTCCATCCTCGCGTATTCAAAGAAGGAGATATAGTACTGAAGAAGATCATGTTGCATCGTCTTGATTCATGTGGAAAATGGGCACCCAACTACGAGGGTCCATTTGTTCTAAAAATAGCATTCTCCGACAGTGGTCTTATCCTCACAACAATGGATGGGGAAGAATTATCACATCTCGAAAATACAGACGCAGTAAAAAAATACTATGTATAAGAAAGCTCGCTAAGCTCGACCCTTAAAAAGGCGACTTAGGAAAAAAGGAGCGTCCTGGTGGATTTAAAACCCTAAAAGGGCGGCCGGGCCAAAAATTAGGGACATACACCAAAAAATCATCCCGGTGGATTGAAAACCCGAAAGGGTGGTCCAGGAAAAATTAGGGATTTTATTCAAAGAAATAAAGAACAAAAAGACTGCGATCTAAGAACTACGACTACGAACCACGAAGGAAAGGATTGGTCTAAATGGTCCGACTCAAAAGCAAAAAAAATTGGAGCTATCAAGAGAATATTAGGGAAAATAGCAGTAGCAATTGTCTTTTTCATTGTCATTTATAGCTTATTATCAAAACTTTATGTAATTACCTCTTTCTAGGGATTGCATCTTGTACACTTTCCTATTCAGAGGCATATTTATCAATAAAAAACGTTGAAGTTTCTTTCAAATATTTCGATTGTGTTTCTTTCTTTTTTGACTTGTTTGCAAAATACTACAATTATTTTTTGTGAATAATGTTTTGGGGAATTGACATACCAATAAAAGCATTTGATAAAAACATCGATAAGCATTTTGGTTAGAAAAGCACTAAAGGAATATCCATGCTTGCATCCATGTCCACGCCTATCTCTATGCCCACGCCTACATTTGCGACTATGTCAATATTCGCGCCAATGTCCATGTACTACGTCCATGCCTACGCCTACACCTATGATACAGACATCAAGACCTCACTGACATCTTTCACCAAATCCAAATCCACTTAGAGATACAGTAATGGGCAGCAAGCACCTTCAGGGGGTTGGTAACTACGAGAACCCGATGGTTTAACAAAAGATATCTATCAAAAGCATACACATACATTTGGGGCATAAGCACATAAGCATTCTTGTACGTGCACATACAAACATTTGGGGAATACATCACACTTGGATCGCACATCAATTTAGGGCATTAGGCATGCAGTGCATCTTGCGAGACTACTTTGGTTAGAATTACAAATTCTCTTGGGGTTCATTTTTAACAGGCTTATCTGTGCGAACTATATAGTTCAAACTTTAAAACAATTTGGGGTTTATTTTCTTCATGTTGATAATTATGGTTGAGACGAAACGACCAATATCATCATGAGTTTGGGGTATTTTCTTCATGTTGATAATTATGGTTGAGACGACACGACCAATATCATCATGAATTTGGGGAATTTTCTTCACGTTGAAAGTTATGGTTGAGACGACACGACCAATATCATCATGAATTTGGGGTATTTTCTTCATGTTGATGGTTATGGTTGAGACGACACGACCAACATCATCATGTGTTTGGGGTATTTTCTTCATGTTTATAATTATGGTTGAGATGATCCGACCAATATCATTATGAATTTGGGGTATTTTCTTCAAGTTGATGGTTATGGCTGAGACGACACAATTGACCTCATCAGTGAATCTTGGGTTCCATCGCTTCAAATCTAGCATATTTCATTTGGTTGTCGAATCTTGGTTGAGGGCTCACACAACCAAAAATCGTCATTCCAAGTTCCAAATATCTGGTTTCAAGCTTTTTCAATTATCTATCCCCTAGGTTGCGATAAATATGCGAATCTTCAAGGTTATATTACTCATCCCCTAGGTTGCGATGGATAACGTAAGCCCATCCCTGTTGTCTTTTATCCCCTAGGTTGTTATAAATGCACAAGTTCATCCTCGTACTGTTTACTCCCTAGGTTGTAGTAAACATAACGAAATTTGTGTAAATCTGTTGCATCAGACTCCATGCAGGAATGTGTTATCAAACTTTGTTTTATCCGTCCCCTATGTTGCGATGAATATACAAAATCTGCGTTACAAACTTACTATATTAGTATCCTAGCATTAACAGGTCAGATTTTCAAAACTTGTATCATTTACCTCATAGGTTACAATAAATAAGCAAAATCTTACAATCTCACAAATATCTACGAGTTATTCGTGTCGTCGAGTCTTAATCAGCTTTGGTTCAAACGCGGGTAGGGTGATACATCATCACTATGCCTATTATTCACACGCATATGAATGTTATACAATGTATTCTTATACTAGCTCAGACAAATCTTAGGGTTTTCCAATATTTAATAAACTTTCGATTAAACGTGTGAGACCTACGTATTCCCGCACTATTCAATCCAAAGATGATTAAATAGGGGCAGCTGTCATACCCCAAATTTTCCATACCCTTAATTATGTTTAAATTTACTTTAAATAAATCGTATTATTTAGTTTTCACTTTTATAGGGGTATTTAAAATCAGAGCGGGGTGTAACAGTCCAAAATGGATCATCAATATCTGATGGCCCATTAAGCTCTAATAAAAGTCCATTCCAAATTGAGGGAGGTGCATTTGTTTCAAAGGGGGTATGAACGAATCATAAGGCTCATTTAGATGAATTGGTGTATAAAGCATTTTATTTTGTTTTAAGCCCAATATTTAAGAAACAACAACCCATTTCAGTTTTTTAAGTTTGTTTGAAAAAAATATTTTTTGTTATGACTCTATTATTATTACTATTATTATTATTTCTTATAATAATTAATAATAATTATACTAATGTTTGTTTTTATTTAAGGTGTTATTAAAATCAATTTCTGTCTTAAAAGAGGAGTTTAACGGCCCATTCAGTTTCTTTTTTTTTTTAAATAAATGTTTTGTTTTCGTTTGTAAATTATAAACATTATTATCAACATCATTTTTTATTTTTACTATTATTAAAATTATAACTAATATTATTTTTATTAATCACTATTATTTTTAGTTATACTGATATCACATTATAAAATTATGTTTTGTTTACTGATTAGAAACACTTTTATTATAAAAAAAAAGTGGAAGTCCAATTCCAATCACTACAAGCCCAGTACAAATCAGACAGAGGGCCCAAAACGTCCAAAAAAGCATTTCATTGAAAAGAAGCGCAGGCCCATTTATTGTTGTTTCAAAAAGTGGCTCAAACCAATACCACTAACACCTACTGTAGAAATCTTCCCGCACGTGAAGTAAAAGTAAATGTTGTTCTAAGGCCTTAATAAACAAAATCAAAGAGGCAGTAAATGCAGAAAACAGATCTCGCTAAATTTGGAAATAAAACTCATTACAGATAATTAATTCAATAACGTTCCATTGAATTACAGACAAATATTTCAAAATACTGCATAATCTAAAAAACCTAATCAAATTCATTAACTAATTTCCTAAGTTACTAAGACCTAAAAGACTATAAATCAAAAACACTGCAGAACGAAAAAGGGACGAAAAAAATAGAGGAAGAAAAGCACTAATGGAAAAAGAAAAAATATACAGTGAAACATTCTCTTTTCTCCATCTACGCTTTCACCGTCATAACCATCCTCTATCACCTGCGAAAACGGGAGAAAGCAAGGAAAGAGGATTATAATCGAATCAAGACAAAACTCATAATCAGCGAAAGAGGGTAAGAGATTAAGGACTTAGCTTGTAATTTTTCTATGGTGTTTATCTGGGTTTCTTTTTTTCTGTTTGGGTCTGGATAGGAATCGGAGGCCGTCGTCGGGTTTAAGATTTTGTGGGTTAGGGGTTGGTTGGGGAAAAAGGCGAAACGTCTCCGCTGTTAGGGTTTGGGAGTGGGATTCGTGTTTGGCTGTTGTGGCAGAGAGAGAAGAGATGATGAGGTCAAGAGAGGGTTAATGAAAAATGAAAAGATTTTGTTTTAATAGAATAATTATATTAACATAATGATCTAATGCGCGTTGGGCTATCGTTATTACCATACACCCTCGCCCTTATCCACCTGATCCCAATCATAGGGCCTCAATACGCCCACCCATGATAAACCCAGCACACACGTCCTCACCAAATCCAAGTGGACTCAGGACTCCTGGGCTAGGCCCATCGTTACTTACACCCCTCTTCCATTTCTTATTGCTAGCATAAGCGCTTTTCAAACCCCTTAGGCCATTGGGCTTGAATTCAAAATTTTGAATTCAGGCCCCCTCTTATTGACACCCCTGCTTTTCTACTGATTGTATAACATGCACCCCTTGGCCTTCTGGGCCTGAATTCAAAATCTGAATTCAGGCTCTTCCTAATAGCACACCCTAGTTTTACTACTATAATATAATTTGCATCCCCACTAATTTATTTTTATTTACTAAGTTTATTTGTATATTTATTTATTTATTTTTCTATATTTATATATATTTATATTTATATTTTAATAATTATAATACTATATATTATTTATTATTATAAATAATTGATCATTATAGACTTAATTAAAATATAATATTGCTTATTTATATTAAATTATATCTTTTAATCATACGCTTAAAAATAATTTTCACAACATAATTTAATTTAATATTTTATATGAAAATACTAAAACCTGCACGATTCACCAAATTATTACATCTAAGAGCGACACGTGGCCGATATCTGGCCACGTGATGGGGAGATTATATCAGGCTCCTTTACTCTACGTATAAAAATTACTCAAGCGAACACCATTTTTTTTTTACAAATTAAATTAATTCGAACAATTAATTTTCGAAAAGGAATACAAATATATTTAAATTAACTGCGTATTTGGTCTAACAAACTCCGCTATTCATACTCTTAGACCACGTATGCGGGAAATCTAAAATATATTTCACAATCCATAAAAAACACAAACCAACCACGAACTACGAAATGGGACTCTGATTCCTCCTAAGAGGATACTGAAGTGGTGAAAAACACAAGAAGGGGGGGTTGAATTGTAAAACTGAAAATCAATGCAATGAACAAGATATTTTTATCCTGGTTCGCTTGATCTCAAACTACTCCAGTCCACCCGTCAAGGTGATTTCGCCTCGCTCCAACGAGGACTTAATCCACTATATTCAACTGAATATTACAAACTGCTTTAACAACTGCTAAAGCCTTCTTGATGCAAACCACAACCCGGTTTGTCAAGGAAACACTTTCTTACAAAGAAGATAAATCTAAGTGTGAATGTTTTCTACACAACTGTGATGTATACACAACTTAAGCTTATGAAACTAGATTGCTAAACAATGATTGAGTAAGGAGATATGTAGTGTTTAGCAAACTGAGAGAAGGAAGATTATGATCAGCTTTTAGGCGTGTAAAATGTTGGAGAGCATTAGCCAATTCAATCTTCATAGTCTTCTTTATATAACACTGAGATGTTGAACGTTGGAGAAATATTCTTGATTCAATGCTAATAACAAACTTTCCTTATTGAGCAGATCTTGTCTGGAATGAGGCCGTTGGTAATAATTTGCTTTCAATGCACAGTACCGTTTCTTACTTAATGCATGTTCTGGCTTGGCTCATTCTGACTCTGCTTAACTGCTGATGAACTGTTGTTTTCTTTATCAGAGTGTTGAGCGCAGTTCTGTTCATCAAGCTTCAGCATACTCGTGAGTTGATCTTCTGATTCTGGTATTCTGATATAGCAACTTCTGATGCTGATGTCAAGAACCAAATTTCTGATGCTGATTAGGTGTGATCTTGCTTATACCTATCAGAGTATCTGCAAATCAGAACGTAACAATTTAGGCAGCAAATAGTTCATACATGAATCATATAAATAATATATCATTTCATTTTGTTATCATCAAAACTTAAACATAGGGTAGTAGATTCAAACTTTGTTCTAACAATCTCCCCCTTTTTGATGATGACAAAAACTGGATATTTTTAATTGAAACTAATGTGAAAAGGTATCAGAGAGATGTATCAGAGTAAGAGGTTATCAAAGATAAGGGATAAGAGTTGAGAGATACTCCCCCTGAGTTTATTGCTTCCCTTTTTGATTCCAAGTGTTCTTCATGATCAAATCTTTTTGCCTTTCTTTGAACATCAGAGTATCAGAGTCTTTGACTATCAGAAGCTTTAGATCAGCATATCAGATCAGAGCTTCAGATCAGCGTATCAGAGCTTTTCTTGTCAGAGCTTTGCTTTGGGTCAGAGTATCAGAGCGGGTCAGAGTATCAGAGCTTTAGTCTTCAGAGTATCATGGAGCTTTCTTGTACCTGTAGACTTAAGCAAAACAGAGAAACATATTCAAGTATATCAGAGTTAGAATGTTCGAGAATTTCTGTCTTAGTAATCCGTTATTATTTAAAATATCATTCTTGTTCTCCCCCTTTTTGTCAGCAATCAAAAAGTGTAAGTGATGTGCTAAAACATTTAAGATCAGAAAAACTTGTCATATTAAAAGGTTCAGAATCAAATAGAACATATTAAAACAGTACAACGGATAATCAAAGAAAAAATGAAAATGACATGAATGAAAAAACTAAGGTTGGGGAGGAAAGCGTGTGAACAGGTTCTCCAGCATGGCTTTGATCTGATCAGCAGTCTCATTCTGCTTGTGTACCATGCTGACAACAGTGTCAATCTTGCTATCCTGCACATCCATCCTTTCTTTCATCTTCTGGTCGTTTTCATCCATCCTCTGCTGCAGACGCAAGTCATTGAGCTTCAGCTCTTCCAGAGTCTACCTGTCCAAGGCAGCTTGAGAGACATCAGAAGCAGGGAGCTTCTGAGAGCTTTCTGCACCATCTTCTGCTTGACTTGCTTCAGCTTGAATGGTCTTGTCTTCTTCTGGTTGCACCTTTGAAGCTAGTTGTTTCTCAGACCATGGCTCACTATCCAGAGGGAGCACGGCTTCCTTCAGCAGCTGACTTTCAACTTCCTTCGGCAGCTTGCTGAAGTTCTGTTGTGCCTGCTCATAGTTGATATCCTGCAACTTGAGGGCTTCAGCACGTACCCAAATTATGAATTGTGACCAGAACTGGTCAGAGGCAGCTGGGTCAATCATTCCAGGATAGACTTGCTTCAGAGAAGCAATCCACTGCTGCAAACCTGTTTCAAAATTCATAATACTAGAGCCAACATCTGGTTGTTTTGGTTTTGGGATGGCAATTTTATGTTTCAGATCAGCAAGACGGTCAAAGATTGTTAAGTCTATGAAGGTTCTGCTGGGGTTTTCGGAGGTTTGCTTGGCAGCTGTTTGTTTTGGAGATGGAGTGGGAGAATCAGAAATTATGATTGGACTGTTTGGTGTTTTGGGAGTATTTGGTGGTGTAGATTCTGATGAGGATGGCAACTGGGCCATTGTGACTGTTGTTCCACATGGCAGCTGGATTGCCAGAGGTGATGGTTGAGGTGAGTGAGGTTCAGAAGGTGGAGGAGAAGGAGTTTCAGAGTGATGAAACTTAGGTTGAGGTGATGGTGGATGAATTTTTGGTTGAGGAAAGGGAGACGGAATTGCTGGTTGAGGAGGTTGTTGGAATTTCTGGTTGTTCAGGGATAAGAGGTTCTTCTGGAATGGATGAGAGAGGTTGTTGTTGTTCTGGTTCTTCAGCAGATTGCTGTTGTTCTGGTTGTGGAGGAGGGACAATTTATGGTTCAGAGTTTAGATTGGAGGAGTGATCAGAAGTGTGTTGATCAACGTCAGACAGCACTTTATCAATTGCTGATGTTGTTGAGATTGTTGGTTTGGGATGTTTGGTTTTGGGTCTTCTGAGTTTTAATGCCTCAGAAGGGTCATCTTCTGGTTCAGTTTCACCTATTGTTGGGATGGGGATTGAGATTCTATGAGAGGTTGGAGGTGGAATTGATGCTGGAATAGTAGAAGAATTTAAAACAGAAGCAGCAGATAAATTACCTCTTTTCTTGGGTGTCTGCTGGGATGATCCTTCTGATGGTGCCTTCCTTTTCTTCGTCTTCTTCAGAGTCACTTCTGGTTGAGGTTGGTGCAGATCTTTGATCTTGCTGCTGGGCACCCCATGGGTGAAAATCCTTTCAGCTATGACGCACACGTCAGCACATCTCTCAGCCATATCAATACAGCAGACGCCACCGCCACTGTAACCGATTAACCTTGCTATGTGATCCTCAGTGATCACAATCTTCTTCCCCATAATGTAGGAGGTGACTTGATGCATTGAAGCCGTCGCATGAATCCAGAACTCCTTGACTAACATAGGGAATGTTGGTCCAACCAACCTGTCAAAATACCTTTCCCATTTCTGTGCCCTAGCTTCTTCTGTTAGGTCAAAACCGTTTTCCTTCAGACTTCCAAAATCAATGATTAATTCAGATAACACTTCAAGATTCTTCACAGGAGTGAGGAGTGTTCTGAATGGCACTTGATACTGTTCAGATGATGCTTTCTTCTGAGAACCTGCAGAAGCACTGCTGGAGGTTGCCATGTTCACACTTAAAGATTTTGAGAAAAACTGAGAAAAAAAGTTTGAAATAGATGAACACAGAAAAATGCAGAGAATGCTTGAGAAATAGTGAGAAACTGTAAAAGATGAAAATGAGAGGTTAACGTGTTTAAATAGGGTTCAGAATATTTTGAAAGAGTAAACGTTTTTAAGAGAGAGAAATAAAATCATGATTACGTTTTAAAAGCATGATTACTTTCATTTAATGCTTGCTGATTTTGGGGGATTTGAGAAAGATACTTAGAAACGGTTACCAGACATGTGTCTCAATGCACCCAATCAGCGTTTTGCCTTCTCAGAAGCATGCACGCGTTCTGCTTCAGAGATTTGCTGATGATTGGATGACACTTGTTTGATGTAGTGATCAGCACGTCTGTCTTTGAGCTTAGACTCTCAGATCTTTAGACTTGCATCTGATACAATCTGCATGTTCTATCTTTCTGAAAAGAGATTGATCAGAAGTTCACAGTAAAACAAATACATTCTGAAGATAAATATATGGAATTAAAACATTTTCACTCTGGGCACATTTTCATGCTGAGATGTTTCAGAATGAATTTAAACCTATCTTCAGAAAGGGGTTTAGTGAAGATATCAGCCCATTGATGGTCTGTATCTATAAATTTTAAATTCAAAATTCCTTTCTGAATATAGTCCCTAATGAAGTGATGTTTTATTTCTATATGCTTAGCTCTAGAATGTAAAATAGGATTCTTACTTAAGCAAATAGCAGAAGTATTATCACAAAGTATAGGAATGTTACTCTCAAAAATCTGGAAGTCTTCAAGCTGACTTTTCATCCAGAGCATTTGTGTGCTACATCCTGCTGCTGCTATGTACTCAGCTTCTGTTGTTGATAGTGCAATTGTTGATTGCCTTTTGCTGGACCAATAGATCAGATTTTCTCCCAGAAACTGGCAGCTTCCAGAAGTACTTTTACGCTCCACTCTGTCTCCAGCAAAGTCAGCATCGCAGTAGCCTACTAAACTGTAATCACTAGATTTTCTATAAAACAAGCCCAGATTAGTAGTACCTTTCAGATACTTGAAAATTCGCTTAACAGCTGTTAAGTGAGATTCTCTAGGATCTGATTGGAATCTAGCACAAATACAAACGCTGAATAATATATCAGGTCTTGAAGCAGTCAGATAGAGGAGAGAACCAATCATACCTCTGTAGACTTTCTGTTCTACATTTTTGCTTACCTCTTCTCTTTCCAGAATGCACGTGGGATGCATTGGAATCTTTGATGGCTTACATTCTGAGAGGTCAAATTTCTTCAGAAGATCTCTGATGTATTTGCTCTGATGAATGTAAGTTCCCTCTGGAGTTTGATTGATCTGAATTCCTAGAAAGAATTTCAGTTCCCCCATGAGGCTCATCTCAAATTCTGCCTGCATACACTTAGCAAATTTTCTTCCAAGAGAAGGATTAGTAGAACCAAAAATAATATCATCAACGTAAATTTGACAAACTAAGATGTCATTCTTAACTGATTTACAGAATAAGGTAGTGTCCACCTTTCCTCTGGTGAATTCATTTTCTAACAGAAAGTTACTTAGCCTTTCATACCAAGCTCTGGGAGCTTGTTTCAGACCATATAGTGACTTCTTTAGGTTGAAAACATGTTCTGGATGTTTTGTATTTTCAAAACTAGGGGGTTGGTGCACATAAACCTCTTCTTCTATATAACCATTTAAGAATGCACTTTTGACATCCATCTGATACAGAGTGATGCCTCTATTAACAGCAAATGAAATTAAAAGTCTGATAGATTCTAACCTGGCGACTGGAGCAAAGGTTTCTGTATAGTCTATCCCCTCTTGACGACTATAACCTTGTGCAACCAGTCGTGCCTTGTTTCTGATGACTTCACCTTGTTCATTTAGCTTGTTTCTGAACACCCATCTTGTTCCAATGACGTTGAATCCTTTTGGTCTGGGAACAAGATCCCATACGTCATTTCTGGTGAATTGATTCAGCTCTTCTTGCATTGCCAGAATCCAGTCATTATCCAGAAGTGCTTCATCAATAGAAGAAGGTTCAATCAGAGACACAAGTCCCATGAGAGTTTCTTCAGAGTTTCTGAAGCTTGCTCTTGTTCTGATTGGATCTTCCTTTCTTCCTAAGATAGTCTCTTCTGGGTGATCCAAGCTGCTTCTGGGTAATCTCTTCTGAGGTTGATCAGCAGCTGTTGTAGGATTGCTAGCAGTGCTCCTTTCAGACGTTGAAGGAGTGTCTGTATTGAGAGCGTCTGATGACTTGTCTTCAGAACCTGTAAATTCAATTTCCATACCTGCAAAAACTTCATTCTGCTTTGACTTTTCAGAGTCAAGCTTATCATCAAAACGAACACTGATTGATTCTTCCACAATCTGTGTTTCTGTATTGTATACTCTGTACCCTCTTGAGCGTTCAGAGTATCCTAACATAATACACTTTTGTGCTTTAGAGTCAAACTTGTTCAAATAATTCTTTGTATTTAACATAAAGCAAGTACATCCAAATGGATGAAAATATGAAATGTTGGGCTTTTTGTTCTTCCACAATTCATATGGAGTCTTTTCCAGAATAGGTCTTATTGAGATTCTATTCTGAATGTAGCACGTTGTGTTTATTGCCTCTGCCCAGAAGATCTTAGCAACGTTTGTCTCATTGATCATGGTTCTGGCCATTTCTTGTAATGTTCTGTTCTTTCGTTCTACAACTCCATTTTGTTGGGGAGTTCTAGGACAAGAGAAATCATGCAGAATGCCTCTGTCATTAAAGAATGACTCAAAATCTTTGTTTTCAAATTCTCCACCATGATCACTTTTGACTTTAACGATTCTAAGATCCTTTTCATTCTGAACTTGGTTACAGAAGGTAACAAACACAGAGTGTGACTCGTCCTTGTGTCTTAAGAACTTTACCCATGTCCATCTGCTATAGTCATCTACGATTACTAACCCATACTTCTTGCCACTGACTGAAGTAGTTTTAACTGGTCCAAATAAGTCAATGTGCAGAAGTTCTAATGGCTTAGAGGTAGAAACAACATTTTTAGATTTAAAAGAAGGTTTTGCATACTTGCCTTTCTGACATGCTTCACACAGAGCATCTGAATTGAACTTCAAATTAGGAAGTCCTCTGACCAGATTGAGTTTGTTAATCTGAGATATTCTTCTCATACTAACATGCCCCAATCTTCTGTGCCAGATCCACTGCTCGTTGTTAACAGACAGAAGGCACTTTACATTCTGACTTTTTAGTTCAGAAAGTTTGATTTTGTAAATGTTGTTTTTCCTCTTACCATTAAACAGGATAGTCCCATCTTTCTGACTAACAGCTTTACATGATTTTTGATTAAAGATTATATCATAACCGTTATCACTTAATTGACTTATGGATAACAGATTATGCATTAATTCATATACTAGCAGAACATTATTAATAGAGGGAAGATTTCCATTACCTACAGTTCCAGAGCCAATTATCTTTCCCCTCTGATTGCCTCCAAAGCCAACGTGGCCTCCAGGCTTAAGTTCCAGGCTTTGGAACATATGCCTTCTTCCCGTCATGTGTCGCGAGCAGCCAGAGTCCAGGTACCATGACTGGTGTTTCTGACTTGCTGCTAAAGATATCTGCAACATGTATTATTTTATCCTTAGGTACCCAGATTTTCTTGGGTCCTGATTTGTTAGTTTTACCAAAACTTTGGTTGAATTTTGGTTTCACTGAGTGCTTACTGCTAGTGTATTTAATATCATGTGTGTGACCATACACAAAATGTGAATTCATAGGAGTGTGTTTAATGGTTAAGTCCATGACATTCTTTGGTGTAGGAACCTTACCTTGGTATCCTATTCCTTTCCCGCCGTTTCTGCTAACTCCATAGATCATTGAAGCCATTTTGCTTCTATCTATGCTTTTAGCAAGGAACTTCTGGAAACTATGATCACACTCCTTGATGATCTCATCAGCGTTGCTGGGAGTTTCAGAAATTGGTTCCTTCTGAGAGTTTTGTAAAGTATTTTCTAATTTTGAAATCTTATTTCTCAGCTCAGAATTTTCCAATTTGAGACTCTCAGTCTTATTAGAGTCAGATTCAAGATTCCTTTCCAGGTCTCTGAATTTAACTCTAATTTGCTGATACCTTTCCAGGATTTCATTAAGGCTTTCAGCAAGTTCAGCCTTGGTAAAATTAACAGCAAAGTTAGGAAATACCTCTTCAGTGTCTGATTCAGAGTCTAATTCAGAAGCTTCACTATCTTCTGAAATGTTAGCCATGAGAGCTATGTTTGCCCTCTCATCATCTGATTCTGAGTCAGCTTCAGACGAGTCAGAGTCATCCCATGTAGCCATGAGACTTTTCTTCTTTTCTCTTCCAAACTTCTTTTTGGGCTTTTCCCTCTGAAGCTTTGGGCAGTCACTCTTGTAGTGTCCTTGCTCATTGCACTCATAGCAGATGATGTCCTTGGTGTTTGGCTTTTTGCTACTTGAGGAGCCTTCAGATCTTCTGTATCCAGAGGAGGAATCTGTCCTTCTGTATCTGGAAGAGGACTCGTTCTGATCAGATCTTCTGGGATTCCTGAACTTCCTTTGTCTTTGCTTCCACAGTTGATTTACTCTTCTGGAGAGGAGGGAGAGTTCGTCTTCTTCTGATGAGGATCCATCAGATGTTTCTTCAACTGCCTGCAAAACTTTAGACTCAGATTTTTTGTTAGATTTTAATGCTAAAGGCTTACCTTGCTTTTGAGGCTCGTCAGCTTCTAGCTCTATCTCATGACTTCTGAGGGAGCTGATAAGTTCCTCCAGAGTGATTTTGTTGAGATCTTTTGCTAGCTTCAGAGCTGTAACCATTGGTCTCCACTGCTTGGGTAAACTTCTGATGATTTTCTTGACATGGTTAGCAGTAGAGTATCCTTTGTCCAGAACCTTGAGACCAGCTACCAGAATCTGGAATCTTGAGAACACTGTTTCAATGGATTCAGATTCTTCCATTTTGAACGCCTCATACTTCTGAATAAGCGCCAGAGCTTTAGTTTCTTTGACCTGAACGTTGCCCTCATGCGTCATTCTGAGTGAGTCAAAGATGTTCTTTGTTGTGTCTCTGTTGGAGATCTTTTCATATTCAGTATAGGAGATGGCGCTGAGAAGGATGGTTCTGGCCTTGTGGTGATTCTTGAAGTCACGCTTTTGTTGGTCAGACATTGTTTTTCTATCAATCTTCTGACCGCTTGCATTCACAGGGTGCGTGTATCCATCTGTCACCATATCCCACAGATCAGCATCATATGCCAGAAAGAAGCTTTCAATTCTGTCTTTCCAGTAATCAAAGTTTTCTCCATCAAAGACTGGAGGTTTGCCGCTGAATCTGTCTTTGTCCTCATGGTTGTCATTGCTGGTGTGAGAATAGTTTCCTGCCATTGTGTTTTTCTGACGCTGGATCTTGTACTGACACGGTTAAGTGTTTTAGCTCAGAACCAGGCGCTCTGATGCCAATTGAAGTGGTGAAAAACACAAGAAGGGGGGGTTGAATTGTAAAACTGAAAATCAATGCAATGAACAAGATATTTTTATCCTGGTTCGTTTGATCTCAAACTACTCCGGTCCACCCGTCAAGGTGATTTCGCCTCTCTCCAACGAGGACTTAATCCACTATATTCAACTGAATATTACAAACTGCTAAAGCCTTCTTGATGCAAACCACAACCCGGTTTGTCAAGGAAACACTTTCTTACAAAGAAGATAAATCTAAGTGTGAATGTTTTCTACAAAACTGTATCACAACTGTGATGTATACACAACTTAAGCTTATGAAACTAGATTGCTAAACAATGATTGAGTAAGGAGATATGTAGTGTTTAGCAAACTGAGAGAAGGAAGATTATGATCAGCTTTTAGGCGTGTAAAATGTTGGAGAGCATTAGCCAATTCAATCTTCATAGTCTTGTTTATATAGCACTGAGATGTTGAACGTTGGAGCAATATTCTTGATTCAATGCTAATAACAAACTTTCCTTATTGAGCAGATCTTGTCTGGAATGAGGCCGTTGGTAATAATTTGCTTTCAATGCACAGTACCGTTGCTTACTTAATGCATGTTCTGGCTTGGCTCATTCCGACTCTGCTTAACTGCTGATGAACTGTTGTTTTCTTTATCAGAGTGTTGAGCGCAGTTCTGTTTATCAAGCTTCAGCATACTCGTGAGTTGATCTTCTGATTCTGGTATTCTGATATAGCAACTTCTGATGCTGATGTCAAGAACCAAATTTCTGATGCTGATTAGGTGTGATCTTGCTTACACCTATCAGAGTATCTGCAAATCAGAACGTAACAATTTAGGCAGCAAATAGTTCATACATGAATCATATAAATAATATATCATTTCATTTTGTTATCATCAAAACTTAAACATAGGGTAGTAGATTCAAACTTTGTTCTAACAGATACATAGTCATACGACTAAAATCATGGCGAGTCCCGCTAACTAAGATTATAACCCTTTTCCCTAGTAAAACAATAAAAATCCTATTTACTAAACATCGCGCTTCAGAACCTAGTATCCTTGCGAACAACGTAGATAAGGGGTTCCTAACACCTTCCCCTCGTCTAGAACTGAGTCCAAACCTAGAATCTCTGGATTTCTGTTAGGGTTATTCCTTTATACTCCCTTCCTTTAGGATAAAAATTAAGGGTGGCGACTCTATAAAAAAACCCATTTGCAACAATTACGATTACAACACTGCCATGTCACCTAGTCGTGCATAACTGCAGAGTATGTCTCAGAAAGCCAGTGAATCTTTCAAAGAATATGCCTAGAGGTGGCGTAGTTTGGCTGCGAGAGTTCAACCTCTTATTCCATACTGTGAGCTGGTTGATTTATTTATGAGCACTCTTTGAGGATCACATCTTCAACACATTCTTAGTAGTACTTCTGATTCCTTTTCATACATGGTTATCATTGGAGAACATGTTGAAATGTGCGTGAAGGCTGGGACAATTTAAGGTGCATCTGGTACTGATAACAATAATGGTGGTTCTGGGAGTGGTAATAAGGCGAAGTGAGTAATGCATTAGTTGACAAAGGCAAGGTTGTTGTCCAGCTTCTATATTACTCAACTCATGTTGTAGCTCAACAATAACAATGTGTAGTTCCTAGAAATCATCCAGAAAAAAATCAAAGGCCTCAGGGGCAGAGAGGCCAGCCAAGGTAGCAAAAGTATCCCTATAGGAGATTTGATCCAGTTCCCATTTTGTAAGATCAACTTCTACTGAGGTTGCTTGTGGAGAATTTGGTTCAGCTCTGTGAACTTGGCCCGCTACTAGTAGAACTTCCTAGAGGGTATGATGCGAATGCTCATTGCGGGTTTCATTCGGGTGCTCCAGGCCATTCGATTGAGAACTGCTAAATGTTGAAGCACAAAGTTCAAGATCTCTTGGACACCAAAGAAATCAGCTTCACTCATGTTGGTCCTAATGTGCATAATAATTCTATGCTTCCTCACCATGGAGCAGACACCAATGCAATAGGATTTAACGATGAGCCAGATTTAATGACCAGTGTTGGTGAGATTTTGTGGCCGCTAGCGGTGGTGAGAGAATAGTTGTTGCAGCAAGGAATCTTGCAGGAACTTCATGACTTTTGCTTGCAGTGTTCTGCCAACCCTGAAGAATGTGCTGCATTGAAGGATGCAATTCAGAAATTGATGGATGATGGTGATGTCCAAGTAGAGAGGGTTGTTTCCAAGGACGATGTTGCCATTTTGGAGATCCCTTACTATCTAGTTAAAGTTCCCAAGAACATTCCGAGAACTCCTTTGTTGATTATGGCTCCCATAGTTTCTACATCAAATCAGAATCTGACAAATCAGTCGAAGGATCAAATTTCTTCTACTCCATTAATTATTCAAGCTCCGACTTTAACTAATCCTGCTCATTTCCCAATCGGTAACCCAGGTGCGATCCCATGGGATTACAATGTTGTTTACATCCGAGGAAATAAAATTTTGTGCTCTCCGGTAGAGAATAAAGAGATTGTCAATCTTGCGGGAACTAGTGGCATAACTCAAAGTGACATGGTATTTATTCCTCCTCCTCCTCCTGAAGAGATCATTGAAAAAGTCCCCGTGAAAGATACGGGAAAACAGGTGGTTAATGAAGCCCCCGGACATTTTTTCTAGCAACAAGTAGAACAATTGATCAGAATTATTAAGAAAAGTGATTTCAAGATAATTGATCAGCTCAATCAGACACCTGCCAAAATTTCTATCATGTCTATTCTCTTATACTTCGAAGTGCACCACATGGCCTTAATGAAAATATTGCATGGGTCTTATGTCAATCCCGAGATATCAGTTGCTTAGTTTGAAGGGGTTGTTATGAATATCTCTGTGGGGAATTATCTAGGTTTCAATGATGATAAGCTTCCTCCTGAGGACCGAGATCATAAAAAAGCCTTGTATATTTCCGTAAGGTGTCTGGATAGTGTTATCTCGAGTCCTGGTCGACATCGGGTCTTCTCTCAATGTTATGCCTAAACATACTTTGTTCAAGCTGAACATGGATGGAGTTATGATGAAGCCTAACACCTTGGCTATCAAAGATTTTGATGGTTCTAGAAGGTCAGTTGAAGGAGAAGTCAACCTCCCCATCAAGGTCGACCCTCAAGTTTTCCATATCTCCTTCTATGTCATGGATATCCGTCCATCATACACGTGTCTCCTGGGTCGCCCGTGGATCCATACGGCAGGGGCTATGACTTTAACTCTCCATCAGCGCCTAAAATTTGTCTGGCGAAATAAAGTCATTATTGTTGGCAGAGAATAATATGTTGTGATCAATAATGTCACTTCTTTCTGATATGTCGAAGCGGACGGGGAGATTCATAAAATCCACTTTCAAGCGTTAGAGATCATCTCAGTTAACAGGGTTCCTAATTTTCTAGAGACCGGGAAGAAGTCTGGTGCTCCCATGGTTTCCTTGAAAGATGCCAAAGCTATTGTGGAGTCTGGAGTTCCCAACGACGACTGAGGCAAAGTGATAGATGTGTTTGAGAAACATGATATGTTCAGTCTCGACTATGGGTCCTCCTCTTCAGATCAAGCTAGTTCCAGTTCAGCCGTACCCAAAGGAAGACCGATTCTTCCACTCTCAGAAGTGTTTATCAGTGCTGGTACAAGTATCAAAGGACAAGTCCATGTAGTGGAAGGTGGGGACGATGATGCGGATATCTCTCAATTCATCTATCAAATTGAGCCTGATCAAGAGCTCAACAACTAGAGTGCTACTGATATTCCTGAAGTAGTTTTCTATGACATGTAATGCTCTATTTCTAATAATGTCATATGCTTTGCCCAAGGCATATTGAAGAGCTTGTAAAAATGGGCTCCCATGTGTTTCATTTCAGTTTAACATTGAATAAAATTGCATTTTTCGCATACAACTTTTTGCTCTTTGTCTTTTCTTTTATTTAGAAAAAATGAAAAGGGCAATGCTTTTCCTTCACTCTTTAAACACCTCCTTTCACATTCACATTCTAAAATAAAGCATGATTCATTAATCATGCATGTCCATCTCGAATTCCATTAGAAATGATATTGCTACGGTCACACTCTAGAATAAAGCATGATTCATTAATCATGCATGTTCGTCTCGAATTCTGTTAGAAACGACAATGCTACGGTTCCTTGCACCAATATCCTCGGAAATACGAATGACCAAGTCGATGAGGATAATGGGGAAGATTGTGAAATTCCTGAGGAATTGGAAATACTCTTGAGACAAGAAGAGAACGCAATCCTACCTCATCAAGAAGCCATTGAGATCACCAACCTCGATATCGATAAAGCGAGTAGAGAAATCAAGATCGGGGCTTCCTTGCAAGCTGGTGTGAAGAAGGGGTTGGTTGGGCTTCTTAGGGAGTATTCTGATATCGTTTCTTGGTCATATGAGGATATGCCCGGTTTGGACACTGATATAGTCGTGCCCAGATTTCCGCTCAAGCCGGAATGTCCTCCTGTAAAGAATAAACGGTGTCACACTCAATCGAATATGTCTCTCAAGATCAAAGAAGAGGTTGAAAAGCAATTAGTCGTCGGTTTCTTAGCCGTGGTTTAGTATTCTGACAGGATTTCAAACATCGTACCCATTCCAAAGAAAGATGGAAAGGTGCGTATGTGTGTCGATTATTGAGACTTGAACAAAGCGAGCCCGAAGGATGACTTCCCATTACGTCACATCGATGAATTGGTTGATAATGCGGCTCAGTTCTCAGTATTCTCCTTCATGGATGGTTTCTCGGGGTACAATCAAGTAAAGACGGCTCTTGAAGACATGCTGAAAACAATATTCACTACTCCTTGGGGGTACTTATTGTTACAAAGTCATGCTCTTCGGATTGAAAAATGCCCATGCAAAATATCAAAGTGTTATGGTTGTTCTCTTTCATGATATGATTCATAAAGAGATCGTGGTGTATATCGATGATATGATTGCAAAGTCATAAACTAAATCAAAACATTTGGTCCATCTTCAAAAGTTATTTAATCGTCTGCGGAAGTTTAGATTGGGGCTTAATCCAAATAAGTACACCTTCGGGGTGCGATCTGGTAAACTACTTAGTTTCATCGTAAGTCAGCGAGGAATTAAAGTAGATCCCGAAAAAGTGAAAGCAATATAGAATATGCCAGTGCCAAGAAATGAAAAATAAGTAAGAGGGTTCCTTGGTAGATTGAACTACATTTCTATGTTCATTTCTCACCTCACAGCTACTTGTGAACCCATCTTCAAATTGTTGCGCAAGAATCAAAGTGTTCAATGGAATGATAGTTTCCAGGAAGCATTAGAAAAGATCAAACAGTATCTCCAGGAGCCACCAGCCCTTGTTCCTCTAGTTCCCGAGAGGTCACTCATCATGTACTTGACAATGCTGGAAGGATCAATGGGGTGTGTACTCGAACAACATGATAAAACATGACGGAAAGAGCACACCATCTATTATCTGAGTAACAAGTTTACCGATTGTGAATCAAGGTATTCTTTACTTGAAAAAACTTCTTGTGCGCTTGCTTGGGTAGCTCAACGTCTGAGGCAATACATGCTGACATACACAATGTTTCTGATATCGAAGATGGAACCGATAAAGTATATCTTTGAGAAACCAGCACTCACAGGCAAACTTTCCTGATGGCAGATGCTTTTATCTGAATATGACATTCAATATGTTTCACAAAAGGATATCAAGGGTAGCATTCTTGTAGATCATCTTGCTCATCATCCGGTGGAAGAATACCAATCGATGAAATTTGACTTTCCCGACAAAGATATTATGAAGCTTGATGATTATGATAGGGTCAATTCGAAAGAGCGATTGACTCTTATGTTCGATGAAGCACCGAACATTGCAGGTGATGGAATTGGGGCAATACTGACTTCTCCATGCAATACTCATACACTATTTATGGCCCGGTTATGTTTCGATTGTACGAATAATATGGCTAAATACGAAGCATGCGTGATGGGTCTTGAGGCAGCCGTAGATCTTAAAATTAATCCTTGAAGTCTTTGGAGAATTTGCTCTGGTCATACACCAGGTACGAGGCGATTGGGAAACGAAGCACCCCAATTTGATTCCGTACTGAGAATACATCCTGCAGCTGATACCTGCTTTTGATGAGATCACATTTGAACATATTCCTAGAGTAGAAAATCAGTTGGTTGATGATTTAGATTCTTTAGCATCGATGTTCATAGTGATCTTTCTGAATCAGGCGCCTAGTATACATATTCTCCGTTATAAAGAGCCAGCACATGTATTTCCTACTCATTGTCTCTCGACCGAGGATGTGTCTGATGAAAAGTTGTGGTATCACGACATCAAAAGGTGCCTTGTGAAGCAAGAGTATCCCGAGAATGATACCATTTGTGATAAGCGTATGCTTAGAAGGTTAGAACCCAAGTGCCTCTTATTAGGAGACGTCCCATATAAGAGAAATTATGACTCAGTTCTGCTCAGATGCATGAATAGACACGAAGCAGAGTCGATCATAAAGGAAATCCATGAGGGTTCTTTCAGGACTCATTCAACCAACATTCTATGGCGAAGAAAATCCTACATGCATGGTATTTCAGGATGACAATGGAGAGTTATTGTTGTGTATATGCAAAGTTGTGCCACAAATGCCAGGTGTATGCAGACATAATTCATGTTCCTCAAACTCTTTTGAATGTTATGACTTCACCATGGTCGTTTGCAATGTGGGGTATTAACATGAATGGAAGGATTGAACCGAGCCCTTCAAATGGTTGTAGGTTCATTCTCGTGGCTATTGACTATTTTACCAAAGGGTGGAAGCAGCTTCTTACAAGAATGTAACCAACCAGGTCGTTACCAACTTCATCAGAAAAGAACTCACATGTCGTTATGGGGCTCCCAACATAATCATCAATGACAATTGTTCTAAAATCAATGACAACATGATGAAGGATTTGTATGAAGTGTTCAAAATTTAACATCATAATTCATCGTCGTACCGATCAAAGATGAATGGTGCAGTCGAAACTGCTAACAAGAATATAAAGAAGATTGTCCAGAAGATGGTCAGAACATAGAAAGATTGGAATGAAATGTTTCCTTTTGCTCTGTATGGCTACAAAAATCCTGTGTGTACTTCAATGGAATCAACTCCATTTTCTCTTGTCTCTAGTACAGACGTAGTACTTCCCGTCGAAGCGGAGATTCCTTCGTTACGAGTTTTGATGGAAACAAAGCTTGATGAGGCAGAGTGGGTTCAGACAAGACTTGACCAAATCAATTTGATTGACAAAAAATACCTTGCAGCCATGGCCAGTTGTACTAACAGAGGATGAAAAGAGCATTTGCCAAGAAGATTCGTCCTCAGAAGTTTTATCCTGGTGATCTGGTCTTGAGAAAGGTTATCGTGCAAATCCATTTTGATCCAAGGGGAAAATGGAATCCCAAATACGAGAGACCATATATCGTGAATAGAGCCTTTTCAGGAGGTGCTCTAATCCTAACAGACATGGATGGGGAAGACGTTTCACTTCTAGTCAATTCAGACTCAGTAAAAAAATACTACGAATAAAGAGACTCGATAAGTCAAACCCGCAAGGGAGACTTAGGCAAAAATGGGCATCCTGGTGGACATAAAAAGAAAGTCCAGGCAAAAATTAGAGATAGAATGAAAAAAAAAAAAGATAATAACCCGCTAAGTTGAAAACCCGAAAGGGCGACTTAGGAAAAATGGGTATCCCGCTGAATTGAAAACCCAAAAGGGCGATCTAGGAAAAAAAGGGATTTGAGCGAGAGGCTGAGTCTGAGTGTTCTTCACATAAACGATTGTGTACTTTTCTTTGCACTCTAGGCAGTGAATGGATCAATCCAACTGTTACTCTTCAAAGGCAAGGCATTTAGACTACTAAGGATATGGGACATGTAGTGATACCGGTTCTAATGGAATTTGAGCATTTCTCATTGCCATTTTACCTATTGTATTTTATTTTCCTTTTTACAACTACCCCATTTAGGAGTTGCTTCCTTGTACAAATTCCTATCTACTGGCATGTTTTCAAATCAATAAAAGTTTATTTTCATTCAAAAGTTGTCTTTGTTATCATAAATGTTTTTCGTATGCAAAATGTGTGTTTTTATTCTTTATTAAACAATGCATAAAAAATATGGGGAATAAAATTTTCAAGCTAAAATGGAACGTGGCTCTACATTGATGTATAATCATGCTAAAGGAGTTTCATTTCATTCCAAGCGTTATTCTTATGTGCAGGTAGCAATTGACAACGGTCGCCTTGACCCAGCCTGCAAGGAGAGAGCGGTGCTCATCCTTACAGATGTTACAAGTGTGATTCCCCAGCGACAGCATGAATTTAGGATACTCAATATTTTTATTCAATTCAGAGTGTGTGTGCAACTCCCCAGGGAAGCATTTGGGCGTACTCAGCAGTTTCATATGTTTCAACACGTGCATATGCAGTTCCCAAATGAGGTAACCAGGGGAAATCGAGAAGTTTTGTGTGGTTCAACATGTGATCCCCATGAAGTCGTCCTTTAAACACTCCCCATTGAAGTGATCAAGTGCGCTCAGAGACTTCATATGATCCAACACATACATGTGCAATTCCCAAGTGGAGTGGTTTTGAAGTAATCGAAATTTTGCTCATTCAACAAGTGTTCCTCATCGGACCGTTCTGTAATCCTCTCCAGAGAGCAAATCGGGGCATTCGAAGATGCCGACTTCGTCCTCTTGATCTCTCAAGTGGTTCGAGCTGAAATTCTACAGTGAAGCAACTTGAAGTGTTTTGGAAGTTGTACATGGTGCAGCATGTTATTTCTACATATGCATCTTCTGATCTCTACTTGAGTAAACCGGGGCATTCAAGATGCTCGTATTCTTTTCCTGATCCCATAGTGGTCTGAAAGGTGTGGATCCCCAATACAACGACAATATTATCCCTAGTGTGGTGCATACAAGTCCAGGATGTAGAGAGGTCGGATCCAATCACTTCTCCTCCAACGGAGCTACAGTGTGGAATTTTCTTCGTCAGCAATCCAATCCCCAATGGAGTTACCAAGAACCTTTGGTACCCCAGGTTCTCCAGCGCCAAACCATGTTGGCATCCCCAATGATGAGCATGGTTACTTTTGAACCTATTCTTATCCCCTGTGGAGTTTATTTCTCCACACATTGCATATAGTTATCATTACATAGCATTTCATCCTCAAAGAGTGTAGCTTATCCATTAGCATGGATCTTTGCGCCATACAAAATTCAAACATACATAAGAAGCATAATCCAAATTGGGTACCTTGCTTGAAATACTTGAATCATTCATAGACAACAATACATTCCCCCAATAAATGTCATTCCAAAATCCCCAGTTGACGTCCTCGGTCACTGTCACAACACCCGGCTAATGGTGCTAGAACCCTGTACTCCCAGACACTCATATGTGTCAGTCTCCCAGGCACTCGTTTGTGTTAATTTTACTAAACATATTACTTTTTACGGTGTTTTATCCATACTTTGTGTGTAGCAGTTTAAATAATTGCCACTCTTTAAGAATTTCACCTTGCTTATGTCCTGGGGGATAACAAAGTTCTTATATCTTGCAAACATCAAAAGCCCAATTAAGGTTAGAAATCCTGATCTAGAGTACTTATCAATTGGTCTATTTTCCATTCGTAGGTCCGCCTTCAATTGGCATTCCTTGCAGGCTCAAAATCAATTCAAAACCCAGTTATTGTATGGTAGTCAGTTCTTGTCTGACAATCAATTCAAAACCTAGTTCTTGTTCGGTAGTCAGTTCCTAGCTGTCAACCAATTCAAAACCTAGTTCTTGTCGGCTAGTCAGTTCTTGTCTGACAATCAATTCAAAACCCAGTTCTTGTCTAATAGTCAGTTCCTGTCTGATGATCAATTCAAAACCCAGTTCTTGTAAGGTAGTCAGTCTGTTCTTATTTATCCCTCCTTTCCTCTTTTCAATTAGTTATATGTTTAGCATACGATGCTATCAGAAATTCTACCTATCAACGTATTATCTCGGGTCAAGAGTTGTCCTAATACCTCTCCTCTTGATGTCTTTCTATGGGTCATGGATTATGCTGATATCCCACCATCTTGTCATCTTGTTTCGGATCGCAAGTTGTCTTGATACATCCCTTCTTGATGTCCTTCCATGGTTCGTAGATCATCCTGAGATCCTACCTTATCTTGTCATCTTGTTTCGGGTTGTAGGTTGTTCTAATACCTCCCCTGTTGATGTCCTTCCATGGGTCGTAGATCGTCCTGAGATCCTACCCTATCTTGTCATCTTGTTTCGGGTTGCGAGTTGTCCTGATACCTCCCCTCTTGATGTCCTTCAATGGATCGTAGGTCATTCTGAGATCCTACCCTATATTGTCATCTTGTTTTGAGTTGCGGGTTGTCCTGATACCTCCCCTCTTGATGTCCTTCCATGGGCCGTGGATTGTCCTGATATCCCACTATCTTGTCATCTTGTTTCTGATCACAGGTTGTCCTGATACCTCCCCTCTTGATATCCTTCCATGGGTCATAGATCGTCCTGAGATCCTACCCTATCTTGTCATCTTATTTTGGATCGCAGGTTGTCCTGATACCTCCCCTCTGATGTCCTTCCATGGGTCGTGGATTGTTCTGATATCCCAACACCTTATCATCTTATTTTGGGTCACGGGTTGCCATGATACCTCCTCTCTTGACGTCCTTCCATGGGTTGCGTATTATCTTAATATCCCACCTTTCTTTCGAGTTATGGATTGTCCTGATATCCTATCCCCTACCTCTTTCACCATTGCAATTGTTCCTCTCTGAGAACTTCGTATTGGTATCGTTCCCCAGATATAGATTATCATTATTCAACCGCGCTTTCGCATCAAAAACTTTTTCCCAAGTAAACGTCCCACAAAATTAAAAAAAGACCCATTCACACCATCTTTTCAAAACAAATTTTCGGTATTGTTATTTAATCATCTTCTACCTTGAACGTTCGAAAGGCCCTTGCTAAGCGCACTTTTAGGTTTAAGACGATTAAATAGGGGCGGTTGTCATACCCCAAATTTGTCCTATCTCTTTTCTTAGGCTCATCTGGCTTATGCATATCCATAAGTAGGTCATTTGGAATTGCATGTATCAGTGATCATGGGATCAAATTACTCATTTCCAAAGATTATTGCAAAGAAATCAGATGTTTTGACGGATGTGTGATACTGTGAACCAGAAATGGTGTTTCGTTGGCTTAAACTCAAAAATTCTCAACTTGCAACCAGAGTACTATTTTGCACTAATTCTTCAAGAATCAGAATCATCTTGGTATTTTCTTCATTTCACATGTTCAAGCCGGAAGTCATTTGTACGCAGAAGATCTTTGAACAATCTGGTTTCCCTGAAGCGGTATTGAAATTCTGAGTGGTTATTTGTTACAGCGGTGTTTGGAAATTCATAATCTGCTTCTGATTTGATATATTTAGTTGATTCTACGAGCATTGAGAATGTATCAATTTTATTATCACTTCTCATGTTCAGATCAAGGGCTAATTCTATGAAGAAAAACCTCAAAGAACATTAATCTTTTGAAGACGGTATACTGATTCAACTCTTCTTGCGGATATTCAAAAATTCGTAACTCTGATCTAGTTCTTCGTCTTGGGTTGGTTCTTACATCAAAAGAATCATCTGGATGAGTACTTCATTTTGTATGTTCAGGCCGAGAGAAAATTCCCCAAGGAAAGCCTCTAAAGGTGTGGATCTCCTGAAGGTGTTCAGTGAGAAAACTGTGGAAAAAGTGTGCTGAAGGTGCAATTTTTGAACACTAAAAAAATTAATAACTCACTCCTTGTTCGTTATTTAGGACCTGTTCTTTTTTCTAGAATTACATCTCGACGTCATCTACATTCCATCTTTTATGACCAAAGACTGATTCTGAAAGGAAAGGGCCGGGAATTTTGAGTTATTGAAGAAATTTTGGTGCTGAACCGAATCTCTGTTATACTGTTCTCCGATATTATAAAAATCGTAACTCAATCAATTTTTATCGTATCGTGCTGGGTCCGGAAGCGTTGGTTCAAAAGTTTTGTCTACTACATTTTGGTTTCAGGTTCCAAATGTAAATGGTACTTCGAAGGCTTCCTTTTTTTTTGTCCGTTTCGCACATAACGCATTGAAAATACTGAACCCGAAAATATTTTCATCTAAGTTGAAACTTAAAAAAAATCATAACTAAATCACCGTTCTTCTGAATGAGCCTGTTCTTTCAGAAATGCGTCACAAAATTTATTATCTATGTTTTCCGTTTTGCAACTGAATCGAGATTTCGTATGGATGGTGACGTAGCACAAGGCCCTATCCAATGGCACATCCAAGGCCAAAGTTGCTCACACTATATAAACTCAAAAAGAAAAAAAAGGAATAATAATTCAAGATTACAAAAATACACCAAAAAACCCTCTCTCTATTTGCTCCAAGATCAAACTCAAGGTTCTCTTAACTTTGATCAAGAACACAACAACAACTTCAACAACTTTTCAAGAATCAAAGGCAACTCTTCTCCGATCTTCGATCCAATCGTTGCAATCTCTATACCTAAGCCTCCTCTTCATTGCTACCGGTGAGAATTTTTTACTTAAGCATTTTTCAAATAAGTGATTCTTGAACAAGAACTTTTGGAAATCCTTGAGTCAAGCTTTGATTGAAGAATTGAATTGTGAAATTGATTTCAAGTGTGAAGATATGAATTGATTTGGAATCATGTTGTGCAAATCCAAAATTAGATAGTTGAAATAAGTGCTTATTGAATTAAATGATTTTCATGAAAGTGCTTATTCAAGAAAATAAAGCTTAGTGTTGTATGTAGATTATGCTTGTTGATTCTTGATCATTCTTGTATAACATAATTTGGATCTTGAATCATACAAAAATCATGTGTTGAAATTGTGAAGATTATGTGTTTGATTAAATGGTTAAACTATGATTTAATTATTGAATGTGTTGCAAAATGCCCAAGCCTTGTGCTACAAGCCTCAAAACTTTGGAAAAAACTGCTTGCTAGCACACGGTAATCGGTTACCCAGTTATGGTAACTGGTTACATCAAAACAGAAACTTAAGCACTTTCGTTACCTCAATAAGGTAACCGATTACCCAGTTATGGTAACCGGTTACCCCAAAACAGAAACTCCTGATTTTTTATTACTTCAATAAGGTAACCGGTTACCCATGTATGGTAACCGGTTATCCAAGCAGAAACAACAATTTTTTCCTTTTACTTATTGCATTTTCTCTTTCGGTTTGATTTCCTTGTTACTTTTGACTCGTTCGTTAAATTGTGCAAGGTACATGGTATTGTTTTTCGATCACGTAACATAGAGGCGATTATGTGATTGAAAACATTGGCTTATGCTCGCTTCCGATGTGCCACACCTTATTTGTCATTTCATGAGAGATATTCTTTACTTGCTCGCGATTTTCCGGATATTGCTTTGCTTGTATTGTTTCCTTGTGCAGAAATTCTGATTATGCGACGCATTTGCAGATTGCGATTTACTTACGCACTTGACCATTGTTGGATTTCACTTCTAGCTCTTGTGCTTTTCTTAGTGAAGCTTGCTCGACATATTCCTTGCTTCTCCTTGCTTTCGTCTGCTAGTTGACGAACTTGCATTCGATTGGTAGCTTACAGTTTCTTTACCTTCCACATATTTATTGCATTTCTTTACTGCTTTCCTTGCCATGAAAAGTAGTGTATAGATGTATGATGGGGGTCTCTGTTGCTGATCATGTTAGGAACCCCTCTGGTTTATTTAAAGACCCGTTTAGGGAAATTACGTATTATATGTCATTGTGTGCTACTTGTGTTTGTTTAACACCCTACGTTTGTGTAGTTATTTTTCAGGTGTGTTTACATATGTGCTCGCATATGTTACAGATGATAAGTCCTCAAAAGGAGGTGAGCGGAAAGGGTTCGCAATCAACCCCTGCATTTCGTCTGTGTCATCCTTAGCTCGTGACACACCACGATGCTTCGTAGTTGTGCCTACTCTTGTTATCGAGTTGTCAAGTGGAAAAGGGTTTTGTCTCAACCCCCACCATTCTTCAGGAGTTCACAATGGCCATTGCTGACACTTTGCTACCCGCTTGTTTGCTTCGGGTGATCCATTCCCCTTAGCTAAAGCATTTTCTCTTTATACCCCCCATCCCCTGAGTCGGTATACCCCGATTGTGTGCTTTTGACAAAGCACATGTTTTTATATACCATGCTCCTTTAGGATGTGTTTGTTTCTTTCCCGATTCGAGCTAGACCTTAGGATAGTAATCCATGCATGCTAATATAGATAGATATTCCCCTTTATCCTCGACATAGGGCCATCACTGTATGATAATATTAGGGATATATTTAGGATAGTCTCGCTTAGATGTTTTTCTTTCTTTTTGCATCCTTGCATCTAAAACTAAAACTTTCTTTTTCCTTAAACTAATAAGAACATTGTCTAACAACTTAAACCCTTTCTTAAGGTAAAAAACAGTAACCAACTTCTTTCTTTTTTCCAATCGGTTTTTCTCTTATAAGAGCATGTTAGCTCCTTTCTACTACAGGTCTTGAGTCTCTAAAGGTCGAGCAACGGTGAAATGATTGAATCTAACATTGTCCAACTAAAAAACACAAACCAACAAAAACATGTGAGTCGAACTACGGTAACTCTGATTCCTCAAAAAGGTTACATAGGAATTGGGGTAGGGCTCAAGCGAGCCCAACTTTATTTTCCCTACATTTTTTCTCCTTTCTTTTGCATGCATTCTTCCTTTGTAATAAGCAGTAGACATAGACTAAACACACCCTAAGATAGATAACAAGAGTGGATACCGTATAGTTCTACGGGCATGAGAGGTGCTAATACCTTCCCCTCGTGTAACATACTCCCTTACCCGATCTCTCGGTCGTGATACTGTGACTTCTTCCTTCTCAGGTTTTCACGATGTTTACCTTTCCCTTCACGTGGGATAAAAGATGTTCGATGGCGACTTAATTGTTTGATGATTTCCAGTTGTTTGTATCACCTGCCATTGTAGAGAGTTTTGATTATCCCCCTATAAGAAAAAATTTGTGATCCCCCCTTAACTTTTCCATATTCCCTCCAATATGAACCTGATGATTCAAATGGCACACAAAATCTTCAATAAGCTTATGTGGCAGGCTTATGTGTTTTTTTCTTCTTTATTTAGTTGTGACATGTCAAGCATAAGTAACTTTCATATGAAAAATAATCTCAAAAAATTCACTTCATGGAATTTAAACCGATGAACTTTCCCTCATCTACATAACATCCATCCACTAAGCTGTGTGCTTTAATTTGTAATTAATTGCTGTAACAAGTATATTATATATAAAATATAGAGTATAGACAAATAAACACCGAATTTGAAAATATTGGTGTTATAAATAGAGTGAGGGAGTAAAATGTAAGATTGTGGAAAGAAAAAAGCGCGCTCTCTCCCTCGCTGCTCTCATCTTCTTCTCAACTGACTCTTCGCATCTATAGACTACAAATTCAATCAATCTGGTAACAATCCTCCCGATTCATTTTTCCATACTCTAACAAGTGATTCATTTTAACCTATTTTTTGTTAGAAATGGAAAATTATGCACCGACTACTCTTTGCTATATGGCTAAACCGTGATTTTGAAATACCTTAACATGATAGTATTGTGGTGTTCGTTCTTGATTGAACAATTAATGCAATTATTGCATTGATTTGTATTGTTAGTTGAATTTGATAGAATTTAATTCAAATTATTGTTGATGGAACAGAAGGGAAGAAATGAATGAATTGAGATTAACTACTTATAATTGTTTCAATTTTTAGATGTTAAGACAATGCAAATGAAATGTCAGTACAAGAAAAAGTTGAATTAGCTTGGGGTAAATGGCTAGAGGTTAAGCCCCTAGCTAAATTTATCATTAGCTTGGGGTAACCCCCTGTCTAAATAAAAAAAAAAAGAAGGTTTAAAATTTGGTGTGGCTAGGAGCTCCCCGTAGCTAAATTTTAGGAGGGAATTTAAAAATAAATCCGTTGAAAACTTGCAAGGGGGTGGTACCTGGGAAAAAGGAAAAATATTTAGCGAGGGGGGATCACCTCGCCATACAAAATAGTCATTGGCCATTTGCGAGAGGGTGATCACCTCGCAAGAGAAATTGTACTTTTGCGAGGGACTAACCCTAAGCCCAGTGTCACGTCACATCTTGCTCTGCTCCATCTCTGAACCGTTTTGCGTGTTGCAGTGTAGCAACAGTTTTTGGCAGCTAGCGAGGAGCTAGCCCCAAGTCACATTTGATACCGTTTGGCAGCTAGCAAGGAGCTAGCCCCAAGCCACATTTGGTACCGTTTGTCCCTTACATCTTATAACTTCTTGTTTCTCTTTCATTCGTTTTACATTTCTTCTTCCTCCAACTCTCTCAATTTCTTCTTCTGCAACTCTCTCAATTTTCTCTTCTCCTTCATTTTTTTTCTCCATTAACACTACATTTTACTCTATTTAGAAGCTTTATTTTTTTTTCAAAGGTAATATAATTATTTTTATATGTTATTTAAAATATATATTGTTATATTAATTTATAAATTTTAATTTTTGTTGGATTAAATTTGTAGATATTTATTATAGTTTTCTCCATCAACACTAGATTTGTTTAATAAAACTTCTTTATAAGGTATGTAATTTATTTTATTTTTTTATTAAATCTTTTTCTGAATTATATGTTAAATTTAGGTAAATTAAACTGATTTAAGTATGTATTAGAGTTAATTGATATAATTAGGTATGTTAGATTTAGTTTATATATATTACATATTAAGTTAATTGTTATTCTTAAAATACATTATATATTTTATATATTATGTTATATATTAAATATGTAAAAATATGTTATATATTTTAGTTTATATATTATATATTTAGTTTATATTTTTTTTTCCGAAAGTATATTATATATTATATATTTTATTATATTAAATAGTATATTAAAACAATTTATATATTATATTTTTTTTTATTCCGAAAATATATTATATATTATAATTTAATTATATTAAATAGATTATTAAAACAATTTATATATATAAAAAATTTTATTCCGAAATATATTATATATTATATATTTTGTTATATTAAAACAGTTTATATATTTAATTATATTAAATAGTTTATATATTATATATTATATATCATAAAAATAGTTTATATAAAAATATATATTTAATTTATATAAAAAATACCAAATATTTAGTTAATCTAAATAATAATATATTTAGTTTATAGAAAAAACAAACTAATTTAAGTATTAAGTATGTTTAGTAAATATTTAATTAAAATAAAATATAATATATTTAATTTATATAAAAAAAAACAGTTTATTTAGATTATAAATGGTATACTTAGTTATTTTGGAAAACATTATAGATTTAGTTTATATAAAAAATTTATATTTAGTTTAAATAAAATATAATAAATATTTAGTTAATCTAAATAATAGTATATTTAGTTTATAGAAAAAACAGTATATTTAATTTATATCAAATTTAAATATTTAGTATATTTAGTAAATATTTAATTTAAATAAAACATAATATATTTAATTAATATAAAAAAAACAGTATATTTAGTTTATAAATAGTATACTTAGTTATTTTGGAAAACAATATGTATTTAATTTATATAAAAAAGGTATATTTAGTTTATATAAAATATGTCAAATATTTAGTTAATCTATATAATATTAGTATGTTTAGTTTATGGAAAAAACAGTATATTTAGTTTATATGTAATTTAAATATTTAGTATATTTAGTATATTTAGTAAATATTTAATTTAAATAAAATATAATATATTTAATTTATATAAAAAATAGTATATTTAATTTATAAATAGTATATTTAGTTTATATGAAAAAAGTATATTTAGTTTATATAAAAAAAGTATATTTAGTTTAAATAAAACATAATATATTTAATTTATATAAAAAAAAATAGTATACTTACTTATTTAGCATATTGTATTATTACTTTTGAAACATAATATATTACATATATATTTATTATCTTTGAAATATCTTATTCTCTAACCTATTATTACTTTTGAAATAGGGCATTTAGTACCAATTTTTTCCAAAGCACAGGCGAACAACCATCGATTGGTTACACTCATACCAATTTTCCTGCATGGTTCAAACAACAGCTATCACTAATTGTTGCACGAAGTCCTGAAATAATCCATTCGAAGAGTTTGTCTGAAGACCCTCATCAACGTGGAATTCAATGGCATACATACTTTGTAAATAGATATAAATTCCACACTAAATCATGGACTGAAGGGAAGAAAACAATAAGTAGTGGTGTAGTTGTAAAAGGAATTACAGAAGATGGTGAGGACGACTTATATGGTGTTATCACACATATTTACGAGTTGGTATATAATTATATGGACTCGGAAAACAGAGTTGTCTTTTTTATTGTGGCTGGTATGATCCATCTTCTAGAGGAACAAAAATAGACAAAAAATACAACATTGTTGGGGTTCGAATGGACAGGAAGTACAAAGAGTATGGCCCTTTCATAATGGAACATAATGTTAGGCAAGTTTATTACGTACCTTATCCTTCCATTCAACCACTAAAACGAGGATGGTGTGTTGCAATTAAGTCTAACCCAATATGTCATATTGAAACTAGAGATGTAATAGAGTATGTTGCATTCCAAGATGATGAGATTTCATCTGTCAATGGGGATATTGAAATTGAGGAGATTGCAACCTTGTGTGATACTGCAGTTGAGGGTCAACAAGTTGACACCACTATTTTATTGACACTTGTGGAAGAGGAGCATGAAGAGTCAGGAGAGTCTGAAGACTATAATATCATATCTGATGAAGATAGTGAAGATGAGCATGAATGATGATTAATTTGTGTAATATAAATTGGTTTAATATAATTTGTGTAATATTATTTTACTCGTGTCTAACAACTCTTGGATAATAATATTATTCTTGCCTGAACTATTATATATTATTCTTGTATGTTTGATGTATCAATTATTTTATGTTTGTCTTTCAAAACAGAAGAAAATGACACCCCGGCGTGAAGATAAGGGTAAGACTCCAATAGATACGCCTCGCCACAATCGATTGAGGTATATTATAGAAGATGGTCCTGACACGGCTAACCTCATTTCTATACCACAATCGAGTCATGATAAGTGCAAAAGTGTAGTTATTTTGTATATACTTTTTGTTGCACTTATCGACTCTTTGTTGCTAATATCGTTGAATAAACCCGTCTTTTGTGTAAATACGTTTAGTTTGTGTATAATGCTTTTCTGGTATAAATTTTATCGTTTGATAGTTTTGTATTTACTTTTTTTAGGTATTTGAGCATTGTTGAAGCAATGAGGAATAAAGCTCCAAGATGCATTTTTGGATCAAATAGGAATAAGGCCAAGATTTGAGCCATAATAAGTTATGCAGAAAAAGCAACAAAAGTTGCTTTCCTGTCATGGATCATCGGGAGAAAGGGAGCGTCGTCGGGCGAAATTCTAAAGACCAATTTTGATGGAAGCTCTGCCTTGCTTCGCTGCTGCATCGCTGGTCGAGGAGAAGATGCATCGCCAGGCTACATGAGTCTGTCGCTGGGCGAAAGAGGATATTTGTTTCAGTTAAGGAAGTGGCTTTTCCTGGGCCTTGTATATAAGAGTTGTCGCCGGGTGATGCTTTTATTTCGCCGGGTGATAGTTGCGGATCGGATTTTCTTTGTATCTTTTATTTTGTTTCATTTTTTGGGTGTTAGTTTTGGGAGCGATTTTTATTCTCTCAACTCCATCCACCTCATTTTTGTAGTATATTAGCTTAGATAACAACACTAGGCCTTTTCTTATGGATGATTGGAGGTGTATTTCTCATTCACCAGAGTTGACAAACCGGAAGATTTGTGGTTTATCTCTTCTCCTCTCTATGTATTTCTCTTTTGTTGGGTTTGTACATGTATTTTACTCTGAACTTATGTATATTTGTTGCCCATAGCATTATATAAAACTTGCTTTATAAATCTTTATGGATTGTTATCTTAGATTTTTGCTCTGTGCTAGCGATTTGATTTGTTATAGACATATACTGCTTAGATTCTTATCTAGGATGATTATCTTTAGTTTCTGAACTCTAGAAATAGATTTAGAGCTGACATATACTTGGGTATCAGAGCTTAATTCCTCTGTGTGGTTGTGTTATGTTGAGAGATCGTCAGTGCGATTACATAGTTGTCTTCTGTAACAACCCAATTCTACCCCGACAAATTATATAAATAAATCATAGTTATAAAATCATTCATGCAAACGAATGGGGATGCCAAAAATTCTTCTTTCAAAACACATTGCATTCATCGTGGATATATAACACTTTTAAAACATCGGATGAACCATCATCATGACACCTTTAATTAAATAATTCAACATCTACGCAGCGGAATTCTTAATAACATCTTTATCATCATTACAACAACTTCAAACCAACAAATACTTAATATTAATCAACTTAAATTTCAACAACTGAATAATCAACGATCAAAAGCAATAAGCGTTCATCCCCCGAGTGTTACATATCAGAGCAATGCCACCGACTCGAACTATTGAAGGTATACAGCCTTCACTCTCGATTACCTGCACGTTACCAACATAAGGGCAACATTCAAATAAAAGGGGTGAGATATCTAACAATATAATAAAGCGCATGATAATTAATATATTAAATTAGATCACATAACATCACCACTTCTCATCTCATAATCAACAATAATAATACACATTCACCACATCAATACACACTTCATTATGCAGTCATATAATGCGACTCAATACTATGCAAATGCATGTGGTACCATTTGGAGCAGAACTCCCATCTCAAAAATTGCCAATTAATAGAGGCATCAACAAGGCATAAGCCTTCATCTCAATATTCGCCAATACAGGCCATCTCAACGAGCATAAGCTCCATCTCAAAATTCAATGTATGCAACACAATCATGAATGTAATAACAACAACACAATTAACAACATCTCAATACAACACCATCGTTGGCCAAAGGCCTACATCTCAAAATCATCTCAACATCTCTTCATCAACATCTCATATCATCATAATAAGTCATCAAACATAATTTATTCATCAAAGATCATTTATTCATCAAACACAACTTCATTAATAACATCTCATCAACAACTCAGATGTACGTTAATACGACAGTAACTCACACCACTATTCTGTAATCTTACATCATTACTATCATTACTCCTACTGTTACAAATCAAGCAGTAGCCTATAAACATTTCAACCTCATCATTCTGCATAAAAACCAACATAATGATCAACACGGGAACTAACTCTAAATCCTAAATTGGCTAATAGGATTGCACTTCCTATTCTTCATTTTAATTCTCTAGAATAAAGTTCATCGCATTAGCTATTCAACGCTTCGAACGGTATCTCAAACGGCATCCTAAAACTCAAGTTACAGCATTTAAAAACTGAATCTGTCAAAAACCAGACGACATGGATAGATGCATAACTCCTTAGATCGACGCGTATTGCACTGAATTAGAAACATGAGTCGATGCATCCTCTCTTGGATCGACTCATCCTGAGTCTTACACACAACATGTATCGACACATGCTCCTATGGATCGACTCATCCTGAGTCTAAAAGCACTCATGTATCGACGCAAAACCTCTCTGTGTTGACTCATCCTGAGTCTTTCAACCTTCTTGTATTGACACATCATGTTTGGGGTCGACACATCCTGTTATATCCTGCATAATTTCTGTGATTTTCTCTGCATTTTCGCTACGGGTTTGTGATACGGTGGCAGAACCAACTATTTAATACTGGTTTTCCATTTTGTGTTTTTTGTTCGCAAAATGTCGCGGTAAGCATAAGTCGTCACCGACTTTTATTTTATCCAACCGGAAAAGGAAAAAAGTACAGAAAAAATCCTTTTTCGAGATATTCTGAGTACGGGGGGTAGATTATAGAAAGGGAAGGTATTAGCACCCTTTCTATCCATGGTTTTCCATGGGCTCTTAGGTACTTGCTCATCTTTTTAAAATTGCTTGTGTATGTGCTTTGTTTTTTGAAAATGTTTGACTTCGTGATAACCCTTGTATCAGTCCTCAAAGGTGTGACGAAGTTGTTTTTGAAAATTGTTTTGAAAATGTGTAAGTGTGAAGAGTTTTGATTTGAGCAAGTACCTACTAGCATCTACCTACTCGAAAAAGATTGTTTCTATTCTTGTTTCCTTTAGACAGCGCTATCCTACTATTGAGAAATAGGTAGCACCATCGTTGGAGTCGTAAGGGTCAATTCGAAAGGGACGTACGATCACTAAAGGAATGTTAGGACGCATTAGTAATAACCCTAAAGTATTAAGATCATATTCTAGGCAACATTTCCGAGGCAATATTCGAATGGGACATTTGATCTCTGTTAGACAGGAGGGCAACCACTAAGACACCCTATACTTAATGATAGTTTACCGAAGGCAACCGAAGTGAGAGTATACCCTAAGAGTGATATGTGTGAGTGATTAGTTTCAGTTATTTATCTTTGCATATTAAGGTTTTCTAACTGGATTAACTTGTCATGCATACTTGTCATACAATCCTATTAGCATTCATCTAAACAGTCAAATATTTGGGAGAATTAAAATGCGAGAAAATAAATCTACGCTATTACAAGGCTTCGGGAGGGGGATTAATTACATAGCCAAAAACCCTGAAAAAGCGATAAATAAAAAAACCCTAGATTAAACTATTACAAACCATGAGCATTTACAGAAATATTGGTAAAAATAAAAATACGCGCGCGATGAATCGTTTGCGGAGCAACTAGGGTTTTGACCCTTGCCTAAACCTAATTGCAATTAGTTAAAGAAAATATTTTTGTTTTATTTTGTTTATTTAAGAAAATAGAGAAATTATTACATTAAAAAGAAAATCCTAATCCTAATTAATTTTAAATTAAGAAAAAATAAATTAATTTTCTAAAACCTATTTTTTTTTTTTTTGTATTTTTGTTTATTTGAGAAAAAGAGCAAAATAGAATTAAAGTTAACCTAATTTCTATTTGATTTTATTTTTGTAAACAACTTACAATTTCCCTAAGTTAAGTTAAGTTAAATTAATTTTGATAAAATAAAAACTAATCCTAATTTTGATGAACTATTAATTTTGTGGTTTTTTCTGAAAAGAGTAATTAATTTGTGAATTTAAAATAAATAAGGAAAATTCAAAGAATAAAAAATAAAGAAAAAGAAATTAAATAAAGAAAAGTTAGTAAATGGGCCTGTATTAGCAATTATGGGGGGTGTTGTTTGAGATTTTGAGCCCAAAAGACCCAGGCCTGTTTGACTTTGCCTAATCTAGTATGGCTGTTGACTTGGGGCATATGGTGGTCCTCCACTGGTGGTATGTTGATCTGGGGCGCTGATGAATTGAATGGCCAGAACTTGATGGTATATGGTGCACTTCTTGATTTGCTATGCGCTGGATTACCTATTGAAGAAAAATATAAAATAAAGGTTGGGACCTGTGGATCAAACCCATGTCCTCTACACTTTTCCCCTGCACGCTTGCCAACTGAGCCATTTTATTTACTTGTATATATAATAAAAACAAAATCTAATATATGAAAAACAAAGATTAAATAAAAAAACACGCTGAATTCAAATTGCCCAACCAGGGGGTGACACGCATCGTCGTCTTCCTCACAACAATCAGTTTAGGTAAACAAACTTTTACCTACAGACACTTGTTGTAGGTATATCCCTGTCCATCTCCGAAATTATGTATGATCAAGATAAATGGCCATGGCTGGTACCAATCAACTCGTCTCATCCTCACGAGTCTCATGGTACCAGAATCAATGTCCAATTTTACCTATCCTGCAAAGCCCTAATCAAGAGCATGAAACCCTAACCATGGCATCTCTTGATTTCTGTACTAAAAACACAATTAAACAATACCAAAAGCTTGCAAATTCACTGACAAACAAGAATATATAAACCAAACATGCTAATGATGCGTAAACCAACGAAAATGAAATCAATGTTTTGAGACAAAACCGTGACTTATGTACCTATGATTCCAGGCATTAGAGAGCTTGCAAATGGTTGGAATTCCTTCTGGAGATGTCCAAGAATCCGTTGGTATCGTGAGAATGGTGCGAATTGGCCAATAATTTGGAAATTGGATCACCAATTTTTCCTAGATTTTTTGAGTTTTGCTTGCCTCTTTCACGACTGTTCCAACCTTTTTCATGCCTTGTCTTGCTTCTGTATATCTAATACAAACTATTAGGTCAACAAAAATGACCTCAATCTTGCTCATCATGAAGATTTGATTTGATCTTTCATAGCATATGATTTCTTTCCAATTTTGCTCAAATCCAATCTTTTTCCAACCAAATTGGCCTTGCACGAGTTGATTCTCAATTGACATTATATAAGATCTTCTTTCAATGCAAAAATCATCCCTAAAATACAATATATGATTTATTAGGATTTATTTGATTTTATTTGAATTTTAAATGAATAAAAATCAAAATAAATTAAATAAATGAATAAATAAAGCATGGAGAGTCCCATAGGTCGTGGACTATTTTAGGAATGAGATGCAAGCATAAAAAGTTGGGCCTATTTAGCAAAAAATGCAAATTTGAGCACATTTGACTTTTGGCAATTTTAAAGAAAAGGTCAACTTGGCCAATGCAAAACTCTCTCAATTTTGACCCTAGAGAGGTGTTATTGGACTTTTTAGAAAGCTTAGGATGTCATCTAAACAACCCTTTTGGTCTCATCTTAATTGAGTCTTCCATGTTTATGTATGAAGCTTTGACCCAAAAGGTGTTTTTGTTGACTTTTCAAAATGACCTATAATGTCAAAATTCATATCTTTTTGTGAGTGCGTATTTTGAACTTGGGAGCTGAAGATTAATTGTACGGAATTTCATCCTCTTCAAAATGAGATTTGTATGGGTCATTTCTGATAAAGTATGAGAAAGTTATGCTTGGTCAAAGTTGAGTTGACTTTTCCTACAAAACCCTAATTTAGCAACTTTTGGGTTTTGATGAATTGTGAGCAATCCTTGATGAATCATGATCAACCCTTGATCAAATGATGAATGATACTTCAAAATGAGGATGTTGACCAGAAATCTTGAAGTTTGACTGTATGTGAGCCACAGTTGCCTTTTGACCTAGCACAGTCGATTTTTAGGCCTTTGAGCAATTGACTGAGCAAACTTCCTCTGCAAGGCTTGAAACTTGACATGGATGATCTTGAGAACATATTAGGACAATGGTGAGAATTTGGGATCCTTTGGACTCAAGAATATTGATGCAAAATGAAACCCTAATTTGAGGTAGACTGCCCTATGAGGGAGTTTGTCTGGTCAACCCTTGGACTTCCTTGAGTTATTTGAGGACCTCACTTGACATGTATTGAGAAATATGGGAGGGAAAATTTTGGGGTACAACAGCTGCCCCTGTTCAATCATCTTAAACCTGAGGATGTAGATTGGCGTGTTTGCCTTTCGTGATCTGAAGGTGGAAGATGATTGAACACTAGAGTGCCCAGAAATTTGTACTCGCATGAAGTGATACTTGATTTGTGATATCGGGAATGGGCTTATAGATTCCATTTGGTAGTTTCTAGAGAATTTTCAGAGATGGGCTTAAAGATTCCATCTGAATAAGTGTCGATCGCATAAGAGATTCCTTTGCGAGAACCCGTATACCTGTTGTTGAGGAGGACTTCGTTGGGGAATGCTGGTCTCTGTGTTAAGAAAAATAGAGTTTTAGGAGCTTCAGTTGTCCCTTACTCTACCGGGGAATAATTCCGGTTTGGGAAGCGGAAGTGAACTTTGTGTTTGGTCGGGGTATATGCTGCACCGCGACTTACTGGGGAAATGTGAAATCAATTGTGTTCGATCGGGTCCCGGTCTTACAGTGTTATGGATTGTTGTCTAGGGTTACGAAAGAAGGAACTCGGATAGTAAGGTTATGAGAAGGAACCTGGGTAGTAGGGTTACTTCGATATGAGAGCTTGGATAGTAGGGTGGTGAGAAGGAAGTTGGGTAGTAGGGTTACTTCGAGATGAAAGCCTGGGTAGTAGGGCTGTGAGAAGGAACCTGGATAGTAAGGATACTTCGATGTGAAAGCCGGGATAATAGGGCTGTGAGAAGGAACCTGGATAGTAGGGTTACTTCGATATGAAAGCCGGGATAGTAGGGCTGTGAGAAGGAACCTGGATAGTAGGGTTACTTCGAGATGAAAGCCCGGATAGTAGGGTTGTGTTGTACCCCAAAATTTGTCCCCCCATATTTCTCAAAACATTACAAGAAAGATCCTCAAGTTGCTCAAGGTAGTCCAAGGGTTGGCCAGACAAGCTCTCTCTTAAGACAGTCTACCCCAAATTAGGGTTTTATGTTGAATCAAGATACTTGATTTCAATTGGTCCCAAGTGCTCACCAATGTCCTAATATGTTCTCAATATCATCCATGTCAAGTTTCAAGCCTTGCAGAAGAAGTTTGCCCAGTCAATTGCTCAAAGGTCCAAAAATTGACTATGATAGGGCAAAAGTCAATTGTGGCCTACATACAGTCAAACTTAAAGATTTTTGGTCAACATAGTCATTTTGAAGTATATATCATCATTTTATCAAGGGTTGATCATGATTCATCAAGGATTGCTCATAATTCATCAAGACTCAAAAGTTGCTAAATTAGGGTTTTGTAGGAAAAGTCAACTCAACTTTGACCAAGCATAACTTTCTCATAATTTATGAGAAATGACCCATCCAAAGCTCATTTTGAATAGGATGAAATTCTATAAAATCCATCTTCAGCTCCCAAGTTCAAAATATGCACTCACAAGAAGTTATAAATTTGGACATTATAGGTCATTTTGAAAAGTAAAAAAAAACACCTTTTTTTGTCAAAGCTTCATACATGAGCATGGAATATCAAAATGTGATTATACCAAAAGGGTTTCTTAGAGGACATCTCAAGCTTTCTAAAAGGTCTAAGAACACCTCCAAAGAGTCAAAATTGAGGAAGTTATGCATTGGTGAAGTTAACCTTTTTTGCAAAATTGCCAAAAGTCAACTATCCCCAAAACTTCAAATTTTGCCAAATGGGCCCAATCTTTTTCACTTGTTTTGAGTTGGCAACATAGCCCACGTGCTCTACCCTTTGCCACTTGTTCATATTTTATTTTTATTATTTATTTTGATTTTTATTTGAATTAATTTAAATTAAATCATAATAAATCAAATAAAATCCAAAATATTGATAACAAAGGATCTTGTGATTATTTCAGGTCTTAAAGTACAGATTGCAAGCATTCAAATTCGTGCAAATGCATAGAGTGGACAAAAAGATTGAAAAGAAGCCAAATTAGAAGGTTTTCAAAGGGAATCAAATCAAATCAAAAGGCATTGAAAGAGAAGGATTTTGATCAGTTTTGCAACCCTAATTCCTTCACTAATACATAAGGATTACGTGCAGATCAAAAGGGAGGTTGGAAATAGGCGCTAGAGATAGAACAAAATTATGAAAAATACCAAGAAAATTGTGAGTTCGAAATCACTTTTAGAGGCAGTTTCAAGACTCTTTGACAATCCCAATCACTTCCAGGGAGTCTCCACAAGCGAAAGCAATCGAAAGTAAGTGTTTTCAAGCCCTACAACACACTGTAAGTCCGTCACGGTATTGCCATCTTCTTGAATTCGAATAGCCTTGTTCTTGCATCCATAGTGTAAAATAATTGTACATTCTTGATCACCATAACATTTACAAACTTTTGGCATTATTCAATTTCATTTATATGGCATGTGCTGTAAATCACCATTGCTAGGTTTTCGAGCTTGGTTTTAGGGTTTTTATTTTCAGGGACAATTGGTCTTGGTAATGGGTACCACTGTGTTAAGAAGAAGGAGACGGTTCTAACCATGGCCTTGGTGGTCGCTTATATTACCTGTAGAAGATTTTGGAACGAGCATGGCTTATAGCGACGGACAAAACGTCCGTAGGTAAAAGTATTCTACTTTTACCCACAGAGAGAGGAAGGGAATGATGAGTTGTCACTCCCCCACTGGCCAATTCAAATTCCAGCGCGCATTTTTTCTTTTGTTTCCACTAACATTTTCTTTTCCATATTATTATTATTTTGTATTATGATAACAATCAAAACAAAATGCCTCAGTGGTGGCCACGCAGGTTCTCAAGGCGTTAGAGGCTGGAGGTCAGGGGTTCGATCCCTGCCTCCCGCATTTGCTATTTTTCATTATTATTACAAGCGATCCAATGCAAGCCAAGCGTCCATCATACTCCCTCATCATCCAACGCGCCAGATGGCCAGATGGCCAGATCTGGTGGTCACCATTGAAAGCACACCATAAGCCAAGTCAAAGATGCCACACAGGATCAAAAAAGTCAACATAGACTTCCACTAATGGGCCCAAATTCTTGCTATTGACACCCCCTATAATTCAGGCCCATCTCTCATCTTTTATATTTTTATTTTATCTCATTTAATTATTTTATTTAATTTAATTACAAACTAAATTAATTTTCTTTTTTATCAAAAAATCACCAAAAAATATTTTATGTCCAATTAAATTTAGAATATTATTTTTCATCAATAAATTAATTAATTGAATTAGGTTTGCTTAATTAGATAACTTTAATTTATTTTGTAAATAATTAAAATTAATTAGAATCAATAGTTTTTTATTACTAACTTAATTATTTTATTTCTTACCTAAATTAACAAAAACTCCAAAAATATATCATTTAATTATTTTTCATTTATTAATTTAATTAACTAATTAATTTAGAATTTAATTTTAAGACTTAATTTCTTTTCTTAAAAAATATTAAAAACAACAAAAACATTTTCTTTTAATTAAGAGGGTCAAAACCCTAGTTCTCGCATTCGATCTAATTTTCTCGAGCGCTTTATTTTTATCCAATTATTGTATCTGCTCCCAGTTTGTAATAATTAAATTAGGACATTTATTTATTTTTACTGCTTTTAAATTTCCGCATTTTAATTTATGCAAATATTCAACTGCTAGATGTTTGATGATAGGGTTTGCATGAAAAGAATGAATGACTAAATTTAAAACAGTTAGATCACCCTTAAGTGTGCAAAGATAAAAATAATCTGAAACTGAATCACTCGTACATGCACACTTCTAGCGTACACTCCCACTTGGTTTCCTTTGTAAACGATCATTGAGTATAGGTTGTTTTAGAGGTCGCCCTCTTGTCTAAAAGATCATGAGTTGCCTCGGAAAGGTTGCCTCGGATATCGTTGCCTCGGATAAATGATCTAAGACATTAGGGATACCACTAAGACGTCCTAACATTGCTTTAGCGACCGTATGTCCCTTTTCGAATTGACCCTCAAACTCCAACGACGGTACTAACTACTCACTAATAGTGGGATAGCATTGTCTAAAGGAAATAAGCATAAGAACGATTCTTTTTTTGAGTAGGTAGATTAGTTCTTAGATACTTGCTCATCCAAAACAAAACTTTTTCACACTTACACTCCTTTACAAACAAAGTTTTCAAAAACACTTCATTACACTCTTGAAGACAGAAGCAAGAGTTAAATCGAAGTCAAAACAAAAACTTTTCAAAACACACAAGCACGCAAAGAAGCAATTTTGAAAATGATGAGCAAGTACCTAAGAGCTCGTAGATAACTACAGATAGAAAGGGTGTTAATACCTTCCCTTTCTATAATTTACCCCACGTACTCAGAAATATCTCGAAAAAGGAATTTTTCTGTGCTTTTTTCCTTTCCTTGTTGGATAAAATAAAAGTCGGTGGTGACTCTTGCTTACCGCGACATTTTGCAAAAACAAACACAAAACGCAAACCAGCATTCCAAAAACAGTCCTGCTTCTGGCCACCGTATCACAGAACTGGCGACTCTGCTGGGGAAATAATAAGTGGGGTGTACCTTAGGATTAGTTCATATTGTTTTCAATTGTTTGATCTGTTTGCTTTATTTTTGTGGGTTTGAATTGGAGTTACTATAGATCCTAACCCGGATCTGGGGATACCTTTTTAGGTAAGTAGCAATAGATTGTAAGGGAACTGTACGGCGTAGACCGATACGGTTGAAGCAGTAGCTACGTTGGTGTGACACTTTAGTTTGTACTGATATCCCTTGTGGCAGAACAAGGAGAATATGGGGCTGCTAAGGGGTCATTAAGCATCAACTTACCTTAGAACCTATAATTGACCAACTTGACCATAGAAAAGTAGCAGTATGCTACACTCATTGAGACCAAACTCTCGCGATGATTCTGGCCACAAGAAAAGGTTGCTAAACTGGAATTATGACCGATCGAGGGTGGTCAGTGATATTGAGATCCTCTAGAACCCGGTTACTATTACTAGGACAGGTTGAACCAACTAAACTGAAAGAGGGTAGTACCTAAACTCCATGCCAGCCTGAAATCTAAGGGCTATTGTATGACTTGTTTGCCCTTACCATGTTTGCTATCTGTGAATACCTGTGGTGTGTTTTTATCATGACATCATGCATCATGACATTGCATGCATATTGCATTGGACTAACCATTTCAAAGACCAATGGGATCCATCTTTGTTCTGTTTTGCAGATCATGGCATCTATGCATAGAAACACTATTTGGATCAGCTTTGTACAGATTCCTACTCAGCTTAGAGATTTGGTTTCCAAGATTCCTGACACTTCCTCTTTTGACAGAAGACATGGTCACCTCCTCAGTCTAGTCACTTCCAAGCTGGATGAAAAAATGATGAGTGTCTTATTCCAGTTCTTTGATCCATTGCACCACTGTTTCACCTTTCCGGACTATCAGTTGGTCTCTACTTTGGAGGAGTTCTAGGATTTACTTGGCATATCCATTCTGGAGCAGACCCCTTTTACAGGTTTGGAGACAGCTCCTAGGACCGAGGATATTTCTTCAGCCCTCCATCTTAAAAGGGCTGATGTGGTGTCTAATTGGGAAACTCGGAGTGGGATAAAAGGCTTCTTGGCTAAGTTCTTAGTTGATCAGGCTCACCAGTTCTGGGACAATTTAGACTTTCAAGAATTTGAGGACATCCTGGCTCTTCTCATTTATGGATTAGTTTTGTTCCCAAATTCAGATTCCTTTGTCGATGTGAACGCAGTAAAGATCTTTATGTCCCGTAATCTGGTGCCGACTCTCTTGGGTGATATTCTGCATACTCTTTATGCCCGTACTACTCGGAAACAGGGAACCCTTATGTGTTGTGCACCATTGCTGGAGAGGTGGTTTATTTCTCACCTCCCCAAATATGTTTCGAAGAACGAGGAAGGCATGGGTTGGGCCTATAGAATTATGTCCCTTGCTTACACGGACATCATCTGGAGTACTAAAGACATGGAAGAAGTACCTGTTATTGATCGATGTGGGGAATACCCCAATGTTCCATTACTTGGAATTAGAGGACGAATCACCTATAATCCTTGTTTGGCCTTACGACAGTTTTGGCGAGCTAGGAGGGACGGACCTCATGAGTTGCTGCTTCCAAGCATTATCTTTGACTTCCAGGGAGATGTTGAGGGACATCGCCGCAGGTTCATACTAGCATGGGATAGGGTGCACAGGTCTGATCCACATGAGCTAGGCATGAAGACCTCTCTCCCGATGCCAGCGTATCTCCGATGAGTTCGAGCCCGTGCTTAAAAGCTAGGGATGCCATACGAAGCTGTCTTACCGGTGATTGTGGAGCATACTGATGAAGAAGGGGTTCCTCCTACCATCCTCCATCCATACATGCCTACTGACATTGGGGCATTAAAGAGGTCTTGGATCCAGCTAAGGGAAGAACGGGATACTTACAAAGAGAAGTATCATGAGCAGGAACGGAAGATCCTGAAGCTTACAAGGCAGTTGGAGAATGAGAGCGTCCTCAACGACTATGTCAGCACCAAAGGAAAACGACCATGGGAGCGCTGATTGTCTTTTATTGTTTCTAGCGCAGATTTTCTTTCAAGTATTTCTTTTTTTTTGTAACGCCTTAAAGGCATCTGTTAAACATTAATTTCAAGTTTGAATCTAATAAAGTGTGTTTCATTTTGGTTTACGAATTTGAATCTCCAAAGTCTTTGAAATCATATCATACGCATTCCATTCCCATGCACCTCATTACAGGTACCCTTACAGGTTTCTCATCTTCTTCGCTCTTTATTTCAGCAAACATGTCTTCTGAAACATCTACTGATCAAGCTATCAAGGCCCTACAAGCTCAAAATGCTCAGTTCCAGGAAATGTTCATGAACTTGGCCAAGGGTCAGCAAGATCTGAAGACTTTTATCTTGAAGGATAAGAAGAAGAAGAAAAAGAAGACGATCCTCCTGAATATGGGTCACAGGTTCGGGAACAGATTAAGACAGGATGTTGATTTATCTCACTCATCTGGAGGGGGAGAAAATCAAGAAGAAAGGAGGGCTCCTAGCCCTGTGGTTTCTGACAATGAGACTTACTTTGATGAAGACCAGTATCCTCCGGCTGAGGACAAGTATAAGCAACTTGAGGACCGGTTAAGCGCCATGGAAGTCCAGAAGGTACCTGGGTTGGACTTCGGAGATTTGGGTTTGGCATCTGGGGTGGTGATTCCCCACAAGCTCAAAGCACCAGTCTTTGCTAAGTACGACAGGGTCTCCTGCCCAAAGTTACACCTCCGCTCGTATGTTAGAAAGATTCAGCTATACATTACCGATAAGAACCTCTGGATTCATTTCTTTCAAGATAGTCTTTCAGGGACTCAACTTGAATGGTTTTACCAACTGGAAGGAGCTAACATCCATAACTGGGAGGACCTTTCCTCTGCTTTTTACAAGCAATACCAGTACAATACCGACCTTGCTCCCACGCGTACTCAACTTCAGGGTATGTCTATGGGTGCGAGCGAAGGTTTTAAGGACTACGCTCAGAAATGGAGGGACCTTGCTGGGAGAGTAGAACCCCCTCTGGCTGACAGGGAGTTAGTGGATATGTTTCTTGGGACCTTGTCCGGAGTTAAGGCCGGTATCAAGAGCGGAAAAATACAGAAAGGTGCTTCGTCAAGTACCGAGAAGAAGCCCTTCAAGAAGGAGTCTAGTGCAGTTTACAGCTCGAGGAGCCAGAATTGACCTGAGCGCTGCCAAGCGGTTAATGTGGTGGTTATATCAAGGCCTGCTATTTCCCCACAACGCAATAATCAGCCAAGAGCAGAAAGACCGCAGAGACAATTTTCTCGGCTCATTATGACCCTGTCTCAAATTCTGCCACAGTTGTTGAAGACCAACTTGGTAATTCCGAAGGAGGCTCCAAAGAATTCCAACACCACATCACCGCTGTACAATTCGAACGCCTGCTATGCTTATCACTCTGATAGCCCAGGGCATGATTCCAATAATTGCTGGGCTTTGAAGAATAAAGTGCAGGATATGATTGATGCTAAGGAAATTGAGTTTGAAGCGCCGAAAAAGCCTAATGTTATGATTTCTCCTATGCCCAAGCATGGAGTGAATGATGTAGATGATGACTCGTTTGTGACTTTCGTAAAAGACATTGTTACTCCATTAATGACTATGAATAAGAACCTTCTGTTAGCCGGTTTATTTCCGGGTTGTGGCGAAGGTTGCCATCTGTGTTCCTTCCTACCTACTAGTTGCCATCTATTGAAGTCAGGTGTCCAACGCTTGATGGATAACAAAGAAATTTTGTTTGAGAAAACTTTGGTTCCATTTATTCCTTTTGAAGATGTTTCTATAATCACCATTTCCGCCAATTCTTCCAAGGCTTCCTCGAGAAAGCCTGTTAGAATTACATATGTTTCGAGAATTGATCCGTTGATCATTACCATTCCTGGACCTATCCCTTACACATCAGATAAGCCTGTCCTGTGGCACTATGGGGCTGACGTATATTATCATGGGATTAAGCAAGACTTGAATGCTGAAGAGGCTGATACTGACGTCAGCAATATTGTTGGATCTAGCAAAGTCACCCGCAGCGGAAGACTTTTCTCTCCTGAGATTTCCCCACCAATTGTTCAAAAACCTGTTGTTATTACACCTGCCAGTACACCTGCCACTGTCCATGTTCATGTTCCAATCCTTACCCCTATCGCCGAGTCATCTAACACTTGGGGCAAAGGGATCACCGGTGAGCCTGCCCGAACGGAGGCACCAAAGAAGATTACTGTTGAAGCCTCTAGACAGGAGATAGAGGAAATTTTGTAGATCATCAAAAAGAGTTACTACAACGTAGTCGAACAGCTGGGGAAAACCCCGTCGAAGATCTCCATGCTATATTTATTGTTGTGTTCAGAAGCCCATGCTAAGGCTCTGATTGCTTTCCTGAAACCTGCGCACGTACCCCAGGAAACATCTGCTGATCAGTTCAAAGACTGTGTGGCTAGTTTAACAGCTGACAACGGGTTGGGTTTCTCCGACGCAGACTTGGATGCCAAGGGAAAGAATCACAATGACGCTCTTCATGTTTCAATCGAGTGCAGGGGCACTACTCTACCTCACGTGTTGGTGGATACTGGGTCTTCGTTGAACGTTTTACCCAAGAAAGCATTAGACCGGTTGGACTATGAAGGGTTGGTGCTGAAACCAAGAAATATTGTGGTTAGGGCCTTTGATGGGTCCAAAAGGATGGTACATGGAGAAGTGGATATTCCTGTTAAGGTTGGTTCCTAGACTTTCGCGTCTACATTCTATGTGATGCACATTCGGCCGTCTTATTCTTGTTTGCTGGGTCGCCCGTGGATCCACAAAGCTGGGGCAGTAACTTCTACGCTCCACCAGATGCTGAAATACCCAGTGAAAGGGAAAATTGTTATAGTACGAGGGGAAGAGGAGTACATGGTGAGCCACCTCAACTCTTTCCGGTATCTGGAGATGTACGGGGAGTTCATTGAAACCCCGTGCCAAAACTTTGAAGAAGTCCCCCAGACACTAGCGTCGATTGAAACTATTGCTGAAGATCCTCCAATGAAGATGGCTTCCCTCAAGGATGCCCGGGATGTTGTTGAGAAAGGTGGGTGTGCAAATTGGGGCCAACTCTCTGACTTTGCACATAAGACTGACAAGTTTGGTTTGGGTTTTATTGCAGAAGCTAAAAGGGTCGTTCGGCGTGCGCGGATTGGAAGACCTCCCCTGTTTATCATTAATACGGGAGTGAATGCGATTGAAGACGATGATGAAGAGTCTGAGTTTGACGACTGGATTTACCCGATTATCGATGGTGGATTAAGCAATTGGACAACAAAGGACTTCATGCCAATTACTTTTATTACATAGTAATCATACTTTTGTTTTAAGTTTGTAACAAACAATTTTAAACTTTACGGCCCGGTGCCTTACCCGAGGCATCGTGGCTTTGTTTGAGGGCTTATTATGTGTTATTTCCATATATCTTTAATAAAAGCATTGGACGTTTTTTGCATTAAAAATTTTGCGCTCCTTGTTTTTTCCTTTCTATCTTGCAAAAACAGTTATTTGTCTTACACACGCTCACATATACAGGTCTACATCCACTCTGGATCCCACTGATAACGACTCTGCTACTGCCAGTTATGACTTCGAAAGTCCGATCAACCAAGCCAAAGACGAAGGTGAGGATGATTATGAAGTTACTGGTGAACTTGCTAGACTATTACTTCAGGAAGAGAGGGCCATACAACCGCATGAAGAGCCAGTGGAAACATTGAATCTGGGTACAGAGGTAGACATGAATAAGGTTAAGATCGGTGCAAATCTGGAGCCTAGTGTTAAGCAACGACTGATTCAGATACTGCGTGACTATGTTGAGATCTTTGCCTGGTCTTATGAAGATATGCCTGGGTTGGATACCGATATTGTGGTTCACCGCCTGCCTACCAAGGAAGATTGTCCCCCAGTAAAACATAAAGTTCGCCGAATGAGCCCGGATATGTCTGAGAAAATCAAGGCTGAGGTTATGAAACAATTTGATGCCGGTTTTCTAGCAGTTACTTCTTACCCACAGTGGGTGGCCAACATGGTTCCTGTGCCGAAGAAGGATTGTAAGGTTCAAATGTGTGTTGACTATAGGGATCTGAATAGGGCGAGCCCCAAAGATGATTTCCCTCTACCTCATGTCGACGTTCTGGTTGACAACACCGCACAACATAAGGTCTTCTCCTTTATGGATGGTTTTTCCGGTTACAATCAGATTAAGATGGCTCCCGAAGACATGGAGAAGACCACCTTTGTCACGCAGTGGGGTACCTTTTTCTACAAGGTCATGTCTTTCGGATTGAAGAATGATGGGGCAACGTATCAGCGCGCCATGGTCGCTTTGTTCCACGACATGATCCATCATGAGATTGAGGTATACGTTGACGACATGATTGCAAGATACCAAACTGAGGAAGAACATCTTAACCACCTTCAAAAGCTATTTGACAGGTTGAATTTGTACAAGCTGAGGTTAAACCTGAACAAGTGCACCTTCGGGGTGAGATCTGGTAAGCTGCTGGGTTTAGTCGTAAGTAATAAAGGTATTCAGGTGGATCCTGCAAAGGTGAAGGCTATACAGGAAATGCCAGCTCCCCAAACAGAAAAAGAAGTCAAAGGCTTTCTAGGACGTCTGAACTATATTACCCGATTCATCTCACACCTGACTGCTACTTGTGATCCAATCTTCAAGCTACTGAAGAAAGATCAATTGGTGAGATGGAACGATGAATGTCAGGCCGCTTTCGTAAGGATCAAGGAATATCTCCAAGAGCCACCTATTCTAATTCCTCCAGTTAAAGGGATACCTTTGATCTTATACTTGACAGTACTCGACAACTCAATGGGGTGCGTGCTGGGGCAGCATGACGAGTCTGGCCGAAAAGAGAATGCTATTTATTACCTTAGCAAAAAGTTTACCGACTGCGAGACCCGATACTCGTTCCTTGATAAAACTTTATGCGCTTTGGCATGGGCTGCTCGCCGGCTGAGACAGTATATGCCGACTCACACTACTCTATTGATATCAAAGATGGATCCAATCAAGTATATCTTCGAAAAGCCTGCCTTGTCCGGAAGAATAGCGAGATGGCAGATGATCTTGACTGAGTATGACATCTAATACACGACCCAAAAAGCAATCAAGGGAAGTGTGTTGGCAGATCATTTGGCACATCAGGAAGTGGATGATTACCAGTCCATGAACTTTGAGTTCCTGGATGAGAACATCATGTTAGTGACTGACTGTGAGACACCTGGACCGGATGAAGGACCTGAGGAAGGATCCCGATGGTCTATGTACTTTGATGGAGCTTCAAACGCTTTGGGTAATGGCATTGGCGCCGTGATCATATCTCCTGAAGGCTCTCATACTCCGTTCACCACCCGACTATGTTTCAATTGCACCAACAACATGGCGGAGTATAAAGCATGCATCATGGGTCTTCGAGCAGCTATTGACCTAAGGATTAAGTTTCTAAGTGTTTTCGGAGATTTCACTCTCGTGATCAGTTAGATCAAAGGCGAGTGGGATACGAAACACCCAAATCTTATTCCTTACAAAGAGTATGTGTTGACATTGCTTCCGCATTTCGAGGAGATAACCTTTGAACACTTCCCTAGAGAGGAGAATAAGTTAGCGGACGCGCTAGCTACGATGTCTTCTATATTCAAAGTCAATTGGGACAACGAGGATCCCTGAATTACCATTGAAAGGTTGGACGAACCAGCACATTGCTGCAACATTGAGACTGAAGAGGTAGCAGATAAACCCTGGTTTCACGAGGTAAAGAGGTATCTTGAGGCTCAAGAGTACCCCGAGGGTGCATCTGTTAATGATAAGAAGTTTCTAAGGAGGTTCACGGCAAAGTTCTTCATCAGTAATGGTATCCTTTACAAGCGTAACCACGACTCAACCTTACTGTGATGTGTGGATAAGAACGAGGCAGAAAGGATTATGGTAGAGTTACATGAAGGTACTTTCGGAACTCATTCTAGTGGACACACCATGGCAAAGAAAATCCTACGGGTAGGATATTATTGGTCCATAATGGAAGCTGATTGTTATCAGCATTCTTGGACCTGTCATAAGTGCCAAGTCTATGCTGATAAGGTGCACATACCTCCGGTTCCTCTGAACGTCTTGACAGCTCCGTGGCCTTTTGCAATGTGGGGTATCGACATGATCGGCGAGATCAGACCTACTGCATCCAACGGGCATCATTTCATCCTGGTAACAATTGATTACTTTACGAAGTGGGTTGAAGCAGCTTCCTTTGCTACTGTAACAAAGAACGTCGTGGCACGATTCATTCGGCATAATCTGATCTATTGATATGGTGTACCAGAGAGGATCATTACGGACAATGGTACAAATCTCAACAATAAAATGATTACCGAGCTCTGCAAGCAGTTCAAGATACAACATCACAACTCTTCTCCCTACCAGCCGAAGATGAATCGGGATGTTGAAGCGGCTAATAAGAACATTAAGAAGATTGTGTAGAAGATGACAGTGACATACAAAGACTGGCACGAGATGTTACCATTCGCTCTTCACGGATACCGCACCTCAGTGTGGACGTCAACAGGGGAAACACCCTATTCCTTGGTATATGTTATAGAGGCTGTATTGCCTATTGAAGTTCAGATACCCTCTCTTCGGATTATGAAGGATGCAAGTTTGAGCGAAGATGACTGGATCCAGACCCCGCTTGATCAGCTGAACTTAATCGACGAAAAGAGACTTACTGCTATTTGTCATGGTCAGACGTATCAAAAGCAGATGATTAAGGCATTTAACAAGAATGTTAGACGACAAGAGTATCAAGTTGGGGATCTGGTGATCAAACGCATCATACTACCTCAAGGTGATCCCAGGGGAAAATGGACCCCTACTTACGAAGGGCCATTTGTGGTTAAGAACATTTTCTCAGGAGGAGCTATGATTCTAACCACCATGGACAATGACGACCTTCCTCACCCCGTCAATGCAGACGTAGTGAAAAAATACTATGCATAATCAAAGACCCGCTAGGTCGAATGGCCTAGGAAAAAATAAGGGCTTCCCGGAAAACCAAAAGGGTTCGGGCAAAAATAAAGGATGAAAATGAAAAACTCTGTACACCCGGAAAGTCGAAAACCTGAAAAGGCGGCTTGGGCAAAAAAGGGTAGCCCGGTGGACTGAAAACCCGAAAGGGAGGTCCAGGAAAAAATTAGGGATCAAAGCGTAACACTATGTCTCATTGGATCACCTTGCAACCAGACTTCGGTATCAACTATCAAGCTCGGACGACACTAATCAATCTGATATACCTTCAACCAAGTAGCAAAGTGATGAGATTCTCGAGGACATAAGGGCAATAGCAGAGTTGGACCCAGTGGGATTGTTCACATAGCTGTTTTGTTTAGTTTTTCACAAATTGTATAAATTCTATTTGTTTGGCGGCGTTCTCTTACTAGGACGTCAGCCTCTTGTACAAAAACGCTTATTTACAGGCCAAACTTCAAAGTCAATACAATTCGTTTTCAAAGAAATTTCAAACTGTTTTTCCTTTTTCTGTTTTGTTTTGAAAAGAACGTCCAATGTTCATTTTTGATATATGCATTTGACATTAATTACTGCTCATGAATATTTACATACGAAACAAAAGACGATTACTTGTAATATCAGGAACAGAGGAAAATAAGAATTATCCAGACCTTACAGTTGCTCTGTCCACCAAGTGCAAAGGTAGATTTAGCTGAAGAATATGGCTAAGGTACATTCACTCCCCGCAGAGTAAGAAAAAGACAATAATGTTAACTCTCCCCAGCTGAGGCTTACAACCGCGAATGAGTCGACAACATTCTTCCCAAGCAGAATTTATCCGTCATCAGCACTAGACAATTATCCCCAGTGGAGTCTGGAAAATCTTCCCCAGTGGAGTTTGGAGAATCATCCCCAATAGACTCTGGAAGATTATCCCCAGTAAGTCTAAAAGGTTATCCCCGGTGAAGTCGCAACTGAAAGATCATCCCCAGTGGAGTTCATTCCTTTCACAAACAGAAAGATCATCCCTAGCGGAGTTCATTCCTTTCATAAACAGAAACTCAATCCCCAACAAGATTCAGTATCACCAACAACGATAATTCATCCCTAGCTGAATAGATCAGTGAAATCCTCTACAGAGCATGTCCTCCCCACAGAGCCATTTCCTCATCAGTTTATTCCCCAACGGAGTCATCCTCTCCTGCAGGTTTATCATCTTCATTCATTATCTCCAGCGGAAACGAAGAATTCAATTCTTTTCTCCAGCAGCAATCAGGGATTTATTTTCCCCAACTACAAACGTCACATTTTCATACATCATGACACAAGCATATACGCATCATACAATCACGATCTCATTTATTTTAAGAACATCATTGCTTGATACATATCATGCATTACATACAGCTAACCTTTACCTTTCAGGAAAGATACAATAAAATTCCCACAAAGTTCAGGCTATGAAGCTTTTTCCTCAGTTGAATTACAGATGAGTTCCTAAATCTTGACACAGATGTTTCCTCAGTTGAATTACGGACGAGTTCCTAAATCTTGACAGAGATGTTTCCTCAGTTGAATTACGGACGAGTTCCTAAATCTTGACAGAGATATTTCCTCAGTTGAATTACGGACGAGTTCCTAAATCTTGACAGAGATGTTTCCTCAGTTGAATTACGGGCGAGTTCCTAAATCTCAGCGAAGATGTTTCCTCAGTTGAGTTACGGACGAGTTCCTAAATCTCAGCAGATATGTTTCCTCGGTTGAATTACGGACGAGTTCCTAAATCTCAGCAGAGATGTTTCCTCAGTTGAATTGCGAACGAGTTCCTAAATCTTGACAGAGATGTTTCCTCAGTTGAATTATGGGTGAGTTCCTAAATCTTAGCAGAGATGTTTCCTCAGTTGAATTACGGACGAGTTCCTAAATCTCAGCAAAGATGTTTCCTCGGTTGAATTATGGACGAGTTCCTAAATCTCAGCAGAGATGTTCCTCAGTTGAATTACGGACGAGTTCCTAAATCTTGACAGAGATGTTTCCTCGGTTGAATTACGGACGAGTTCCTAAATCTCAGCAAAAATATTTCCTCAGTTGAGTACGGACTATTGAAGTTCCTAAATATCAGCAGAGATGTTTCCTCCGTTGAGTACGGACGATCGAAAGTTCCTAAATATCAGCAGAGATGTTTCCTCCGTTGAGTACGGACGATCGAAGTTTCTAAATATCAGCAGAGATGATTCCTCAGTTGAGTACGAATGATCGAGGTTCCTAAATATCAACCGAGATGACTCACCAGCAGAATAACGAACGACGAAGCTCCTAAAATTCTACCTCTATCAACAGAAATCAAGCCTTCCCCAGCAGAATCTTCCTCAACAACGGGTATACAAGCTCTCGCTAAGGAATCTCTTATGCGATCGACACTTTTTGAGATGGCATTTTTAAGCCCATCCCTCGTCAGCAATTTTCAAATGGCATCTGTAAGCCCATTCTCGACATCACAAGACATTCATCACTTCATGCGAGTGCAAATTTCTGGGCACTCTAGTGTTAAATCAACTTCCACCTTCAGATTACGAAAGGAACGAAAGCCAATCTACATCCTCAGTTTTAAGAAGATTGAACAGGGGCAGCTGTTGTACCCTAAAATTTTCCCTCCCATATTTCTCAAAACATTGCAAGAAAGATCCTTAAGTTGCTCAAGGTAGTCCAAGGGTTGGCCATACAAGCTCTCTCCTAAGACAGTCTACCCCAAATTAGGGTTTCATGTTGCATCAAGATACTTGAGTCCAAGTGTTCCCAAGTGCTCACCAATGTCCTAATATGTTCTCAAGATCATCCATGACAAGTTTCAAGCCTTGCAGAGGAAGTTTGCCCAGTCAATTGCTCAAAGGTCCAAAAATCGACTGTGCTAGGGCAAAAGTCAACTGTGGCCTACATACAGTTAAACTTCAAGATTTTTGGTCAACATCCTCATTTTGAAGTATATATCATCATTTGATCAAGGGTTGATCATGATTCATCAAGGATTGCTCATAATTCATCAAGACTCAAAAGTTGCTAAATTAGGGTTTTGCAGGAAAAGTCAACTCAACTTTGACCAAGTATACTCTCTCATACTTTATGAGAAATGACCCATCTAAAGCTCATTTTTAATAGGATGCAATTCCCTACAATCCATCTTCAGCTCCCAAGTTCAAAATATGCACTCACAAGAAGTTATGAATTTGGATATTATAGGTCATTTTGAAAAGTCAACAAAAACACCTTTTTTGTCAAAGCTTCATACATGAGAATGGAATATCAAAATGTGATGAGACCAAAAGGGTGGCTTAGAGGACATCTCAAGATTTCTAAAAAGTCTAATAACACCTCCAAAGAGTCAAATTTGAGGAAGTTATGCATTGGCGAAGTTGACCTTTTTTGCAAAATTGCCAAAAGTCAACTATCCCCAAAACTTCAAATTTTGCCAAATGGGCCCAATATTTTTCACTTGTTTTAAGTTGGCAAAATAGCCCACGTGCTCTAGCCTTTGCCACTTGTCCATGTTTTATTTTTATTATTTATTTTTATTTTGATTTGAATTAATTTAAATTAAATCATAATAAATCAAATAAAATCCAAAATATTGATAACAAAGGATATTGTGATTATTGCAGGTCTTAAAGTACAGATTGCAAGCATTCAAATTCGTGCAAATGCATAGAGTGGACAAAAATATTGAAAAGAAGCCAAATTTGGAAGGTTTTCAAAGGGAATCAAATCAAATCAAAAGGCATTGAAAGAGAAGGATTTTGATCAGTTTTGCAACCCTAATTCCTTCACTAATACATAAGGCTTGCGTGCAGATCAAAAGGGAGGTCGGAAACGGGCGCTAGAGATAGAACAAAACCTGAAAAATACCAAGAAAAGTGTGAGTTCGAAATCACTTTTAGAGGCAGTTTCAATACTCTTTGACGATCCCAATCACTTCCAGGGAGTTTCCACAAGCGAAAGCAATCGAAAGCAAGTGTTTTCAAGCCCTAAAACACATTGTAAGTCTGTCACGGTATTTCCATCTTCTTGAATTCGAATAGCCTTGTTCTTGCATCCATAGTGTAAAATAATTGTACATTCTTGATCACCATAACATTTGCAAACTTTTGGCATTATCCAATTTCATTTATATGGCTTGTGTTGTAAATCACCATTGCTAGGTTTTCGAGCTTGGTTTTAGGGTTTTTATTTTCAGGGACAATTAGTCTTGGTAATGGGTACCACTGTGTTTAGAAGAAGGAGACGGTTCTAACCATGGCCTTGGTGGTCGTTTATATTACCTATAGAAGATTTTGGAACGAGCATGGCCTATAGCGACAGACAAAACGTCTGTAGGTAAAAGTATTCTACTTTTACCCACGGAGAGAGGAAGGGGACGATGAGTTGTCACTCCCCCACTGGCCAATTCAAATTCCAGCGCGCATTTTTTCTTTTGTTTCCACTAACATTTGCTTTTCCATATTATTATTATTTTGTATTATGATAACAATTAAAATAAAACGCCCCAGTGGTGGCCACGCAGGTTCTCAAGGAGTTAGAGGCTGGAGGTCAGGGGTTCGATCCCTGCTTCCAGCATTTGCTATTTTTAATTATTATTACAGGCGATCCAATGCATGTGCAAGCCAAGCGTCCATCATACTCCCTCATCATCCAACGCGCCAGATGGCCAGATCTGGTGGCCACCATTGAAAGCACACCATAAGCCAAGTCAAAGATGCCACACAGGATCAAAAAAGTCAATGTGGACTTCCACTAACGGGCCCAGATTCTTGCTATTGACACCACCTCCAATTCAGGCCCATCTCTCATCGTTTATATTTTTATTTTATCTCATTTAATTATTTTATTTTATTTAATTACTAACTAAATTAATTTTCTTTTTTATCAAAAAATCACCAAAAAATATTTTATGTCCAATTAAATTTAGAATATTATTTTTTCATCAATAAATTAATTAATTGAATTAGGTTTGCTTAATTAGATAACTTTAATTTATTTTGTAAATAATTAAAATTAATTAGAATTAATAGGTTTTTATTACTAACTTAATTATTTTATTTCTTACCTAAAATAACAAAAACTCCAAAAATATGTCATTTAATTATTTTTCATTTATTAATTTAATTAACTAATTAATTTAGCATTTAATTTTAAGACTTAATTTCTTTTCTTAAAAAATATTAAAAACAACAAAAACATTTTTCTTTTAATTAAGAGGGTCAAAACCCTAGTTCTCGCATTCGATCTAATTTTCTCGCACGCTTTATTTTTATCCAATTATTGTATCTGCTTCCGGTTTGTAATAATTAAATTAGGACATTTATTTATTTTTACCGCTTTTAAATTTCTGCATTTTAATTTATGCAAATATTCAACTGCTAGATGTTTGATAATAGGGTTTGCATGACAATAATGAATGACTAAATTTAAAACAGTTAGATCATCCTTAATTGTGCAAAGATAAAAATAATCTGAAACTGAATCACTCGCACATGCGCACTTCTAGGGTACACTCCCACTTGGTTGCCTTCGTAAATGGTCATTGAGTATAGGTTGTTTTAGAGGTCGCCCTCTTGTCTAAAAGTTCATGAGTTGCCTCGGAAAGGTTGCCTCGGATATCGTTGCCTCGGGTAAATGATCTAAGAAATTAGGGTTACCACTAAGACGTCCTAACATTGCTTTAGTGACCGTATGTCCCTCTTTGAATTGACCCTCAGACTCCAACGACGGTGCTACCTACTCACTAATAGTGGGATAGCATTGTCTAAAGGAAATAAGCATAAGAACAATTCTTTTTTCGAGTAGGTAGATTAGTTCTTAGATACTTGCTCATCCAAAACAAAACTTTTTCACACTTACACTCCTTTACAAACAAAGTTTTCAAAAACAGTTCATTACACTCTTGAAGACAGAAGCAAGAGTTAAATCGAAGTCAAAACAAAAACTTTTCAAAACACACAAGCACGCAAAGAAGCAATTTTGAAAATGATGAGCAAGTACCTAAGAGACCGTAGATAACTACGAATAGAAAGGGTGCTAATACATTCCCTTTCTATAATCTACCCCCCGTACTCAGAAATATCTCGAAAAAGGAATTTTTCTGTGCTTTTTTCCTTTCCTTGTTGGATAAAATAAACTTCGGTGGCGACTCTTGCTTACCGCGACATTTTGCGAAAACAAACGCAAAACACAAACCAGCATTCCAAAAACAGTCCCGGTTCTGGCCACCGTATCACAGGTTGTGAGAAGGAACCTAGGTAGTAGGGTTATGAGAAGGAACCTAGATAGTAGGGTTACTTCGATATGAAAATCCTGGATAGTAGGGCTGTGAGAAGGAACCTGGGTAGTAGGGTTACTTCGATATGAAAATCCAGGATTGTAGGGCTGTGAGAAGGAACCTGGGTAGTAGGGTTACTTCGACATGAAAGCTTGGATATTAGGGTTGTGAGAATGAACCTGGGTAGTAGGGTTACTTCGACATGAAAGCCTGGATAGTAGGGCTGTGAGAAGGAACCTGGGTAGTAGGGTTACTTCGATATGAAAAGCCTGGATAGTAGGGATGTGAGAAGGAACCTGGGTAGTAGGGTTACTTCGACATGAAAGCCTGGATAGTAGGGCTGTGAGAAGGAACCTGGGTAGTAGGGTTACTTCGACATGAAAGCTTGAATAGTAGGGCTGTGAGAAGGAAACTGGGTAGTAGGGTTGCTTCGAAATGAAAGCCTGGATAGTAGGGTTGTGAGAAGGAACTTAGATGGTAGGGTTACTTCGATATGAAATCTTGGATAATAGGGCTGTTTCGAAATGAGTTTGGGTAAAACTGCAGAGGGAACCTGGGTAAGTTTGTTCTTGTTGCACCGATGATTACTCTGTTTATCTTCGAGTGTTGATCATGGACCTGCTGGAAATTGTTTATAATAATTGTCTTTCCTGAAAGAAATACAGGGTTAGTTATATGCGATGCATGAGATGCATTGTGTAATGACGTTCTCAAAATAAATGAGACTATGTTATATGTGATGTATGCACATGTCATAATGTATGAACATGAAATGCGGACATAACAATCTGAATCTGGGAAAATAAATCCCTGATTGCTATAAAAACCATAGCTCCTCTACTTCTGTTGGGGATGGTAAACAAAGATGACTGTGCCGAGGATTTTCCCCTTGTCTGGTAAATATTCTATCGGACAAGACTCTGTCTGAAGACAACTCTGCGGGGAATAACTCTGTTGGAGAGGAGATACTTTGTTGATGGATCTGCCGACTTGGAGAAATAACTCACCTGGGGATGAATTTCTGTTGCCGGTGATAAATAAATTCTTCTTGGGGAAAATTTTACTGACTCACTCGCGATTGTGAACCTCGGCTGGGGAGAGTTATGTCCTGTTCGGGAAAGCTAACACCACTTTTTTTTGGATATTTCTTACTCTGTGGGGAATGTATATACTACTGCTTACATTCTCAAGATGGCTCTATCCCGGCACCTGATGGGCAGAGTAACTGTAAGGTTTGGGCACTTCTTGTTTTTCCCTGTTCTTGGAATTACGAGTAACCGTCTTTTGTTTCTTATGTAAATATTTGTGAGCAGCAATTATTTTCAAATGCATATATCAAAAATGAATCATTGGACGTTCTTGCAAAACAAAACAGAAAAAAGAAAAACAAATTGAAATTTCTTGTAAAAATGAATTGTATTGACTTTGAAGTTGGCCTGTAATAGGCATTTTGTACAAAGAGGCTGATGTCCTAGTAAGAGGACGCCTCCGAAAGACAAAAATTATATAATTTGTGTAAAAGAAAGAAAAAACAGCTATGTGAAATGACCCCATTGGGTTCCAACTCTTCTATTGCCTTTATGTCTTCAAGCGTCTCATCACTTTGCTACTTGGCTGAAGTTGGATCAATTGATTAGCATCGTCTGAGCTTGATAGTCGATACCGAAGTCTGGTTGCAAGATGATCCAATGAGACATAGCATTACGCTTCAATCCCTAATTTTTGCCTGGACCGCCCTTTCGGGTTTTCAGTCCACCGGGATACCCTTTTTTGCCCAAGTCGCCTTTTCAGGTTTTCGACTTGCCCGGTGTACAGATTTTTTCATTTTTATCCCTTACTTTTTCCCGAACCCTTTTGGTTCGCCGGGAAGCCCTTATTTTTTCCTAGGACAGTCAACCTAGCAGGTCTTTGATTATGCATAGTATCTTTTCACTATGTCTGCATTGACGGGATGAGGAAGTTCGTCACCATCCATGGTGGTTAGAATCATAGCTCCTCTCGAAAAAATGTTCTTAACCATAAATGGTCCTTCGTATGTAGGGGTCCATTTTCCCCTGGGGTCACCTTGTCGTAGTATGATGCGTTTAATCACCAGATCCCTGACTTGATATTCTTGACATCTGACTTTCTTATTAAAGGCCTTGATCATTCGCTTTTGGTACGTCTGACCATGACAGATAGCAGTAAGTCTCTTTTCATTGATTAGATTCAGCTGATCAAGTCAGGTCTGGATCCAGTCATCTTCGTTCAAGCCCACATCCTTCATAATCCTGAGAGAGGGTATCTGGACTTCAATGCGTAGGACTGCCTCCATGCCATACACCAACAAGTAGGGTATTGCCCTTGTCGATGTCCGTGCTGAGGTACGGTACCCATGAAGGGCGAATGGTAGCATCCCGTGCCAGTCTTTGTATTTCCCCATCATCTTCTGCATAATCTTCTTGATGTTCTTGTTAGCCGCTTCAACAACCCCATTCATCTTCGGCCGATAGGGAGAAGAGTTATGATGCTGAATCTTGAACTGTTTGTAGAGCTCAGTGATCATTGTATTTTTGAGATTTGTACCATTGTAAGTAATGATCCTCTCTGGTACACCATATCGACAAATCAGATTGTGTCGGATAAACCGTGCCACGACGTTCTTGGTTATTGTAGCAAAGGAAGCTGCCTCAACCCACTTTATAAAGTAATCAATTGCTACCAGAATGAAACAATGCCCGTTAGATGCAGTAGGTCTGATCTCACCAATCAAGTCGATGCCCCACATTGAAAAAGGCCAAGGATCTGTCAAAACATTCAGAGGAACCAGAGGTACATGCACCTTATCAGCATAGACTTGGCCCTTATGACAGGTTCGAGAATGCTGATAATAATCGGCTTCCATGGTAGACCAGTAATATCCTACCCGTAGGATTTTCTTCTCCATCGTATGTCCACTGGAATGAGTTCTGAAGGTACCTTCATGTAGGTCTTCCATGATCCTTTCTGCCTCGCTCTTGTCTACGCACCGTAGTAAGGTTGAATCATGGTTACGCTTATAGAGGATACCATTACTGATGAAGAACTTCGCAACGAATCTTCTCAGAAACTTCTTATCATTAACAGATGCCCCCTTAGGGTATTCTTGAGCCTCAAGATACCTCTTTACCTCGTGAAACCAGGGTTTATCTGCTACCTCTTCAGTCTCAATGTCACAACAATGTGCGGGTTCGTCCAATCTCTCGATGGTAATCTGGGGAGCTTCATTGTCCCACCTGACTTTGAACATAGAAGACATAGTAGCTAGTGCGTCCCCTAACTGGTTCTCTTCTCTGGGGAAATGTTCAAAAGTTATCTCCTTAAAGTGTGGGAGCAATGTTAGTACATACTCTTTGTAAGGAATAAGATTCAGGTGCTTAGTATCCCACTCGCCTTTGATCTTACTTATCACCATAGAGGAATCTCCAAATACACTCAAGAACTTAATCCTCAGGTCAATAGCAGCCCGAAGACCCATGATGCATGCTTCATACTCCGCTATATTGTTGGTGCAGTTAAAACATAATCGGGCGGTGAACGGAGTGTGACAGCCCTCAGGAGATATAATTACAGTGCCAATGTCGTTACCCAAAGCATTTGATGCTCCATCAAAATACATAGACCATCGGGATCTCTCCTCGGGTCCTTCATTCGGTCCAGGTTTTTCGCAGTCGGTTACCAACATGATATTCTCATCCGGGAACTCAAAATTCATGGACTGGTAGTCATCCACAGCCTGATGCGCCAGATGATCCGCCAATACACTCCCCTTGATTGCTTTTTGGGTTGTGTATTGGATGTCGTACTCGGTTAAGATCATCTTCCATCTTTCTATCCTTCCGGAGAGAGCGGGCTTCTCGAAAATATACTTGATTGGATCCATCTTTGATATCAACAAGGTAGTGTGAGTCAGCATATACTGTCTCAGCCGGTGAGCAGCCCATGCCAAAGCACAGCAAGTTTTCTTGAGCAATGAGTATCGGGTGTCACAATCGGTAAAATTTTTGCTAAGGTAGTAAATAGCATGCTCTTTTGGGACAGACTCGTCATGCTGCCCCAACACACACTCCATTGAATTGTCTAGCACTGTCAAGTATAAAATCAAAGGTCTTCCTTCAACTGGAGGCATCAAAATTGGTGGTTTTTGAAGGTATTCTTTGATTCTTTCGAAAGCGGTCTGGCATTCATCATTCCACTTTACCACTTGATCTTTCTTCAGCAGCTTGAAGATTGGCTCACAAGTAGCACTCAGATGTGAAATGAATCTTTCGATGTAATTCAGACGTCCCAAGAAGCCTCTAACTTCCTTCTCTGTGCGGGGAGCCGGCATCGCTTGTATGGCTTTTACCTTTGTGGGGTCTACCTGAATACCTTTGTCACTGACAACAAATCCCATAATCTTACCAGACCTTACCCCGAAGGTACACTTGTTCGGATTCAACCTCAGCTTGTACGTCTTCAACCTGTCAAATAGTTTCTGGAGATGATCAAGGTGCTCTTCCTCCGTCTGGGACCTGGCTATCATGTCATTAACATAAACCTCAATTTCGTGGTGAATCATATCGTGGAACAAAGCGACCATGGTGCACTGATAAGTTGCCCCAACATTCTTAAACTCAAAAGGCATTACCTTGTAACAAAAGGTGCCCCACTGTGTAACTAAGATTGTCTTCTCCATGTCCCCAGGAGACATCTTGATCTGGTTGTAGCTAGAAAAACCATCCATGAAGGAGAAGATTTTGTGTTGTGCGGTGTTGTCGACTAGAACATCAATGTGAGGAAGCGGGAAGTCATCCTTGGGGATTGCCTTGTTCAAGTCTCTATAGACCACACACATCCGTACCTTACCGTCCTTCTTAGGTACCGGAACAACATTGGCGACCCACTGCAGATAAGAAGTGACAGCTAAAAATCCAACGTCAAACTGTTTCATGACCTCTTCCTTAATTTTCTCTGACATTTCGGGGCGCATACGTCGAACCTTCTTCTTTATCGGAGGACAGTCTTCTTTGGTTGGCAGGCGGTGTACCATAATATCAGTGTCTAAACCAGGCATGTCTTCATAGGACCAGGCGAAGATCTCGACGTAGTCGTGTAGCATCTGTATTAACCGTTGTTTGACACTAGGCTCCAGATTCGCACCTATCTTAACCTCTTTCTTGTCTTCCTCTGTACCCAAGTTCACTAACTCAACTGGCTCTTCATGAGGCTGTATGGCCCTTTCTTCGTGCAGTAATAGTCTAGCAAGTTCTCCAGGCACCTCACAATCATACTCACCTTCGTCCTCGGCTTGGTTGATCGGATTTTTAAAGTCATAACTGGCAGTAGCAGAGCCGTTATCAATGGGATCCAGAGTGGATATGGATCTGCATTATGATACATGAGTGTGTGTAAGAGAATAGTTATTTTGATAAAGTAAGAGACAGAAAAGAAAAACAAGGAGCGCAAAATTTGTAATGCAAGAAACATCCAATGTTTTATTAATGATATATGAAAATGACAAGTAATAAGCCCTCACAAACAAAGCCAATGTGCCTCGGGCAAGGCACCGGGCCACAAAGTTCCAAACTGTTTATTACAAATCTTAAAATAAAAGTCAATTACTGCGGAATAAAAGAAACAGGTATGAAGTCCTTCGTCGTCCAGTTGTTCAGTCCACCATTGGTTGTTGGGTAGATCCAGCTGTCGATGTCTGAATCTTCTTCACTGTCCTCAATTGCATTAACTCCCCAATTGTTGATGTGTAGAGGAGGTCTTCCAATCCGTGCGCGCCTAACAGCCCTTTGAGCCCCTGTAGTAAAGCCCAAACCAAATTTGTCAGTTTTGTGAGTGAAAACAGGGAGCTGACCCAAATTGGTACACCCACCTTCTTCAATTACAGACCTGGCATCTTTGAGAGAAGCCATCTTCACCGGAGGCTTCTTGGTAGCAACTTCGGTTGATGCCGAGAACTGAGGGACCTCTTCGAAATTTTGACAAGGCGTTTCTATGAATTCCCCGTCCATCTCCATGTAGCAGAAGGAATTGAGATGACTCACCATATACTCTTCTTCACCTTGCACTGTGACAATCTTTCCCTTCACCGGATACTTCAGCATTTGATGGAGTGTGGAAGTAACTGCACCAGCCTTATGAATCCAAGGACGACCCAGCAAGCAAGTATATGATGGCTTGATATCCATTACATAGAATGTGGACCCAAAGGTCTGAGAACCCACTTTAACAGGGATGTCCACCTCCCCGTGGACCATTCTTTTTGATCCATCAAAAGCCCTTACCACAATGTTACTCGGCTTTAGAATCAAACCTTCATAATCCAGATGGTCTAACGCTTTCTTTGGCAGAACATTCAATGAGGACCCGGTATCTACCAGCACATGGGCCATAGTGGTGCCTCTGCACTAGATCGAGACGTGCAGAGCATCATTATGACTTCTCCCCTTAGGTGTCAGGTCTGCATCTGAAAAACCTAGCCCATTGTCAGCAGTCAGGCTGGCCAGACAATCTTTGAACTGATCGGCTGAAGTTTCCTGCGACACATGCACAGTCTTAAGAAGTGCAATTAAAGCCTTCACATGGGCTTCAGAACATAACAACAAGGACAACATGGAGATCTTTGACGGGGTCTTCCCCAGCTGCTCGACTACATTGTAGTCGCTCTTCTTGATAATTTTCAAAATTTCCTCTATTTCTTGTTTAGAGGTTTCTACAATGATTTTCTTAGGTGCCTCCATCCGGGCAGGCTCACTTTTGATTTCTTTTCCCCGAGTCCCAGATGGCTCGGCGACAGGGGTGATAACTGGAGTAGGAACTGGGACAATAGTTGATGTACTAGCAGACAGAATGACAACAGGTTTGTGGACAGTCGGAGGGGAAATCTCGGGGGAAAAGATATTTCCACTTCTGGTGACCTTACTGGTCCCGACAATATTACTGATATCCGTATTGGCTTCTTCAGTCCTCAGATATTTTTTAACACAATGGTAATATACATCAGCACTGTAATGCCACGGGATAGCCTTATCTGAGGTATATGGGATGGGACCCGGAGCAAGATTTTTAACCGAGCAATTCTGGGAACAGGTGTAACCCTAATAGGTTTTCTCGAGGAAACCTGGGAAGGATTGGCAGAAATGGTGATAATGGAAACATCTTCATTTGGAACAAACAGAAACATAGTCTTTTCAAACGAAATCTCTTTATTATCCATCAGGCGCTGAACACCTGACTTCAACAAACAGCAATCGGAAAGCAGAATCAAACACGTGTGGCAACCTTCACCACAACCCGAAAATAAACCAACTAACAGAAAATTCCTCTTAACCGTCATCAGAGGGGTAGAAACTTCGTAGACAGAGGTCACAAACAAATCGGTGTCAACAACATTGACTCCACGACCATGTTTGGGCATAAGAGCAGTTATGACGTTGGGCTTTTTCGGAGCATCAAACTCAATCTCCTTAGCTTCCATCAAATCCTGCACTTTGTTTCTTAGAGCCCAACAATCGTTTGTATCATGGCCCAGACTCTCAGAATGGTAGGCGCACCGCGCGTTGGGATAGTATCTGGGAGAAGCAGTGTTTGGATTCTTGGGAGCCTATTTCAAGGTTGCCAAGTTGGATTTCAGTAGATGAGGTAGAACTTCAGTTAAAGTCATATTGATGCGGGTAAACTTCCATTGTGGTCTTTCCACCCTTTGTTTATTTTTGCATTATGGAGAAACCACGAGTCTTGGTATCACTACAGCATTTACTGTTTGACGATGTTCAGATCTGCTTTGGCCCCTCGGGCCATAGACTGCACTAGCTTCCTTATTACCAGTGAAAGGCTTCTTTACCGAACTCGAAGAGGCGTCCTTCTGTATTTTACCACTTCGAATTCCAGCTTCTACTCTTTCTCCAGTCAAAATCAACTCAGTAGACCCAGATGACGAGTTATCGATCAAGTGATTGAAAAATGGACCAGATAGCGTCCCTAGAAACATGTCAACCAACTTCCTATCAGACAAAGGGGGTTGGACTCTTCCAGCCAAGTCTCTCCACTTTTGAGCATATTCCTTAAAACCTTCACCTGCACCCATGGACATACCCTGGAGCTGAGTACGAGTGGGAGCAAGGTCGGTGTTGTATTAATACTTCTTGTAGAAAGCAGCAGCAAGATCTTCCCAGTTTTGGATGCTGGCTCCTTCCAACTGATAAAACCATTTAAGTTGAGTCCCTGACAGGATATCTTGAAAGAAACGCACCCACAAATTTCTGTCAGTAGTGTGGGGTTGGATTTTCCTGACATACAAGTGAAGATGGAGTTTTAGACAGGATATTCCATCGCACTTGGCGAAAACCGGAGCTTTGAACTTATGAGGGATTACCACTCCTGATACCAGTCCCAATTCTATGAAGTCCAAAATAGGGATTTTCTGAATCTCCATAGCACTTAGACGGTCTTATAGCTGCTTGTACCTATCCTCGGCAGGAGGATATTGCTCATCATCGTAATCTGTATCGTTATTAGAAACTGCAGGACTAGGGTCCTTTGCTCTTTCTTGGTTTTCCCCGTCCTTGGATGAAAAGGTCAGATCAGCTGGTTGTCTCAACCTTTCTCTGAATCTTCTACCCATGTTCAGAATATCGACCTTCTTCTTCTTCTTCTCTTTCAGAATAAGGGTCTTCAGATCCTCTTGCCCTTTAGCCAGACTTATGAACATCTGTTGGAATTGGGCGTTCTATGCCTGCAGATCTTTGATGGCTTGATCGGAAGACATTTCTGCTGAAATAAACAGCGAAGAAGATGAGAAACCTGTAACGGTACCTATAATGATGTGCATGATAATGGGATGCGCATGTAATGATTTCAAAGACTTTGGGAGATTTAAATTTGCAAACAAAAAATAAACAAACTTTTTTAGATTAACTTTGAAAGGTTCAACAATGCCTATAAGGAGTTACTAAGAAGTAAATAAAACAAGATCTAAAACTAGAAAAAGCAAAATCAAAAGTCCCATGGACGCTTCCTCATTGTGCCGATGTAGTCATTGATCACTCTTTCTTCCTCGAGCTTCCTGGTGAGCTTCAAAATCTTCCTTTCTTGCTCATGGTACTATTCCCGGTAAGTATCCCGCTCATTCTTCAGCTGAGTCCAAGACCTCTGCAACTCCCCAGGATCAGTTGGCATGTAAGGATAGAGAACCGTGTAAGGAATGCCATCTTCATTAGTGGGATCCACAATCACTGGTAATACGGCCTCATAGGGCATCCCAAGCTTCTGAGCACAGGCTCGGACCCATTGGAGGTAAGGATGCATAGGAAGAGAAGTCTTTGGTCCCAACTCTTAGGGGTCAGATCTGTTCACCATGCCCCAAGCTCGTATAAACCTCCGGCGGTGCTCCTTAACGTCCTCTTTGTAATCAAATACAATGTCCTCGAGAAGTAACTCATGGGGACCATCTCTCCGAGCACGACCAAATGGTCACAAAGCTAGACAAGGATTATAAGTTATACCCCCTCTGATTCCAAGAAACGGGACATTAGGGTATCCCCCACAACGGTCAATAACATCAGTGTCTTCTATAGTCCCGGAACACCAGAGAATATCTGTATGAGCAAGTGACATTATTCTGTAGGACCAACCAAAACCTTCTTCGTTCTTCAGCATAGACTTAGGGAGGTGAGAAATAAACCACCTCGACAGCAACGACATGCAACACATAATAGTCCCTCTTGTCCTCACAGTATGAGTGTAAAGAGCATGCAAGATATCTCCCAGCAAGGTAGGCACAGGGTTGCCAGAAAGGAAAATCTTGACAGCATTCTCATCCACGAAGGAATCCGGATTCGGGAAGAGAACCAAACCATAGATAAGGAGAGCCAAGACATCTTCAAAAGCTTGAAAATCCAAATCATCCCAGAATAGCTGAGCCTGGTCTATCAGAAATTTGGCTAGAAAACCTCCGACCCCGCTTCGTGTTTCCCAATTGGATACTACATCAGCCCGTTTCAAATGCAGAGCTGAGGCAATGTCTTATGGTCTAGGAACTTCTTCCATACCTGTGAAGGGTACCTGTTCAATGATGGATATGCCCAATAGATGCGATAACTCTTCCAAGGTGGGTACCAGTTGGTAATCTGGAAAGGTGAAGCAATGATGCACGGGATCAAAGGACTGAAATAGTACGCTCATCATCTACTCATCAAGATTTGAAGTAACCAGACTGAGAAGTTGACTGTGTATCTTAATGATCATGGAAGTCTCAGAAACTCTTGAGGCTAGCTCTTTAAGTTGGGCAGGTATTTGCACAAAGTTGACTCAGATTGTATTTCTGCATACGGAAGCCATAATCTGCAAAACAGAACAAAGATAAATTCCCTTGGTCTTTGAAATGGTTAGTGTAATGAAGCATGAATGCCATGTTATGATGCATGATGTCATGATAAACCACAGCTATAGCAAACAACAGGTATTGCAAACACAGTCAAATCATACAAAACCCTTAGGTTTAAGGATTGCATGAGGTCAAAGGTAATACCCTCTTGAAGTTAAGTTGGTTCAAACCTGTCCTAGCAAAAAGTAACCGGGTTCTAAAGGATCTCAATATCACTGACCATCCTCCATCGGTCATGGTTTCAGCTCACACAATCTTTTCTTGCGTCCGGAACTATCTCGAGAGTATGGTCTCAATGAGTGTAGCATCGAGTATCAACCAGTTCCCAGCTTTACACCGAGGCCGGCTATCTCACTACTATCTAATGGCCAAGTTGGTCAATTAAAAGTTCTAAGGCCAATTGATGCTTAACGACCTCACACAGCGGCCCCATATTCTCCTCGTTTTTCCATAAGGGATACCGGTACCAACCAATGTGCCACATCAATGTAGCTACTGCTTCAACCGTATCGGTCTACGCCGTACAATTCCCTCACAGTCTATTGCTACTTACCTAAAAGGCGTCCCCAGATCCGGGTTAGGATCTATAGTAACTCCCAAATAAAACCCTTAAAAGTAAAGCAATTAAAGCAATCAAGAGAAGCAATTATGATGAACTAGATCCTAATGTATACCCCGCTTATTACTTCCCCAGCAAAGTCGCCAGTTTTGTGATACGGTGGCAGAACCGACTGTTTAATACTGGTTTGCGTTTTGCATTTTTTGTTTGCAAAATGTCGCGGTAAGCAAGAGTCGCCACCGACTTTTATTTTATCCAACCAGAAAGGAAAAAAGTACAGAAAAAATCCTTTTTCAAGAAATTCTGATTACGGGGAGTAGGTTATAGAAAGGGAAGGTATTAGCACCCTTTCTATCCATGGTTTTCCATGGGCTCTTAGGTACTTGCTCATCTTTTTTAAATTTCTTGTGATTATGCTTTGTTTTTTGAAGATGTTTGACTTCGTGATAACCCTTGTATCAGTCCTCAAAGGTGTGACGAAATTGTTTTTGAAAATTGTTTTGAAAATGTGTAAGTGTGAAGAGTTTTGATTTGAGCAAGTACCTACTAGAATCTACCTACTCGAAAAAAGATAGTTTCTATTCTTGTTTCCTTTAGACAGCACTATCCTACTATTAAGAAATAGGTAGCACCGTTGTTGGAGTCGTAAGGATCAATTCGAAAGGGACGTACGATCACTAAAGCAATGTTAGGACACATTAGTAATAACCATAAAGTCTTAAGATCACATTCGAGGCAACATTTCCGAGGCAACATTTCTGAGGCAACATTCGAATGGGACATTTGATCTTTGTTAGACAGGAGGGCAACCACTAAGACACCCTATACTTAATGATCGTTTAACGAAGGCAACCGAAGTGAGAGTATACCCTAAGGGTGATATGTGCGAGTGCTTAGTTTCAGTTATTTATCTTTGCACATTAGGGTTTTCTAACTGGATTAATTTGTCATGCATTCTTGTCATTCAATCCTATTAGCATTCATCTAAACAGTCAAATATTTACGAGAATTAAAATGCGAGAAAATAAATCTACGCTATTACAAGGCTTCGGGAGGGGGATTAATTACATAGCCAAAAACCCGGAAAAAAGCGATAAATAAAAAAATCCTAGATTAAACTATTACAAACCATGAGCATTTACATAAATATTGGTAAAATAATAATATGTGCGCGATGAATCGTATGCGGAGCAACTAAGGTTTTGACCCTTGCCTAAACCTAATTGCAATTAGTTAAAGAAAATATTGTTGTTTTGTTTTGTTTATTTAAGAAAGTAGAGAAATTATTACATTAAAAAGAAAATCCTAATCCTAATTAATTTTAAATTAAGAAAAAATAAATTAATTTTCTAAAACCTATTTTTTCTATTTTTGTTTATTTGAGAAAAAGAGCAAAATAGAATTAAAGTTAACCTAATTTCTATTTGATTTTATTTTTGAAAACAACTTACAATTTCCCTAAGTTAAGTTAAATTAATTTTGATAAAATTAAAACTAATCCAAATTTTGATGAATTATTAATTTTGTGGTTTTTTTTTAAAAGAGTAATTAATTTGTGAATTTAAAATAAATAAGGAAAACTCAAAGAATAAAAAATAAAGAAAAAGAAATTAAATAAAGAAAAGTTAGTAAATGGGCCTGTATTAGCAATTATGGGGGGTGCTGTTTGAGATTTTGAGCCCAAAAGACCCAGGCCTGTTTGACCTTGCCTAATCCAGTGTGGCTGTTGACTTAAGGCATATGGTGGTCCTCCACTGGTGGTATATTGATCTGGGGCGCTGATGAATTGGATGGTCAGATTCTGATGGTATATGGTGCACTTCTTGATTTGCTATGCACTGGATTACCTATTGAAGACAAACACGAAATAAAGGTTCGGACCTGGGGATCGAACCCAGGTCCTGTGCACTTTTCCCCTGCACGCTTGCCAACTGAGCCATTTGATTTACTTGTATATATAATAAAAACAAAATATAATATATGAAAAACAAAGATTAAATAAAAAAATGCGCTGAATTCAAATTGCCCAACCAGGGGGTGACACACATCGCCGTCTTCCTCCCAACCATCGTTTTAGGTAAACAAAGTTTTACCTACAGACACTTGATGTAGGTATATCCCTGTCCATCTCTAAAATCGTGTATGCTCAAGATAAATGGCCATGGCTGGTACCAATCAACTCGTCTCATCCTCACGAGTCTCAGGGTACCAGAATCAATGTCCAATTTTACCTATCCTGCAAAGCCCTAATCAAGATCACGAAACCCTAACCATGGCATCTCTTGATTTCTGTACTAAAAACACAATTAAACAATACCAAAAGCTTGCAAATTCACTGACAAACAAGAATATATAAACCAAACATGCTAATGATGTGTAAACCAATGAAAACAAAATCAAAGTTTTGAGACAAAACTGTGACTTCTGTACCTATGATTCCAGGCGTTAGAGAGCTTGCAAATGGTTGGAATACCTTCTAGAGATGTCCAAGAATCTGTTGGTATCGTGAGAATGGTGCGAATTGGCCTCTAATATGGAAATTGGATCACCACTTTTTCCTAGATTTTTTGAGTTTTGTTTGCCTCTTTCACGACTGTTCCAACCTTTTTCATGCCTTGGCTTGCTTCTGTATATGTAATACAAACTATTAGGTCAACAAAAACGACCTCAATCTTGCTCATCATGGAGATTTGATTTTATCTTTCATAGCAAATGATATCTTTCCAATTTTTCTCAAATCCAATCTTTTCCAACCAAATTGGCCTTGCACGAGTTGATTCTCAATTGACAGCATATAAGATCTTCTTTCAATGCAAAAATCATCCCTAAAATACAATATATGATTTATTAGGATTTATTTTATTTTATTTGAACTTTAAATGAATAAAAATGAAAATAAATTAAATAAATGAATAAATAAAGCATGGAGGATCCCATAGGTCGTGGACTATGTTAGGAATGAGATGCAAGCATAAAACTTGGGCCCATTTAGCAAAAAATGCAAATTTGACACATTTGACTTTTGGCAATTTTACAAAAAAGGTCAACTTGGCCAATGCACAAATCTCTCAATTTTGACCCTAAAGAGGTGTTCTTGGATTTTTTAGAAATCTTAGGATGTTCTATAAACAACCCTTTTTGTCTCATCTCAATTGAGTCTTCCATGTTTATGTATGAAGCTTTGACCCAAAAGGTGTTTTTGTTGACTTTTCAAAATAACCTATAATGTCAAAATTCATATATTTTTGTGAGTGCATATTTTGAACTTTGGAGATGAAGATGAATTGTAGGGAATTTAATCCTTTTAAAAATGAGATTTGTATGGGTCATTTCTGATAAAGTATGAGAAAGTTATGCTTGGTCAATGTTGAGTTGACTTTTCCTACAAAACCCTAATTTAGCAACTTTGGGGTTTTGATGAATTGTGAGAAATTCTTGATGAATCATGATCAACCCTTTATCAAATGATGAATGATAATTCAAAATGAGTATGTTGACAAAAAGTATTGAATTTTGACTGTATGTGAGCCACAATTGACTTTTGACCTAGCACAATCGATTTTTAGGCCTTTGAGCAATTGACTGAGCAAACTTCCTCTGCAAGGCTTGAAACTTGACATGGATGATCTTGAGAACAAATTAGGACAATGGTGAGCATTTGGGATCCTTTGGACTCAAGCATATTGATTCAAAATGAAACCCTAATTTTAGGTAGACTTCCCTAGAAGAGAGTTTGTCTGGTCAACCCTTGGACTTCCTTGAGCAATTTGAGGACCTCACTTGACATGTATTGAGAAATATGGGAGGAAAAATTTTGGGGTACAACAGGGTTCTATACTTTAAGCCCTAAATAATTAATCTAATCATAGATAATCATCACTTACAATTATCCTATAATTCTACGTCAATTAAACAGCATCAGAACATCGTTATTCATCTAAAATTCATCAATTTCATCATACAACATCATATACATTCAATTCATGAACAAGACAACAATCACCTCTAACCCCACATACCAATTATCATGAACCCAATTATAGATTCAGAACTCCACCCTTACCTTGGATTGAAGGTCGCTCTATAATCTTCCAGTTGAAACCTCGTTCTGCCGTTTTTTCCTATTTTTCCAGCAACTTCACGTTCTTCTTCTCAATCCTTATTCTTCTACTACCTCCTCTTTTGTATTATTTATAACAACAATAAAATAACCTATTATTCTCTTAAATACTTATTGGGATCAAAACTAATACACCCCCTTTATTACTTCTATTCCTTAAAAACAAGCCCACGTCAAATAATATCATACTTCTAATATTATTTCACCACTTACTAAAATAATTAAATCCAATCAATCATAACACATCTTCTCAAATATTCCAAAATAATTTAATTAAATAATTAATTAAATTACGGGCGTTACAACTCTCCCCCACTTAGAATATTTTCATCCTCGAAAATTTGCCTCAATCAAACAACTCAGGATAGGAGTCTCGCATCTTGCTCTCCAACTCCCAAGTCATGCTTTCTCCGGCAGCTCCTAGCCAAACCACCTTAACCAAAACAATCTTTTTTCCCCTCAAAGTCTTTATTTCATGATCCGTGATCCGTACAGGCATCGTCTCCACCGTAAGATTATCCCGTACTTGCACATCATCCATATGAATCACATGAGATGAATCTGAAATATACTTACGGACTTGCGACACATGGAACACATTATGCAAATTCGAAAGATTAGGCGGCAAAGCCACTCTATAAGCAACATTCCACACTCTCTCTGAAATCTTATATGGTCTAATAAAATGAGAAGTGAGCTTCTTAGACTTCAATGCTCGCCCAACACCAGTCACAGGTGTAACTCTCAAAAACACATGCTCACCAGCTTAAAATTATAAATCCTTCCTTCGCTTGTCATGATAACTCTTCTGTCTACTTTGGGAAGCTTTCATATTTTCTCGAATCAACTTCACCTTCTCAGTAGTTTCACGAACAAGTTCAGGTCCAAGTACTACACTTTCACCAGATTCATACCAACATAACGGAGTTCTACATCTTCGACCATACAACGCCTCAAAAGGTGCCATCCCAATACTGGAATGGTAACTGTTATTATAAGTGAACTCTATCAACGGAAGATAAGTATCCCACAAACCTCCCTGCTCAAGAACACATGCCCTAAGAAAATCTTCCAACGATTGAATCGTCCGTTCAGTCTGACCATCTGTATGAGGATGATATGCTGAACTCAATCTCAACTTAGAACCCAACGCTTCTTGCAAACTCTTCCAAAAATCATAAGTAAATCTTGGATCTTTACCTGACACAATGCACAAAGGAACACCATGCAGCTTCACAATTACACTAGTGTAAATCTCAGCCAACTTCGACACTGGAAAGCTGATGTTAATAGGAATAAAATGAGCCGACTTCGTAAGCCTATCAACAATCACCCAAATTGAATCATTCCCTCTTAAAGTATTAGGCAACCCCGTCACAAAGTCCATTGAAATGCTATCCCATTTCCATTCTGGAACTTCTAACGGTTGCATCAACCCTGCAGGCTTCTGATGTTCAACTTTCGACTTCTGACAAGTCAAACATGCATACATAAACTGAGCCACATCACTCTTCATTCTAGACCACCAAAACAAACCTTTTAAATCTTGATACATCTTTGTAGCTCCTGGATGAATACTCAACTTACTTCTATGACTCTCCTTAAGTATCACCTTCTTCATCTCAGCATCATCAGGAATACAAATCCGGTTACGAAACCTTAACACACCTTGCTCATCTAACTTAAAATCACCATTCTCAGACTGATTGATTCTAACCATCGAATCTACCAGTTTGACATCCAACTTCTGGGCTTCTCTGATACTGTCTAGAAATTCATTATTAATCTTCAACATACCCAACATAACACTCTGCGGTGTAACCTTGCAAACTAAGCTCATATCTCTGAACTGCTCAATTAATTCCAGCTCTTTAACCATCATTGATGACACATGTAAAGTCTTTCCATTTAACGCATCAGCTACCACGTTCGCTTTTCCTGGATGATAATTCAAACCAAAATCATAATCCTTTAACAATTCCAACCATCTTCGCTGCCTCATATTCAACTCCTTCTGATTGAATAAATACTTCAAACTCTTATGGTCACTAAACATTTAAAATCTAGAACCATAAAGATAATGCCTCCAAATATTCAACACAAAAACAACTGCAGCAAGCTCTAAATCATGCGTAGGATAGTTCTTCTCATGAGTCCTTAATTGCCTTGATGCATAAGCAAATACCTTACCATTCTGCATAAGCACACCTCCTAAACCCATCTTAGAAGCATCACAATACACCACAAAAGTCTCTCCTGGATTAGGCAACATCAAAGTCGGAGCCAACGTCAACCTCTTCTTCAATTCTGCAAAACTTTCTTTGCACTGAACATCCCAAACAAAAGCTCTACCTTTACAAGTCAACTTAGTCAACGAAAGTGCCAGCTTAGAAAACCCTTCGATAAACCTTATATAGTAACCAGCTAATCCCAAGAATCTTCTAATCTCAGTAGCTGACTTTGGAGTCTCCCATTGCAACACAACATCAACCTTCGATGGATCTACAGCAATGCCACTACCTGAAATCACATGGCCAAGAAAACTAACCTCTTCTAACCAAAACTCACACTTGGACAGCTTTGCATACAACTTCTTCTCTTTCAAAACTTGCAACACTACTCTTAAGTGTTCTGCATGCTCCTCTTCTAACTTAGAGTAAATCAAAATATCATCAATGAACACCACTATGAACTGATCCAAATAAGTATGAAAGGTACGATTCATGTATTCCACGAATACTCTCGGCGCGTTGCTAACACCGAAAGGCATCACCGAATACTCGTAATGTCCATAACGCGTCCTGAAAGCCGTCTTCTGGATATCTTCATCCTTCACTTTAATCTGATGGTAACCCGACCTCAGATCAATCTTACTAAACACACGAGCATCCACCAATTGATCCATTAAGTCATCTATTCTTGGAAGAGGATACTTGTTCTTAATCATCACTTTATTCAAATGTCTATAATTAACACAAAGCCTCATACTTCCATCTTTCTTCCTTACTAACAACACTGGAACTCCCCACAGCGACACACTTGGTCTTATAAACTTCTTCTCAAGTAACTCTTCCAATTGCTTCTTTAACTCTGACAATTCAGATGCAGACATCCTGTATGGTGCCATAGACACAGGTCTGGTACCAGGAACAAGATCAATAGCAAATTCAACTTCTCTCTCCGGCAGTACATCAGGAATCTCATCAGGGAAAACTTCAGGAAATTCACACACCACCTGCAATTCCTCAATTATAGCTTGAGTCTCTACAGATAGCGACACCATCAACAAGAACATCTGTGCTTCCTCCTGTATCAACTTCCTTAACTGTCTAGCAGACAACAAACCATCTTCCTCTTCTTCAGGAGTAGAAAAATTCACCGACTTGTCATAACAGTTAATATGAACACAGTTATGCTCTAACCAGTTCATACCCAAAATCACATCTAAACCTCTTAACGATAAACAAACCAAATCGACAGCAAAGCCTCTGTCGAAGATCGACACGGGACACTTCAAACACACAAAAGAAGTAGTCACCGACCATTTGGTTGGAGTATCGACGACCATTTCCCCATTCAAAGAAGACAACACAAGACCCAATCCTTCAACACAATCAGCAGCAATAAAGCAATGCATAGAACCAGTATTAATAATAGTAATTAAAGGAGTACTATTAATGAAGCATGTACGTCTGATAAGTCTGTCCTCAAGAACTGTCTGATCTTCCACCAGAGCAAACCCTTTACCACTTGTCTGAGCCCTCTTTGGTTTCGGACACTGACTACCAATGTGCCCTTCTTCTCTACAATTGAAACAAATCACATCCTTATGTTCACACTCAGACATAACATGTCCGTTCTTACCACAACGGAAACACCTCTTCACTTCAGTAGTACACAAATTACTCTTATGCCCATATTTTCCACACTTAAAACAAACCACACCAGCAGGAGCATCTCCCCCACTAGTTCTCTAGCCCTGAGCAACTTTATGTTTACCCTTACCAGCTGGGGCATCATAAGGCTTACCACGATTCTGTTGGTGCTTACCCCTCTTCTCACTGATAATCTTGTAATGAGCATTATTATCCTCCTCATAAATTTTACAACTATCAACCAAATCAGCAAAGACACGAATCTTCTGGTATCCAACTGCCTTCTTGATCTCTGGGCGTAACCCATTCTCAAACTTGATACACTTTGAAAACTCAACATCTGCCTCAGCGTAATGCAGATAAAACTTAGCCAACTCAGCAAACTTGGCAGCATACTTAACAACTGACATAGTACCTTGCTTCTGCTCAAGAAACTCAATCTTCTTCTTATCACGGACATCTTCAGGAAAGTACTTCCTCAGAAACTCCCTTCGGAACACAGCCCAAGGGACATTCTCACCTGCAGCTTCCAACTTCTGACAAGTCTCTAGCCACCAGTCATCAGCCTCGACTGTTAGCATATGAGTCCCATACCGAAACTTCTGCGCTGGAGTGCAGTCCATCACACGAAAGATTCTCTTAAACTCTATCAACCACTCCAATGCTCTGTCAGGATCATACTTTCCCTTGAACGTAGGTGGATTCTCTCTCTGGAAAGTCGCCAAACTACGAGATCCAGCATTCCCGTCAGCATTCAGCTGATTGTCCATCGCATGAGCCATTACTTCTAAAGCAGCAGCAAGTGCAGCATCATTCCTTTGCAGCCATATCAACTTATCACTACAACATAAATAACGGTTAAAACTCAAATTAACAATACTCGATTGTTAGACAACTACGACTCGACGATAAGGTCGGACCAACCTTTTGCTCTGATACCGACTTTGTAACACCCTAATTCTACCCCGGCAAACTATATAAATAAATTAGAGTTATAAAATCATTCATGCAAACGAATCGGAATGCCAAAAATTCTTCTTTCAAAACACATTGCATTCATCATGGATATATAACACTTTTAAAACATCGGATGAACCATCATCATGACATCTTAAAATTAAATAATTCAACATCTACACAGCGGAATTCTTAATAACATCTTTATCATCATTACAGAAACTTCGAACCAATAAATACTTAATAATAATCAACTTAAAGTTCAACAACTGAATAATCAACAATCAAAAGCAACAAGCATTTATCCCCCGAGTGTTACATATCAGAGCAATGACACTGACTCGAACTATGGAAGGTATACAACCTTCACTCTCGATTACCTGCACGTTACCAACATAAGGGCAACATTCAAACAGAAGGGGTGAGATATCTAATAATATAATAAAGCGCATGATAATTAATATATTAAATTAGATCACATAACATCACCACTTCTCATCTCATAATCAACAATAATAATACACATTCACCACATCAATACACACTTCTTTATGCAGTCATATAATGCGACTCAATATTATGCAAATGCATGTGGTACCATTTGGAGCAGAACTCCCATCTCAAAAATTGCCAATTAATAGAGGCATCAACAAGGCATAAGCCTTCATCTCAATATTCTCCAATACAGGATATCTCAATGAGCATAAGCTCCATCTCAAAATGCAATGTATGCGACACAATCATGAATGTAATAACAACACCACAATTAAAAACATCTCAATACAACATCATCATTGGCCAAAGGACTACATCTCAAAAGCATCTCAACATCTCTTCATCAACATCTCATATCATCATAATAAGTCATCAAACATAATTTATTTGTCAAACATCATTTATTCATCAAACACAACTTCATTAATAACATCAACAACAACTCAGTTGTACGTTAATACGATAGTAACTCACACCGCTATTCTATAATCTTACATCATTACTATAATTACTCATACTGTTACAAATTAAACAGCAGCCTATAAACATTTCATCCTCATTATTCTGCGTAAAAACTAACATAACGATCAACACGGGAACTAACTCTAAATCCTAAATTGGCTACTAGGATTACACTTCCTATTCTTCATTTTAATTCTCTAGAATAAAGTTCATCGCGTTAGCTATTCAACGCTTCGAACGACATCTCAAACAACATCCTATAACTCAAGTTACATCATTTATAAATTAAATCTGTCAAAAACCAGACGACATGGATCAACGCATAACTCCTTGGATCGATGCGTAATGCACTGAATTCGCAACATGAGTCAACGCATTTTCTCTTGGATCGACTCATCCTGAGTCTTACACACAGCATATATCGACACATGCTCCTATGGATCGACTCATCCTGAGTCTAAAAGCACTCATGTATCGACGCAAAACCTCTTCGTGTCGACTCATCATGAGTCTTTCAACCTTCTTGCATTGACACATCATGTTTGGGATCGACACATCCTGTTATATCCTGCATAATTTATGCAATTTTCTCTGCATTTTCGCTACGGGTTCTATACTTTAAGCCTTAAAAACTTAATCTAATCATAGATAATCATCACTTACAATTATCCTATAATTCTATGTCAATTAAACAACATCAGAACATCGTTATTCATCTAAAATTCATCAATTTCATCATACAATATCATATACATTCAATTCATGAACAAGACAACAATCACCTCTAACCCCACATACCAATTATCATGAACCCAATTATAGAGTCAGAACCCGTTTTGCCGTTTTTCCTGTTTTTCCAGCAGCTTCACGTTCTTCTTCTCAATCCTTATTCTTCCACTGCCTCCTCTTTTCTATTCTTTCTAACAACAATAAAATAACCTATTATTCTCTTAACTCCTTATTGGGCTCAAAACTAATACACCCCCTTTATTACTTCTATTCCTTAAAAACAAGTCCACATCAAATAATATCATACTTCTAATATTATTTCACCACTTAATAAAATAATTAAATCCAATTAATACAATACATCTTCTCAAATATTCCAAAATAAATTAATTAAATAATTAATTAAATTGTGGGCGTTACATCTACTGTGTTGTTGAGGAGGTAGAGAGATTATTTCTTTGGTGATACAGTCGGTCTCTTAATTTGGGTTAGAAAAGACTTAGGTTGTAAGTGATACGTAGTGACATTGATGAGTATTGTTAGGTTGAACGTAACTGGTCGATAGATTTAAGTTTGTGATGAGTAGATTATATGCAGGCTTAATTAGTTCTTCCTTAGTTTTTACTTTTGTTTACACTTATTTTCTGATGATAACATTTTATTTGCAAAACCCATTTATCCCTAAACTCATTTACGAGAGATATGTCGAACCGCAATTCAATAACCAATCTCTGTAGATACGATAAATTCCCGAATAAATATTTCCAAAACTTTTGTTACTTGCCACTATATCACCTCCAACAAAATGGAGTCGTTGCCTGGGATTGGTTCTATTATCTTCGCATTGCGATGATTCTTTTGTTTTTTAGTTTTGTAATTAATGTATATGATGTATAGAAATTGTACATTAACTTGTATATGATATTTGTCCATATGTGTGTTTTCACGTATTGTTATGAATTGTCTCATTTTCATAACGTTTGTTGTGTGATTGTTCGGACACTTTCTTTAGGTTTTTGCAGTGTGACAATACCATGGCATGATGAGAGAAGGTTACTATCTCGCACAATAAAGGTGTCGAGCTTACGACGTAAAACAAGCATGTTTGTTTGTATTGGTTTATGTGTGTGGTGATTTGTGCTTTATAAAGTTGAAACAAGGAAATGTTTTGAATTTCAAATCTTCACTTTTCAACTTGTTAATTCATTTTCACCCGGTTTTCATATTGTTATTTGTATTTGTTTTGCTATGTCAATTTGTGTTTTCTGAAAGCTTGTCGTGTTTAGCTTGAGGAGTTTTGTTCGTTGTATATATTGTAAATTTTGTACATTGAAATTTTGTAGGAGTATTATTTATCTAATTCTTTTGTTGTTTTTTGCACTCAAGTTTTGGTCCGGTAACTTGTAGAATATTGAGTTGATTTGTCAAGTTTGATCATTTCGACTTGCGAATGCGTGGTAATGATTTTGTTAAATTTTTGTACACGTTTGAGGTATGTGTTTATCGCTTTCTATACTTTAGCATATTTATGATACTTATACTTTTTACAATTTTTATGCCCTTCATTCTTTTGTATAGTTTCTCATTTGTGAATAACTTTAGTTCCTACCCTTTTTTTGAGGTAGCTTTCCATTGTTCACATATGTTGGAGACCACAATTCTTGTTTTAGCTAGATTTTATTATGCTTAATCTTTTGTTTGTGTTGATTGTATGAAATCTTGAACATGATCAAGGCTTTTTTTTGTTTCATTTTGAGCACAACTACCTAGCCAAATAGTCAATTCACCTTGCGAGTGTGTCATCATTAGTAACCCCTTTGAGCTTTTTGTCGATATCCATTTTGTATTTGCTCAATGCTTGTCTATGAGTGTTTATTTTCCCTATTTGTATGGATATTAATTCCTTGTTTTCTTGAACCCTTAACTATGATTTATATTTGAATTTTTACCTTGCATTATAAAGTAGGGAGTATTCACATTATGATGATGGTTGAATTCAAGTTGGGGAGAGAAATGCTTATGTGCTTATGTTGTGATTGCTACGAGGTTGAAAAAGAAAAGAAAAAGAAAATAAGAAGAAAAAAAGTGAAATAGAAAAGATAGAAAAAGAAAGAAAAAAATAGAAAAGCTTTGAAAAAGAAAAACAAAGAGTATGGAATAATGTTGTGTTAATAAGTGACGTGTGTTGGTGTGAAACTTGTGATGAAGAATAATTTTGATTGAAATTTTATTGTTTGAAACTTTGTGGAAGTAATTACTCCCTTAGGTTTAGGCAAGTTTTTGTTTCGATTAGCTTTAGGACTTATCACTTGTTTGTTAACCAAACCACATTACAACCTTGAAAAGTCCTTGAGATTCTTGCTTTTGTATTTTCAATGTGAATTTTTGGATGAATACATAATTTAGTCTATTGTTTGCAAGATTGTTGGATGTGTGAAAATTCCCTATTTTTATGTGTTTTTCATCTATCGATGATTATGTTTGCTAGGTGCGATTCATTTGCGAGCAAGTATTGTTTTAGAATGTTTTTCATATTCTTTGCATTTAGCATTTGTTTCTTCGTGTGTACCTTTTTTCATTTGAACCACTGCATTTGTTTTCCGTTTTCAAAACCTGTTGATTCGTGATTCTTTGATTTACCATTCTTTGTTCTTTATGTTATTTGACTGTGTTTGAGGATAAAAAATAGTTCAAGTTGGGGAGAGTTTGATAAGGGAAAAAGTGTAGTTATTTTGTATATACTTTTGGTTGCACTTATCGACTCTTTGTTGTTAATATCGTTGAATAAACCTGACTTTTGTGTAAATACGTTTAGTTTGTGTATAATGCATTTTCTGGTATAAAGTGTATCGCTTGATAGTTTTGTATTTATTTTTTTTAGGTATTTGAGCAGTGTTGGAGCAATGAGGAATAAAGCTCCAAGATGCATTTTTGGATCAAATAGGAATACGGCCAAGATTGGAGCCATAATAAGTTATGCAGAAAAAGCAACAAAAGTTGCTTTCCTGTCATGGATCGTCGGACGAAAGGGAGCATCGCCGCGAGAAATTCTGAAGACCAATTTTGATGGAAGCTCTGCCTTGCTTTGCTGTTGCATCGCTGGGCGAGGAGAAGATGCATCGCTGGGTGATGCGAGTCTGTCGCCGGGCGAAAGAGGATATTTGTTTCAGTTGAGGACATGGATTTTCTCGGGCCTTGTATATAAGATTTATCGTCGGGCGATGCTTTTATTTCGTCCTTCGATGGTTGCGGATCAGATTTTCTTTATATCTTTCATTTTGTTTCATTTGTTGGGTGTTGGTTTTGGGAGAGATTTTTGTTCTCTCAACTCGATCCACCTCATTTTTGTAGTGGATTATCTTAGATAACAACACTAGGGCTTTTCTTATGGATGATTAGAGGTAGATTTCTCATTGACCGACGCTGACAAACCAGAAGATTTATGGTTTATCTCTTCTCCTCTCTATATATTTCTCTATTGTTGGGTTTGTACGTGTATTTTACTCTGAACTTATGTATATTTGTTGCACATGGTGTTATATAAAACTTGCTTTATAAATCTTTGTGGGTTGTTGTCTTAGATTTTTGCTCTGTGCTAGGGGTTTGAGTTGTTATAGACATATACTGCTTAGATTATTAACTAGGATGATTATCTGTTAGTTTCTGAACTCTAAAGATAGATTTAGAGATGACATCTACTTGGGTATCAAAGCTTAATGCCTTTATGTGGTTGTGCTATGCTGAGAGATCGTTAGTGCGTTTACATAGTTGTCTTCTGTGTTGTTGAGGAGGTAGAGAGATCATTTCCTTGGTGATACAGTCGGTCTCTCAATTTGGGTTAGAAATGACTTAGGTTGTGAGTGATACTTAGTAACATAGATGATTATTGTTAGGATGAATGTAACTGGTGTTGTACCCCAAATTTTGCCCCTAAGATCCCTTCATCGTACCATGTTGGTTTATTCACAACAAGATTACACTAGGATTCTTGGTTCCCTTCCCTACTTTGAGTTTTACTCCTTTTGAGGGATTACCAAGCACCTTGACTTATGTTCCTTTTGTGATCATGAATATTGTTTTGATTTCTTCATTTAACTAATAAAATGCAATGTTGGCTTGTCTTGCTTGTTATCCATGTAGGTAAGGGCAATGAGATTTAACAAGTTACTCCATGGGTTCATGAGTTTATTTCCATGCCCTAGTCAATAAAGCTTGAGAAGTTAAAACCTCACCATTGGATTGGTTTTGGAAGGATTGGCATGGCAAGGTTGCTTTGGTTCATCACATTTCAAGGTTATTAGATTTGACTCAAAAGTACAAGGGGTTTTGATTGGAGAAGTTGTCATGTTTGGACAAGGTTTTGTTCCCATTGGTCACAAGAGCATATTTATCTCAAATATCAAGATATGGAAGTGGTTTTGGTAGCTAAGAATCCTCATTATCATCCTCCACAACTTCTATTCACAAAGAAATAATATTGGTACAAGAAGTTTGTTCAAGCTTTGTCAAAGTTCTTCAAAGCATTTTCTTGATCTAGGAGCTAGGGTTTTGAACTTCAAAGGAGCATATTTTTCTCACCTTTTGGTATTTTTGAATGATTCCAAAGACATCATTCTCTTTAAAGGGTTATCAACAAATCACTTCAAAAGTTCCAAAGAGTTTTCGCGTGGAAGAAATTTGGTGAAGAAGAAAGATTACAAGTCCTCCAGATGAATCCCCAATTTTCCATGTGTGACTTCAAATGATCATAACTTGGTCAGATTTTATCATCTTGAGCCCATTCTTTTTCCAAAATGATCTTGAGGATGTTAACTTTATGCCTTCTTTTGCGTGCAAAGTGAGAAAATGAATGGAAGTTGCCTTAAAGATGCAAAAGATTATAGGTCATTTCATGAAATTTTGCCAACTTCAACAAGTCATAACTTGCTCAAATTTTGAAGATTATGAATGATTCAAGTTTCAAAATGTCATTCAAGAGATCTACTTCATGCCATCTTTTTTTATCAAGAGCAAATTCCAAGTGGAAGGCCATGTTTAGATGCAAGACATTATAGGACATTTTTGATGAAGAATTTGAAATATTTCTAAGTATGGAAAGTCAAGAACCATGAATCAATTATTTTTCCATTCTTTTTCCATTGCAAAGCTTGTAAATTCATATTTCTAAAACATCAAGAATCATGCCTTAAGACCCCTCGAGCCGAGAATGACATAGTTTCAAAAATGGTAACTTGGAATTGAAGGTTCCTTGCAAGTCAGAATTTGAATTTCATGTTACAACCTCTAAACCTCAAATTAACACGTGTTTTGGGTCTAAACATAATTATCCAACTTTCCCAAGTGGATTAGTGCATTAAAATGCAAGAATTGGATGATTTTTGGTGAAGTTTGGATCACACTTCACTCATGCATCAGGTTTGCACGAGTTCCCTAAAAAACACATCATTCACTCTTCCTTTTGATCCCATTCGGTTCTCCTATAAATACATGAACTATCTCATTCATTTTCCCAAGCTTGGATAGCCAAAACCACCCTGCCAAACTTGCTCCATAACTCAATTTTCTGTAACTTCAAAATCCACTCTCGAGTTTTTTTTAATCCAATTTTTCCATCAATTCACCTTCTTTGATCTTCCCTGAAGCTAACCACATAATTACATTCAAGAATCGTGCCCTATACTGCTCCATAGAAGTCCATTTTAAGAGCTCTGCAACTCAACTTCAATAGGTAGATTCCTTCATCAATTCTTCAAAACTCTGATATCATTGTGTTGCTCTCATTTCCTTGGTTCTAGTCGTAACACTTACCTTTTACTAGAAACACGTTTTGACCATGAAATTTCAAATCCCTTTTCAAAACTTTCCTTCCAAATTGCTTGAGCTATAGTTTATATAAATTTGGCGCGAGGGTGTGGTTGTCTTCGTCTTAAAGAGACGAAGCGAATGGGATATGTCTGAGCTTCTGATTTTACAGTTTGAGAGACCTGCAATTCGTGATGGCTAGAGGTTGAAGATGATCAACGTGTCACCTTCCAACCAATGAAGGCACGCCATCTGTATTTTTCAAATCCTGATTAAATTAATGATTCTGTACAATATTCACTAATGACCATGATATGCACAGCGCGCCAGATCCCTTGGATTTAATTACCAATACATTTTGACTCTCATCCAATGGTCCACATATTTTACTTTTATTTTCTTTTTCTGATTTTTATATTTTAATTGTTTTAAATTTCAAAAAATCATAGAAAATTCATTTTTAGTCCAAAAAATCTGAAACAAATTATGAAAAATATTTTTTATTATTCACTTTCTGATTTTTATTTTTCACAATTTAATTTTGTGTTTTGGTATTTTTCATAAATTTTACACTTATTTGATTTGTTTTAAATGTTTAAAAATACTTTTATACATTTTAAAATTCTGAAAAATTATGAATGATCCAATGATATTGTGACAAATATTGGTGACCTTATTTTATTTTTGTTTCTGACTTTACTATTTTTTGTTTATTTTACCCTTTTGTTTTAATTTTAAAAATAGTTTCTGACTTTAAAAAATTACCAAAAAATTTGTAAAATTATTTGAGCCCTTTCCTGATTTTTCTATGGTCTTACTTTTTATTTCTTGATTAATTTCAACATATTTGATATTTTTCTCATTATTTTCTATTTTTAAAACATTTTTAAAATCCTTTTTTGTGTATATTAAAATGTGATATTATTTTGTGACTATTTTCTGGATGATCTTGGGCTAGATTTTGGATCATGAACTTTATTAACATCATTGGATCCATGGTGTTGAGTTTAACTCCATAAAAATGGATGAATGATTTTAATAATAGTTTGATTAAAATTTAATTCAAAAGTGGTTTGTATATTTTTTCCCCATCCCTCTTCATCTCATCCCTTTCTTATTGCACTAGATGTTGTTGGAGCATGATCTCTATATCATGTCTCAAAACAAATTGTGTATAGATTGCTATTGACCGGCCTCAAAATAAGTGCGACTTCTATATAAGTCCACCTACGATTGCTTAACATAGCGCTAAATTTTGTCCCGATTCAAATAAATGATCATTTGTGGCCCAAACTTATGATTGTAAGCCCAAGTATGTTAATTTGATCTCTTTGATCCAATAACCTTGAGATTCATTGTGTGGAGGCTTTGGTTCTACCAATTCTCTAATGGATCTACAACACCTTTTGTCAATGCGGATCACTTAAATATCGTTGATCATTAAATGGTACTTATGAGAATTCCAAATGGATGATATACTTGACAAAAATCAAATGCAACTTGTTGTGTGGAGGCTTTGGTTCTACCAATCCTCTAATGAGTTCCAAATGCAAGCTTCAAGATGGTCATCCAACTAACCACTAATTATTGACTTGTTTTACCTTATGCTTTTATTCTTTTTTATGCTTTATGTACTATTTACTTTTAGCATTTACATTTCATGCCATTTTCATCTTTGCTTATTTGAGCATTTACTTTATTGCCATTTTTACTTTGCTCACTTGAGCTTTTCTTTTCCTTTCTTAAGATACTTAATAATCAACATAAACCCTAAAAAAATCTTTAATGGTACTTGGACTATTTGGTTACTATCCTTGGCATTATGGAGCATGGGACTTTTCTTGTACTTAGAATTAGAAACCTTGACCTATCTTGGAGATCTTATCTGATTATTTTGTCTGGGATTCTTGAGGTTTACCTCAAGACATTGGGTTGCTTGTTTTTGTGTGCAGGTTTTTGTGATTACATCCTCTGTTTGTAATCTGGAATTCACCCGTATACAGCCGTTACTCTACCCAATTTTTGGGAAGACTTAATACACCTTAAGTTTGTTTCTCTCAAGAGGTCTAGTATTTTTGCTTGCATGGTTTCAATCCAAAGAATGGGAATTATATCTTGGCTCATAATGCCAAGTATTGGCTTCTCGTTGGTTAGATGGTTATGATCCCTAGATTTTACCTTATGCTTTAGGATAGTCTCTTCTTCTCCTCCCATCTTCTTTAATTTCAAAATCTTCTCCCTCCTTTTGAAAACTCTTCTTGTTTTGAAACTTGAACTATTTTAATAATAAACTTGGGCTTAGGTCCATGTATATTCAAAACATTTTTCATAAATAAACCCCAATCAACTTAATGATACCTTGATATTTTTTTGTGAGGAGACTAAAAGTCAATCAATCTCATTTCAAACCATTTTGCCACTTTGGATTTTTTACCTTTAAAACTTTTCTTAAAAGATTAAACTCTTGTCAATCCTTGTAGTGATGCAAACAACTATACTTCTACAATATGTAGTGAAGAGAGATATTTTCCACTTGAGTGTTAAGTGAGGCATTGTTTATTTTAAAATCCAAGCCATATCCTCCACTTTGAGATGATGCAAATTCTCCTTTCTCGTGATTGTGGGTAGTAAGTATCTTTTTCACACGGACAATGATGATGATGTTTTATCTTATAAAATTAACCAACACACTTGTGTTTTAAATTTTTAAAAAGAGGAACTATGTGTACCCTGATCCCCTATTGCAACAAAGGTGGTACGTAGGCACTAAAGGTTCGCAACCGTGGCAGGTGCAAAAAAATCATAAAATATATATTTCTTTCCTCACCTCTACCATCCATTTTATATAAACAGTTTTTGTTGCCAAAATATACAGATTTTACAAAGAAGCTCCTGCAGAATACCATAGATGTTTAGGGTGCTAATACCTTCCCTTTGGATAACCAACCCGCTTACCTTGAATCTTTCCTCCTCTTTTTGGGTTACTCGCTCTTTTCCCATTCATTTGGAAACAATAAAGCGCGGTGGCAATTTTTATTTTGATTTGTATAAAGTCTAGTCAATCCAATGACTTAGTCTTGAACATTTCTACCGCCATAGAAAAATGGCGACTTCACTGGGGACAGATTGACCTCTTGTTGGTCCATCCCTAAGTGGGTTAAGCCTATCTTTGTTTATATCTGTATATATGTTATTACTGGTTTTTGTGTTATATGTTGCATATATGTTTGTCTGGATTTTCCTGGTTTTCAGGTTGCTTGGTGATCACTCATAAATCATATACCCGGACTTGGTCAAACTTTAAGATAAGACGGGAGGTATAGTCATGTTAACTTTGAGGGAGTAATCCCAAAAAAGGAGGCATGAGATCCCCCACTCAGTGGAGGCCCCTTTGACTGTAGTGTCATTTACCGAGTAATCGGGAAGACGTACTGCTTTCGACCTAGGAGCCTGTTGAAACTGAGGACCGTACAATACCAAACCCATCTTGGCCTTTTAGGTGTAGTGCAGAAGCTATAACTGAGTAATCTGAAAATAGTTGTCACGCAATACTACGCTCGGACGAGTATTTCTTGAGAATATTACTAATTACCGATTTAATTGGGAAGTTAGTAATATCCGAAGGAAGGATGTAGACTCTGGGAACCTCTAGAACCTTGTTCGGCAGGTGATAACTTTTAGACCAACACCTTATGGGTAGTACCTTCGACCTCATGCTCGTGACGTTGAACCTATGAACCCTATATGTGTGATCTTGTGTGTGATTGTTGTATCATGCATGCATGCACTCATAAGCATCTTTTGAAGAAACCATATTTCAAGGGATTTAAAGGTTGACTATTTGTGAATATCTCATGTACTTTTAACCATGGATTCTGCAAAGAGAAAGACCGGGACATACAGTTTCAAGGATCCCAAGATAGATGAGTTAATCAGTCTAATTCCCGAGATCGAGTGTTCTGCAGACTTTCGGAAGAAGTATGGATCCATTATCCCTCTCATGAAGCTGAAGATGAAGGAGGGTATTCTCTCGACCTTGGTCCAGTTATATGATCCGATGTATCATTGCTTTACTTTTCCCGACTATCAGTTGATGCCTACACTGGAGGAGTATTCTTATCTATTGGATTTAACTGTTACCGACCGTGTTCCCTTTACTGGTTTAGAGGGTGAGCCAAAACCACATGAGATTGCTGCTTTGATTCATATGGGGAAGTATGAGGTGGAAGCCCATATGACTACTAAAGGAGGGATTATAGGATTACCAGCTCAGTTCTTATTGGATAAAGCTCGTTACTTTGCCAGGATGAAGAGTACATTCGCTTTTGAGGCCATATTTGCTCTACTTGCTTATGGGTTGTTCTTATTTCCTAATGTGGACAAGTTTTTTGACATTAACGCTATCAGGATTTTCATGATTGGAAACCAAATTCCTACACTGTTGGGTGATGCTTATTACTCTATTCATCTTCGAAATTCTTATCATGGGGGGGTGATTAAGTGTTGCACGCCTCTGTTGTACTGGTGGTTTATCTCTCATATGCCTCAGTCTGATGCTGTTTGGGATGTCAAGAAGGAACCCCGTTGGGCTCCTAAGATCATGGCACTTACTCACTCGGATATTGATTGGTATCATCGAGCCTATCAAGATATAGAGATTATTGACAGTTGTGGTAGTTTTCCCAATGTACCTCTTCTTGGTACAAAGGGAGGAATTAACTATAACCCTGTTCTTGCACGACGACAGCTTGGTTATTCGATGAGGGATAAATCGATTAGTATTCATTTGAGTAGTTTCTTTCTGAAGGAAGGGGAATACCATAGGGATGCTAGGGAGCAGATTGCGAAGGCCTGGCGTCACATTCATAAGAAAAGTAGGAAGGATTTGGGACCTAGGGGTGCTGTTTCTTTAGAGCCATATCTTCAATGGATCTGACCGAGATACATTCAGTTAAAGATGTCGTATACCCGGGAGACACCCATGCCTGATCTATTTGTGAAGACCATTTCTCCCTTATTAGATGATCTGGAAGAGCTGCAACTTGCTTTGGTTAGGATGCAACAGGAAAGGGATGCTTGGAAGAACAAGTTCCAAACTTTAGAGAGTTCCTACAGGGCAACCCTGAAGGATAAAGTCGACTTGATTGAGATCCTTGAGAGTCGAGCGGTAGAGTCTATGGAGAGGCAAGGGGATTTATTTTCTCCTGGGCCTCAATCAGGTGTTGATCACTCACTTCCTGGTTTTTCTTTTCTATCTTGCACTTTATCAAAACGGATATTTGTCTTACACACTATTGTACCCCAAAAATTGCCCTCTCATTTTATCAACATTTCTCATCACAAGGCTCTTGGAACTCAAGATCAAGCTAGGGTTTGCTCTGATCGAGACACCTCTTTGCACTATTGACCTAAATTAGGGTTTGAGATTGCACAGGGTTTTTTTGACTTACAATGCCCAAAGTGACTTTCATACTTCATGTTGGATTCATAAGTTTGTCCATACCAAGTTTCAAGCCTTGAATCAAATTTTTGCCCAGTCAATTGGACATTTGACCTAGAAATCAGCTGTATTGGGGAAAAAGTCAACTGTGGCCAATTTACAGTCAAACCTCATGAATTTTGACCCACATCAATATTATGAACTTATATGAACCATTTGATCAAGTTTGGACTACAATTTCACAAAAAATTTGATCAGATCACCAGAAGGGCAAAATGGTCATTTTTAGGGTTTTGACTGTACAAAGGCAATTTCTGATTTTTGAACTAGCCAATGGCAAATCAGGTTCAAACAAGTACTCAAGGACTCAATGGCATCATATTTACCTATTCAACAAGTTTAAAAGATCTCAACTGCATGGGATTGACAGATGAATTTTTCAGTCAACTGATCAAAATTTGACTGTACACTGAAAAGTCGAACTTTGACTTTTTGGTCAAAATCAAGTTCCAAGGGTCATTTTTCATCAAGATATGTCAAATTATAAAACTTGTACATCAAGAAACCCAAAATTGCAAATTAGGGTTTGAAATTGAAAATTTTCATAACTTAGAATTTTTCTAAGTTATGAAATTTTCTTAATTTTTCCTAACTTTGTCCCACATTTTCACCATGATGCAGATGGATTCAAACAAAACTTACAACATGAAAGTTGTATTCCTCCACAAATTATGCAACTTTGATTCAAAAAGTTTTCTCAAAAGAAGCTTGGATCTCAAGTTATGATTTTTGGAACAAGGGTCCCTAAAACTTTTAACTTAGTGAAATTTTGCCCTAGTTTAGGCAGAATTTTGACCCATCGTCTTGGCCATTTTTCCCATAGTTCCACTTGGATTCTCAAGTTGCATTTCAAATATGGATTATAGATCATGTTTCAAGATTTCCAAATTGTCCAAGTACTCCTCAAACACATTTGTGGTTAGGGAGAATCGAATGCTTGAAGTTGGCAAAAACTCACTTTGTATCCATGGCAAATTCATGTTCACTCAAGTTGCATTTTCAAACCAGCATGCCTTGTACTAGTTTGCAGGCCTCTAAACCACTTCACACTCCTTAATTAAATGCAAATCCATCAGTCTAAGCATTTGTTTTGGCCATTTGGGCATTGTACACAAAACTAAGCCCTAAGTAGAAAAAGGCACATTTCCATTTTTGCAAAAGTGTGATTTATGTCAAACCACTATCCCTTTAGCATTGGTCCATATCTCAGAAGCCAAATCAAATCCACAAATTGAAGGGGCCAAGAGAAAAGTATGCAGCATATTTGATGGCTTGTACAGGCCTGTAATCACAACTTCCCATTCTTGCTTCAAAAACAAGAAACTTGTCAAAATCCTTAGAACTTGGAAACCAGCCAATGTTAACTTATACAAACATTTCAAACATCTTTCACACAACCCTTTGAGCAAGAAACACGAGTGCTTGAGCCTCAAAACCTCCCATAGCCAGAAATCACACTTCTTTGGCAAAACAGGGCAGGTGCTGCAACTCGAGTTCTCCAACTCACTTGGCTCGTGCGTTTTGCCCCAAGTTGCTTCAAACACCTTCCATTCAACTCACTCAAGCTATCCCAAACACCAAAAACCAACTGTAACTCCATTTACAGTGTTCACCATTTTCATTTCAAGCTTGTGCAGGTTGAGTTCTATAGGCTGATTCAAGGACATTCAAGGAAAGCTAGCTATTGGAAAAGGTCAAGTGGAGTTCAAGCAAGCTACCAGACATCTCAAAACTTGTTGAGAAGCACTGCATTGCCCTACACGAATCCAACTGAAACAGGTTTTTCTTCACTTTCTATCTCTCTATTTAGGAACATTTAGCCTTAGGTTTGTGAATAAAAAATGTAGTGTTCATTGCTAGGTCAGATTTTGGGGCCTGAGAAATTCTCTCTGGTCTTTGAGAGTTAGGATTAGTTTTTTATATGGTTTGAATCGTCTTGAAATTCTCTACAAGTTTGATGTTGTGAGTTTTTGCAATAGATCACGTATACAGGATGTCCAAGTTTGTACAACAGGCGCGCGTTTTTTCAAAATGCTGGAGGTTGAAGATGAAGATTTGGGCTGGGCTTGACCTGCTTGCTTTTGACACCCCTCTTTTCATTTTTACACCCCCTGGCCCAATTTCTTATATTTTTACATTTTTGCATTTTTGTTTTCTTTACTGATTTTGTTTATTTATTTCCAAATATAAAAAATGCCTAAAAAATATTTTCATAATTTTTTACATTTATTTAGCATTTTATTTTAATTTTTCTAATATAGAAAACATTTTAAATACTTTTATATTATTTACTTAAACTTGAAAATAATATGTAAATTATACTTTTATTTTTATTTTTTATTTTTATTCACACTGAAAAATATTATTTAAAATATAATTTATTTTTGTACATATTTTATTTTATATATATATATATATATATATATATATATATATATATATATATATATATATATATATATATATATATATATATATATATATATATATATATATATATATATATATATATATATATATATATATATATATATATATATATATATATATATATATATATATATATATATATATATATATATATATATATATATATAAATATAAAAATATTACATTTGTACTTTTATTATTATTCATACTAAAAAATACCCTTTTTTAAGTATATTTTATTTTTGTATATATTAATATATTTTTTGTATATAAATAATATATAAGTATTTATTTTCTTAAAGAAATTAGGGTTTCATCCTTTAAACAATTAAATAAATCTTTTATTTATTTCTTTATACTTTTTTACATTAAAAATACTTTTACATACATAGGTAAACAAAAACCTTTTTTTTGCATAATACATATTATTTAATATTTATTTATTTTGTTTATTTAAATATTTTACATTTAATTATTTATGCATTGTTATTCAATTTGGATGTAATAGTAAATTAGGGTTTATATTTCTTATCAAATACCCCCCATTCAAAATTGTACTCCCATCCCCATAATCATGTTGTAATAGCTTAGAATTTAAATTCTCGCATTTTACGCTTTCAATTATGCCATGATTAGAGAATTAGGATTTGTATGCAAAAATCCAAATCAACAAATAGTTTGACCTAATCAAAGACAAAAATGCATGAAAATCAAACACAATGCACACTTGCACCCCTAGGGTTACAATCCACTTGTTGCCTTAAAAAATGGGCTATGATATGCATGTTGGGTATTTTGGCAAAAACAAAAATAAAACAAAAGATCATAGTCCCTCGATGACGCTATCTTGGTTGCCTAAACAAAAATGATCAAGTCCCTCAAAAATTTGCCAAAGATACTTGACACAATTTCTATCATGGCCTATACGATGACCCGCACATGTCCGATTTGACATCCTAACACAAGGTTGTTCACCAAATGCAATGGTGAAACAATACTGTCAAAAGGGTTAAAAACATTAGGAAGGATCTTTGAGTAAAATAGGGTAGATAGCTCTTAGTTACTTGATCAAAAGCTTGTAAAACAGCCTTGCTATTTTTAAACACACTTCACAACACAATTTCAAAACAAGACTTTCAAACATTGAAACCTTTTCAAAAGACAAAAACACCTTTGTATACATTCAAACAAGAATCATTATAAAGGTTGCCACAATGATGGCCTCTTTTCAAAACATCTTTCAAAACCACAAACAAAGCACCATTTCAAACAATTGAAAAGCAAAAGCAAGTGATCTAAACAAGGAACTAAGAGCCCATGGATAACCATGGATGAAAAGGGTGCTTGCACCTTCCCTTTTCATAATCTACTCCCCGAACCCAAGAAAACATCTCAAAGGTCTTTCCTGTGCTTTTTGACCTTTCCTTTGGATAAAATAAAAAGCCGGTGGCGACTCTTGCTAAACCGAAACATTTGCGAACACAAACGCAAAACCTCAAGTCAGTTTTCCCACCGTATCACAGAACTGGCGACTCTGCTGGGGAAAGTTCTAAAAGTAGAGTAACCTTAGGGTTTAGATCACCTTTGCATGCTTATCTTGTTTGCTTTGATTGCTTTACATTTGGTTCTATTGTTTGGGTTTGAATCCTCCACCCGGATTTTTGGGAAACATTCATAGGTAAATAGAAATACGTTGTGGAAACTGTGCGGGGTATACCGACACGGTTGAAGCAATAACTATATTAGTGCAACATATTTGTGAGTATTGGTAGCCTTTGAGTTAATCAAAGAGAATACGGGGCCGCTGAGTGATGTCATGAAGCACTAATGAACTCTTAGAACCTTACTTGACCATCTTGGCCTTTTTAGGATTAGTGAGATGACCGACTTTGGTGCAGTCCGAAGTTGGTAGATACTCGATACTACACTCATTGAGGGTTGTTTTCTTGGAATATTTTGGTCGCCAGTTAAGTGGCTAAACCAAAACAATGAACATAGAAAATAGTCCAGTGATATTGAGCTCCTTAGAACCCGATTACTATTTATAGGACAGGTTGAGCCAACTAACTTCAAGAGGGTACTTACCTATGAGACCTCATGCAAGCCTGAAACTAGGATCTTCTGTGACTTGTTTGTACATATGCTTGTGCATACATCATGAACATCATGAAGCATCATATGCATCCACTAACCATTTCAAGGGTTTGGATCTTCACCTTTGTTCTTGTTTTGTAGGTCATGGAATCTCTTCGCAGGAAAACAATTCAAGTCAACCTTGTGAGAATCCCTCCTCAACTCAAGGAGCTTACTTCCAAGATACCAGAGAATTCTCCTTTCAGTGAAAGGCATGGTAGACTTCTCAACTTGGTGAACTCTAATATTGAAGAAGATATGGTGAAAGTTCTCTTCCAGTTCTTTGACCCCCTACACCACTGTTTCACATTCCCTGATTACCAACTAGTCCCTACTTTGGAGGAATTTTCTCAACTCCTGAGAATTCCTATTCTCCATCAACTACCGTACAACGGTACGGAAAGAGAACCAAATCCTGAAGATGTTGCTCAAGCATTACACTTGCAACCATCTGATATCGAAGGACATTGGGAAACCAGAAGTGGTGTCAAGGGTTTCTTGGCAAAATTTCTGTTTGAGAAGGCACAAGACTGCTGGAATTCTCTAGATCTACAAGCTTTTGAAGATATTGTGGCACTCCTAATCTATGGTTTGGCCTTGTTCCCAAACCCTGATCAGCTTATAGATGTGAACGCTGTCAAGATTTTCATATCTTGGAATCATGTGCCTACATTGCTTGGGGACATCCTACACTCATTTTACACACGAACAATAAGGAAAAGAGGTGTTCTCATGTGCTGTACTTCTCTTCTAGCAAGGTGGTTTATTTCTCACCTTCCCCAATCAGTTTTAAAGAATGAGCAGGGTTTAAGGTGGTCACAACGGTTGATGACCCTAACACATTCTGATGTTCATTGGTGTTCTCGGTCCAGAGAAAATGTCATCATCATTGATCGTTGTGGAGAATTCCCTAATGTCCCTCTACTTGGCATTAGGGAAGGCATTACCTACAACCCCTATTTAGCCCTAAGACAGTTTGGATATGCTCGGAGGGATGGCCCTCATGACATGCTGATTCCTGACTTGGTGTTTGACTTCGACAACAACGCTCAAGGACTTCGACAAAGGTTTATCAGAGCTTGGAGGATTCCCAACAAAGTGGATAGTAATACACTGGGACACAAGAATTCCATCCCCCTTGAGCCTTATCTCAAGTGGGTACGAACTCGCGCCCAGAGTCTTATGATGCCTTACCCTCACATTCTCCCCGTAATCAAAGAGCCTGTTATGGAAGGAGAGGTTCCATACACCCTCCTACATCCAGACATGCCAACATCATTTGGAAGAATTAGAAAAGAGTTGGATCCAGCTCAAGAAAGAACGAAATACTTTTGAAGCCAACTTCTATGCCAGTGAGAAGAAGGTTTTGGAATTTACCCGCCTACTTCATGAGGAGGAAACTCTCAATACTTACATCACGCCAAAGAGGATGTGCAATGTATTTTTACATTAAGAATTTTGTAATATTTTGCCCATGGGGCATTTATGTACTAACAAATTTCTTCTTAATATGACGTGTGTTCTTTTTGTTTGCAACAAATTTGAATTTCTGAATCCTTGAATGCATTACATGAATAACATATCATTCATCATATGCATAAACAAGTCTTCACACCAGGTTTCCTTATCTTTCTGCTGTTTATTTCAGCAAGATGGATTTGGAGCAGACGATTAAGGATCTGCAAGCACAGAATTCGCAATTCCAGCAACTCCTCATGACCTTAGCAAAGGGTCAAGAGGACCTTAAAGCACTGTTGGAGAAAGATAAAGAGAAAAAGAAGAGAAGGACTGGTATGACCACTATGGGAAGAAGGTTTGAAAACCAGGCTAGAAAGGTTCTCGAGTTCCCCTCGATGTCTGATGAAGGGGTTGGTAAAGGAAAAGGAGATGCGATGCCTTCTGAATCTGAAGTTGAAGAGGAAGAAGAGGAAGAGGATGAAGATTACTCTGAACAGAAATATCCCCCGGCGGATGATAAGTATAAAAATCTTGAGGATCGGTTGGCAGCCATGGAGTTGTAAAGGGTACCTGGGTTAGATTTCGAAGAACTAGGGTTGGTCGTTGGGATCGTCATTCCTCCCAAGTTCAAAGTACCTACGTTTGCTAAGTATGACAGTTTATCCTGTCCAAAGATGCATATGAGGTCCTACGTCAGAAAGATTCAACCTCACTCCTCTGATAAGGATCTTTGGGTCCATTTTTTTCAAGATAGTTTGTCAGGCACGCAATTGGACTGGTTCTATCAACTTGAGAGATCTGATGTTCATAACTAGGAAGATTTGTCTGTTGCGTTCTATCGATAATACCAATACAACGCTGATTTAGCGCTTACTCGTACTCAAGTACAGAGTATGGGTATGGCTTCTAATGAGGGATTTAAGGAGTATGCCCAGAAGTGGCGAGATTTGGATGGAAGGGTGCAGCCACCTTTGTCAGATAGAGAGCTAGTTGACATGTTTTTTGGGACCCTGTCTGGCCCATTCTTCAATCATTTAATCAGGAGTTCATCTGCAGGATTCACCGAATTAATTCTGACCAGTGAAAGGGTCGAGGCTGGCATTAAAAGTGGTAAAATTCAGAAGGATGCTTCCGCTTCCACTGCTGTTAAGAAGACCTTCCCAGCCAAGAAAGAAGCTTCTGCTGTTTATTCCCAGAAAAATCAAGGAAGAACGGAGCACCGACCAATGGTGGGGGCTGTGATGATTCAAAACTCCTCAGCTGATCAAACTCGAAGCAGTCAACCTAGAGCTAATCAGCAAAAGGTAGAAAGGCCACAACGATAATTCACCCGAATCAATATGACACCGGCTCAAGTCCTCCCTCATTTGTTAAAGCTGAATCTTACCAACTTGAAAGAAGCGCCGAAAAACCCCAATACCTCTTCTCCTTATAATCATTCCAATGCAAAATGTGCATACCACTCGGACAGTGTAGGGCATGATACCAATAACTGTTGGGCTCTTAAAAACAAGATCCAAGACCTGATAGACGCCAAGGCGGTAGAGTTTGATGCTCCTAAAAAACCCAACGTGATATCCGCTCCAATGCCCAAGCACGGTCATAATGTCCATGCCGTTATGGAAGATCTTCATGTTACCACTTTGATGACCTTTTGACTCCGTTACCAATAATTAAAGTGAATTTGATGAAATCCGGGATATTCCCAGGCTGTGGAAAAGAATGCTACTTTTGTTCAAACTTGCAAACTGACTGCCCACTGTTGAAATCAGGCATCCAACACCTGATGGATACCCAAGAGATCCTCTTTCAAAAGACTCATGTTGATAATATCACTCATGATACTCTTGCTACCTTTGTTACTTCAACCAATGACATTGTTATAATAACCATCTCCGACGATCTTTCCAAGACCTGCAAAAGGCCTATTAAGATTACGCCTGATCCTAAGTTTGTACCGTTGAAAATCACCATGCCGGGGCCTGTCCTATAAAAATCTAACAAGACGATACCATGGAATTACGGAGGAGAAATCTTCTACCATGGTGTCAAACAGATTGAATCAGTCCAAGAGAATTCCGATGATAAAACCCCTGATATAGGGAATATTGCGGGAACGAGCAAGATAACTCGCAGCAGAAGGATCTTCTCTCCAGAGATTGCTCTTCCACGGGCAGTCTTTGGACCCTCGAGCGTTTTTGTACCTGTCAAGCCATATGTGGAAAGCCCGGTAATTGAAGAACTTGATGCTCCTGAAGCTAGACCCTCTGATGTTACTATCAAAGGTAAGGGGATACTAGAAGCGCCTGTCAGGACGAAGGCTCAGACTGTGGTAATCCCCGAAACCACCCAAAAAGAGATGGAAGAAATCTTAAAGATAATCAAGAAGAGCGACTACGATGTCGTGGAGAAGCTAGGGCAAACCCCTTCCAAAATATCAATGCTGGCTCTCCTACTCTGCTATGAGGCTCATGCTAAAACCTTAATAAAATTTCTAAAGACGGCACACGTGCCTCAAGAAACTTCTGCTGACCAGTTTCAAGAGTGCGTGGCTAGCCTTACAGCTGATAATGGTCTTGGTTTTTCTGATGCTGATTTGACCCCTAAGGGAAGGAAGTATAACGACGCGCTGCATGTCTCGGTAGAATGCAGAGGGACCACACTTGCCCATGTTCTGGTTGACACCGGTTCATCTTTAAATATGCTACCGAAGAAGGCGTTGGACAGATTGGACTGTGAAGGTTTGACCCTAAAGCCCAGCAACATTGTTGTTAGAGCCTTCGATGGTTCTAAGAGGATGGTTCACGGAGAAGTGGACATTCCAATCAAAGTGGGCACAAAAATTTTCAACTCTACCTTTTATGTGATGGACATCTATCCTTCATATTCATGCTTGTTGGGAAGGCCGTGGATCCACAATGCTGGGGCAGTCACTTCCTCTCTGCACCAAATTCTAAAGTATCCAGTTCAGGGTAATATTATAACGGTTCATGGGGAGGAAGAGTATATGATAAGTCATCTTAACTCCTTCCTCTATGTGGAGTTGGATGGCGAGTTCATAGAAACGCCTTTCCAACATTTTGAAGAGGTTTCTCCTGAAGTCGCAGTTGCAAAGACAATGGCTGATGTGCCTATCATTTCCAGGCCTGTGTCTCGGATGGCATGCCTCAAAGATGCGGAGACTGTAATCAAAGAAGGAAGGAGTACAGTGTGGGGGCAATTTCCTGATTTTCCTTACAAGACGGACAAGTTCGGACTAGGTTTTACTGCTGCTGGCCAGAAAGTTGTGCGTCGCTCCCGGGCTGGAGGACCACCCATAAAAATCACTCACCATGGAATTAATGCCTTAGAAGATGATGATGAAGAAGAAAACTTTGAAGATTGGATCTTTCCAACCGTTGAAGGAGGATTAAGCAACTGGGAAGCGAAAGACTTTGTTCCCATCACTTTCATCAACCAGTAATTTATCTTTGAACAATTTCCTATTTTGGTCTATAATAATTAAATAATTCGTACACTTTCTTCGCCTTATGCCTTACCCGGAGCATATAGGTCCATTTGTAAGGGCTTGATTTCTTCATTATCATATGCCATTTTTTAATGAATCATTGGACGTTTTCATCTATAAATTGTTGTGTTCATTTTATTTCCTTTTACATTTTGTTTTGTTTAAGGATGGTTATCCCTTACACACACCCACACTCATAAAATGCAGGTACCCATCCACTCCGGATTCCATGGGTGACTATTCTGCTTTAGCCTTCGGTGACTCTGAAGATTTGGTCAATCATGCCGAGTATGAAGGTGATGAAGACTGTGAAGTGCCTAGAGAGTTAGCTAGACTTTTATAACAAGAAGAGAGGGCTATTCTGTCCCATGAAGAGTTGTTAGAAACCATCAATCTGGGAACAGAGGAAGACAAGAAAGAGGTTAAGGTGGGTGCCAACCTAGAGCCAAGTGTCAAAGAGCATCTAGTTTAGCTGTTGAACGAATATGTTGAGATCTTTGCCTAGTCCTATGAAGACATGTCGGGACTAGATACAAATATCGTGGTTCACCGTCTCCCTACAAGAGAAGTCTGTCCACTGATCAAACAAAAAGTCCGCCGGATGAGGCTTGACATGTCTGAAAAGATCAAAGCTGAAGTGATGAAACAATTCAATGCTGGTTTTCTGGCTGTTACTTCCTATCCATAATGGGTTGCTAACATTGTGCTCGTGCCTAAGAAGGATGGAAAAGTCAAAATGTGTGTGGACTACAGAGACTTAAACAGGGCTAGCCCTAAAGATGATTTTCCACTACCACACATTGACATCTTGGTTGACAACACAGCTCAACACAAGGTATTTTCCTTCATGGATGGATTCTCGGGATACAACCAGATCAAAATGGCCCCCGAAGACATGGAGAAGACTACTTTTGTTACGTAGTGGGGTACCTTCTGCTACAAAGTGATTCCATTCGGACTGAAGAATGTCGGGGCAACCTAGCCTTGTTTCATGACATGATACATCATCATATTGAAGTCTACGTAGACAACATGATAGCCCGTTCACAGACAGAAGAAGAGCACCTCGACCATCTGCAAAAGTTGTTTGTCAGATTGAAGGAATATAAGCTCAGACTGAACCCTAGCAAGTGCACCTTTGGAGTCAGGTCTGGTAAACTTTTGGGATTTATCATCAGTAACAAAGGCATCGAGGTTGATCCTGCTAAAGTCAAAGCTATACAAGAAATTCCTCCCCCCCGCACTAAAAAGGAGGTTAGAGGTTTCTTAGGATGCTTAAACTATATTGTGAGGTTCATCTCTCACCTAACATCTACCTGTGAGCCAATCTTCAAGCTATTGAAGAAAGATCAGGTGGTTGAATGGAACGATGATTGTCAACTTGCTTTTGATAAGATCAAGGAGTATTTGCTGGAGCCTCCTATCTTAATGCCACCTGTCGAAGGAAGACCGTTAATCATGTATCTGACTGTTTTGGATAATTCAATGGGGTGCGTACTGGGCCAACATGACGAGTCTGGACGAAAAGAGCATGCCATTTATTACCTTAGCAAAAAGTTTACCGACTATGAGACTCGCTACTCACTGCTCGAGAAAACTTGTTGCGCTTTGGTATGGGCTGCTCGCCGGCTAAGGCAGTATATGTTGACACATACCACTTTGCTGATTTCTAAAATGGATCCGATTAAGTACATCTTCGAGAAGCCTGCTTTATCCGAAAGAATCACTAGATGGCAGATGATCCTGACTGAATATGATATCCAGTACACAACTCAAAAAGCTATAAAGGGGAGTGTACTAGCTGACCATCTAGCTCATCAAGCCATTGAAGATTACCAATCTATGAGATTCGACTTCCCTGGCGAGGACATTATGACATTGGACAACATTGAAGGTAACGGACCGTATGACGAACCTGAACAAGGATCCCGATGGACCCTGTACTTTGATGGTGCTTCAAATGCGCTTGGAAACGCTATCGATGCAGTACTTATTTCTCCGGAAGGTTACCATACACCTTTCACTGCTAGACTCTGCTTCAGTTGCACCAATAACATGGCCGAATATGAAGCTTGTATCTTTGGTCTCAAGGCTGCTATTGACTTGGGAATCAAATCTTTGGTCGTATTTGGGGACACAACTTTGGTTATCAGTCAAATCAAAGGAGAGTGGGACACTAAACATCCTAATCTTATCCCATACAAAGAACATGTCCTGACATTGTTGCCTCATTTCGAGCAGATTACCTTTGAGCACTTCCCGCGAGAAGAAAATCAGCTAGCAGATGCTCTGGCTACAATGTCTTCCATGTTTAAACTCAACTGGGATAATGAGGCTCCCCAGATCACCATCGAGCGAATGGACGAACCTTTGCACTGTCATGAGATTAATACCGAAGAAGTAGTGGAACAACCCTGGTTTCATGAAATCAAAAGGTATCTCCAGACCCGAGAATACCCTGAAGGAGCTTCCGTCAATGACAAAAAGTTCTTAAGGAGATTTGCTGCCAAGTTCTTCTTAAGCAATGGTATCCTATATAAGCGCAACCATGATTGTGTTCTACTTAGTTGTGTGGAAAAGGTTGAAGCACAGTTGATCATGATCGAAATACACGGTGGCACATTTGGCACTCACTTAAGCGGACATACGATGGCTAAGAAGATTCTAAGGGCAGGCTACTACTGGTCTACCATGGAAGCTGATTGTCATCAACATTCTCGTACTTGTCACAAATGCCAAGTCTATGCTGACAAGGTACATATTCCTCCAATTCCTCTCAACGTTCTGACAGCTCCTTGGCCATTCGCGATGTGGGGAATCGAAATGATTGGAGAGATCAAGCCTACAGCATCCAATGGACATCGCTTTATCTTAGTCGCTATTGATTATTTTACCAAGTGGGTCGAAGCCGCTTCCTATGCCTCCATTACAAAGAATGTGGTTGCCCGTTTCATCAAGCAGAATCTCATATGCCAGTATGGTATCCCTGACAGGATCATCACGGACAATGGTACAAATTTGAATAATACTGTGATCACCGCTTTGTGCGAGCAGTTCAAGATTCAACATCACAATTCATCTCCCTATCGGCCAAAGATGAACGGTGATGTTGAAGCCGCGAACAAAAATATCAAGAAGATCATTCAAAAGATGACAGTCACCTACAAGGACTGGAATGAGATGTTACCGTTTGCTCTGCACGGATATCGTACCACGGCGCGTACTTCAACTAGGGCAACCCCCTTTTCTTTGGTATATGGCATGGAGGCTGTTTTTGTTAGAACTACGTTTGATTTTACAACCCTTGAGTAATGTTTTGGTGATAATAAAATACAAATAATAAAATTATTTCTAAGGTATATATAAAGAACAATTATGCTCTTGAAAATTATGCTATGTATATGCAGAAGCTCTGATGGAATCAGCATCAGAATAGAAACAGCATCAGAAGATCAGCAACCTATGTTACACGCTGAAACACTGAAGTTTGATGACCAGAATCTGCGCCTAATCAAATACACTCTGACTCTGATCAAAGACATCTTTTCCAAGTCATCTACACTCTAAAGCGTTATCAGCAGATACAACAAAGAAGATTCTGAAGCGTTACTAGGCATTCAAGTCTGAATTAAATGCTAACGACTTTCATCAGACAAAGATCTTCTACAAAAGGAAAGTGCATTATTATCATTAAACCTGCTTTATGGACAATGTACCCTTTCTTTCCTATATAAACAGGACTGCTTGTGAAAAGAAGCACGTACGTACGCACTCAAATTTGCTAAGCTATTCAAACCACTCTCATTCAAAGCTTTAGCAAAGTCACTTTATTCCAATCTTAGTTTGTGTGATTATCACAGTTGTGATATACAGTTTTGTAAGAAAACAACATACACACTAGTTCAATTCATTTGTAAAAGATTTCCTTGAGATAAACCGGTTTGTGGTTGTACTCAAGAAGACTTTAACAGTTGTTAAAGTAGCTATTGTAATCCTTTGAAAATAGTGGATTAAGACCTCGTTAGAGAGAGACGAAATCACCTTGACGGGTGGACTGGAGTAGTTTGAGATCAAACGAACCAGGATAAAAATACTGTGTTGTCAAGACTTTTGTTTTAAGTTTTACAATTCACCCCCCCCCCCCCTTCTTGTGTTTTTTCACATCTTCAATTGGCATCAGAGTTCCTGGTTCTGAGCTCTAACACTTAACCGTGTCAGTACAAGATCCAGCGTCAGAAAAACACAATGGCAGGACCAAGTCAAAACATCAGCAATGACAACAATGAAGAAAGGGACAGATTCAGTGGCAAACCTCCAGTCTTTGATGGAGAAAACTTTGACTACTGGAAAGACAGAATTGAGAGTTTCTTTCTGGCCCATGATGCTGATCTGTGGGACATGGTGACTGATGGATACACGCACCCAGTGGATGGACGTGGTCAAAAGATTGACCGGAAAATGATGTCTGATCAGCAAAAGCGTGAGTTCAGAAATCATCACAATGCCAGAACAATTCTTCTCAGCGTTATCTCATATTCAGAGTATGAGAAAATATCAAACAGAGAAACTGCTAAGAATATGTTTGATTCTCTGAGAATGACGCATGAAGGCAACATTCAAGTCAAAGAAACAAAATCCCTTGCGCTCATTCAGAAGTATGAGGCATTCAAGATGGAAGACAGTGAATCTATAGAAGCTATGTTTTCAAGATTTCAAATTCTTGTTGCTGGTCTAAATGTTCTTGACAAAGGATATTCCACTGCTGATCATGTCAAGAAGATCATCAGAAGCTTGCCAAAACAGTGAAGGCCAATGGTCACAGCACTTAAGCTAGCCAAGGATCTCAACAAAATCTCTCTGGAGGAACTTATCAGCTCCCTCAGAAGTCACGAGATGGATCTAGAAGCAGATGAACCTCGAAAGCAAGGTAAGTCATTAGCTTTAAAATCTAACAGAAAATCTGACTCCAAAGTTTTGCAGGCTGTGGAAGAAACCTCTGATGGATCCTCATCAGAAGAAGATGAATTGTCTCTTCTCTCCAGAAAGGTGAACCAACTGTGGAAGCAAAGGCAAAGGAATTTCAGGAATCCCAGAAGATTAGAAAATCAGATGAATCTTCCTCCAGATACAGAAGGTCAGAATCCTCCTCTAGAAACAAAAGATCTGAATGCTCCTCAGGATACAAGAAACCAAACTACAAAGACATCATCTGCTATGAGTGTAACGAGCAAGGGCACTACAAAAGCGATTGCCCAAAGCTTCAGAAGGAGAAGCCCAAAAAGAAGTTTGGCAAAGAAAAGAAGAAGAGTCTCATGGCTACATGGGATGATTCTGATACATCTGAAGCTGACTCAGAATCAGATGATGAAAGAGCAAACATAGCTCTCATGGCAAACGTATCTGAAGACAGTGAAGCTTCTGAGACAGACTCTGAATCAGATATAGAAGAGGTATTCCCTGACTTTACTATTAATTTTACCAAGGATGAACTAGCAGAAAGCCTTAATGAAATTCTGGAAAGGTATCAGCAGATCAAAGTCAAATTCAGAAACCTGAAAAGGAATCTTGCTTCTGACTCTGATAAGACTGAGAGTCTCAAATTGGAGAATTCTGAGTTAAAAGATAAAATTTCAAAATTAGAAAATCAAATGCATAAATCTCAGAAGGAAACAATCCCTGAAACTCCCAGCAATGCTGATGAGATCATCAAAGAGTATGATCACAGCTTTCAGAAGTTTCTAGCTAAAAACATAGACAGAAGAAAAATGGCTTCAATGATCTATGGGGTTAGCAAAAACGGCAGAAAAGGGATAGGATATCAAGGTAAGGTTCCTACACTAAAAAATTCCATGGATTTAGTTATAAAGTGTACTCCACTTGACTCACACTTTACATATGGGCACACACATGACATAAAATATACAAGTAGTGATTACTCTGTCAAACCAAAATTCAACCAGAGTTTTGGTAGAACTAACAAATCAGGACACAAGAAAATATGGGTACCTAAGGATAAAATAATACATGTGGCAGATATCTTTAGCAGCAAAGCAAAAACACCAATCATGGTACCTGGACTCTATCTGCTCACGACACATGACGGGAAGAAGGCATATGTTCCAAAGCCTGGAACTTAATCCTGGAGGCCACGTAGGTTATGGAGGAAATCAGAGGGGAAAGATCATTGGCTCTAGAACAGTAGGTAATTGAAATCTTCCCTTTATTAGTAATGTTTTATTAGTTGATGGATTAATGCATAACATGTTATCCATAAGTCAATTAAGTGATAACGGTTATGATATAATCTTCATTCAAAATTCATGCAAAGTTGTTAGTCAGAAAGATGGGACTATCCTATTTAATGGATAGAGGAAAAAAAACATTTATAAAATCAAACTTTCTGAACTAAAAAGTCAGAACGTAAAATGTCTTCTGTCTGTTAACAACGAGCAATTGATCTGGCACAGAAGATTGGGTCATGTTAGTATGAGAAGAATATCTCAGATTAACAAACTCAATCTGGTCAGAGGACTTCCTAACTTGAAGTTCAATTCAGATGCTTTGTGTGAAGCATATCAGAAAGGCAAATTTGCAAAACCTGCTTTCAAATCCAAAAACGTTGTTTCCACCTCTAAGCCATTAGAACTTCTGCATATTGACTTATTTGGTCCAGTAAAGATTGCCTCAGTCAGTGGCAAGAAGTATGGGTTAGTAATCGTAGATGACTATAGCAGATGGACATGGGTAAAGTTCTTAAGGCACAAGGACGAGTCACACTCTATGTTTGTACCTTCTGCAACCAAGTTCAAAACGAAAAGAATCTTAGAATTGTCAAAGTCAGAAGTGATCATGGTGGAGAATTTGAAAATAAAGATTTTGAATTATTCTTTAATGAAAAAGGCATTTTGCGTGACTTTTCTTGTCCTAGAACTCCCCAGCAAAATGGAGTTGTAGAACGAAAGAACAGAACATTGCAAGAAATGGCCATAACCATAATCAACGAGACTAACGTTGCTAAGATCTTTTGGGCAGAAGCAATAAACACAGCGTGTTACATTCAGAATAGAATCTCCATCAGACCTATTCTGGAAAAGACTCCATATGAATTGTGGAAGAACAGAAAACCCAACATTTCCTATTTTCACCCATTTGGATGTATATGTTTTATTTTGAATACAAAAAATTATTTGAACAAGTTTGACTCTAAAGCACAAAAGTATATTATGTTAGGATACTCTGAACGCTCAAGAGGGTACAGAGTATACAATACAGAAACACAGATGGTTGAAGAGTCAATCAGTGTTCGGTTTGATGATAAGCTTGACACTCAAAAGTCAAAGCAGAATGAACTCCTTGCAGGTATGGAAGTTGAACTCACAGGTACTGCAGACAACTTTGAGTCTCTCAACAGAGACACTCCCTCAACACCAGAAAGAGTCACTACAAGCAAACCATCACCTTATGTTGATCAACTCCAGAAAAGACCATCCAGAAGCAGAATTGATCACCCAGAAGAAACAATCTTAGGAAGGAAGATCCAATCAGAACAAGATCTACCTTAAGAAACTCTGAAGAATCCCTCATGGGATTTGTTTCTCTGATTGAACCAACAACAATTGATGAAGCACTTCTAGACAATGACTGGATTTTGGAAATGCAGGAGGAGCTAAATCAGTTCACAAGAAATGACGTATGGGATCTGGTTCCCAAACCAAAAGGATTCAACGTCATAGGCACAAAATGGGTGTTCAGAAACAAACTGAACGAACAAGGTGAAGTCATCAGAAACAAAGCACGGCTGGTAGCAGAAGGTTATAGTCAGCAAGAAGGGATAGACTATATAGAAACCTTTTCTCCAGTCGCCATGTTAGAATCTATCAGACTTTTAATTTCATTTGCTGTCAATAAAGGCATTACTCTGTATCAGATGGATGTCAAGAGTGCGTTCTTAAATGGCTATATAGAAGAAGAGGTTTATGTGCACCAACCCCCTGGTTTTGAAAGTTCCAAAAATCCAGAATATGTTTTCAAACTAAAGAAGTCACTCTATGGTCTGAAACAAGCTCCCAGAGCTTAGTATGAAAGACTAAGTAACTTCCTGTTAGAAAAGGAATTCACCAGAGGGAAAGTGGACACAACCCTGTTCAGTAAGACAGTTAAGAATGACATCTTAGTATGTCAAATTTATGTTGATGACATTATATTTGGATCCACTAAACCCTCTCTGGGAAGAGAGTTTGCTAAATGTATGCAGGCAGAATTTGAGATGAGCCCGATGGGGGAACTAAAGTTCTTTCTGGGCATTCAAATTAATCAAACCCCAGAAGGAACCTACATTCATCAGAGCAAATATGTCAGAGAACTTCTGAAGAAATTTGATCTCTCAAAATGTAAGCCCTCAAGAATTCCAATGCATCCCACGTGCATTCTAGAAAAAGAAGAGGTAAGTAACAAAGTAGAACAGAAGGTCTACAGAGGTATGATTAGTTCTCTTCTCTATCTAACGGCCTCAAGGCCTGACATTCTATTCGGTGTCTGCATTTGTGCTAGATTCCAATCAGATCCTAGAGAATCTCACTTAATAGTAGTTAAGCGAATTTTGAAGTATCTGAAAGGTACTACTAATCTGGGTTTGTTTTATAGAAAATCAAGTGATTACAGCTTAGTAGGATACTGTGATGCTGATTTTGCTGGAGACAGAGTAGAACGTAAAAGCACTTCTGGAAGCTGCCAGTTTCTGGGAGAAAATCTGATCTCATGGTCCAGCAAAAGACAATCCACAATAGCTCTATCAACAGCAGAAGTTGAATACATAGCAGCAGCTGGATGTAGCACGCAAATGCTCTGGATGAAAAGTCAACTTGAGGACTTCAATATATTTGAGAGTAACATCCATATCCTCTGTGACAATACTTCTGCTATTTGTCTAAGTAAAAATCCTATTTTGCATTCTAGGGCTAAGCATATAGAGATAAAACATCATTTTATTAGGGACTATATTCAGAAAGGGATTCTAAATTTAAAATTTATTAACACAGACCATCAATGGGCTGATATCTTTACAAAACCTCTTTCTGAAGATAGGTTCAACTTCATTCTGAAACATCTCAGCATGAAGCTCTGCCCATAATAAAACTGTTTTGCTTCCATATCTTAACCTTCAGAACTTTGTTTATTTTTCTGTGAACTATTGATCAATCTTCCTTCAGATCTTTAGAAGTACAAATTGTATCAGAATCTATCCATGAAGATCTGAGCGCTTCATTTCAAGGATAGAAATGTGCTGTTCACTCAAGCAAATAGGTATCATCCAGTCATCAGCTACTTTCTGAGGCTGAACACGCGTTCACGTTTCTAAAAGGTCAAAAGCGCTGATTGGATGCATTGGGACACATGTCATGGGTAACTGTTTCAATATCTTTATGAATCCCCCAAAATCAGCTGTCATTAAATGCTCATAATCATTATAATTTATTTCTCTCTCTTGCCGTTTATGTTTTCAAAATCTTTTTCAAAATCTATTTAAACACATTTCTCACTCTTTACACTCTTTCACTTTCACCTTCATTTTCTCTACAATCTAATTGATTTCAGTTTGCATCCTCTCTCAAAACCCTTTCAATTTTTTCTCAAAACCTTCTGTGTGAACATGGCTTCCTCAAGCAACCCTACTTCCAGTACTCAGAGAACAGATTCCTCCGAACAATATGAAGAACCCTTCAGAACACTTCTCACACCCATCAAAAATCTAGAAGTACTCTCAGAATTGATTGTGGACTTTAATAGTCTTCAAGAGAACAGGTTTAATCTCTATGAAGAGGTAAAGGCTCAAGGCTGGAACATATATTTTAACCGACTGGTAGGTCCAACATTCCCCATCCTTGTGAAGGAATTCTGGATTCATGCTTCATCTTCCAACCATCAAGTTACTTCATTCATAATGGGGAAGAAGATAGTCATAACTGAAGACCTTATTGCAAGATTAATAGGCTACAATGGTGGTGGTGTACGATGCATAGACATGGCTGAAAGATGTGCTAATGTCGCCCTAATTGCTAGAGAAATCTTCACCATGGGTCTTCCCTCTAGCAAGATAAGGGATCTAAAAGACCATCACAGAATATGGGCCAAGATTATTCTGGGATGCATAAACCACAGGAAGCCAACCAGCTCTCCTGACTACATCAATATTGATCAGCAATTTCTGATCTACTTCATCTCCCAGAAGATTAAGGTGAATCTGGCTCATCTGTTGTTCAACCATCTAAGGACTAGTGTTAAGGAAACCAGAGAAGAGGAGCGCACAAAAAGGGACTGGATACCCCTAGGAAGGCTTATATCAGATATTCTAACAGAGAATAAGCTGATTTATCATCTAACAGAAGCTCAGGAAATCAGCTCTTTGGAAGCTACTGTTGGCAAACAGTTGAATGCAAAGAATCTGAAGAAGATGAAGGTAATTGAGAACATCAAGAAGGAACCCAGTGTCACTTCTTTTGCAACAATCTCCAGCAGAAGAATCCCTCTGGATAACTTTCCCATGTTCTCAGAGATTGATTCTAAACCTGAGATAATAGTCAGATATATGGATGCATGCAAGGCAGATGGTACAACACCATATTTGAACATTTAGGATCTGCAGCAGAAGGCTCCAGAAGTTGTGCTGAAGAAAAACAAGAAAAGGAAGGCTGTAGCAGAAGGATCATCCCAGCAGACTCCTAAAAAGAGAGGTAATCCTTCTTCTGTAACTGTTTTAAATTCAATATCTGTATCTACATCTGTACCAATCCCCACTCAATCAGAAAACCCCACACCACAAACACTTGATTACTTTGACATTGAATTTGACCCCTCAGAAACCTTAACTCTTAGAGGATCTCACTCCCTACCTACAAATCCAAATACTGAAGTAACCCAACAAGAACTTGAAAAAGTTCTATCAGATATAGAAACCTTTGACCAACATATATCTGCTCTCATACCAGTAAATCCAAACTCTAAAACCATTTCAGAAGCACCTCAACCAGAAAATCCGCTCTCTCCACTACCAGAAACTCATCCACCTTCTCCACAACCTGAAACCTTATAACCAAAAGTACAAACTTCTGAGGTCCAACCCTCTGAATCCTGTGAACCAGAACTTCATCACCATCAATCCAACCAAACACTTGATTTTGATCCCATTCCCATTCCTAGAATCACTGAACCTCTAAACATCAGTATTCCCCAAATTCCCTCTTCACGAGAATCCACTCCACCAAAGACCCCAACTAGTCCAATAATCATTCTAGACTCTCCCACTTCCTCACCAAATATCAATCCAAATAACCATACCAAAACTATCATTGACTTAACTGCTTTTGAACGCCTGGCTGCCATAACCAACAAAACAGCCATTCTAAAACCAAAACCATCTGAATCCACACCAGATGTTGGTACCAGTTTATTGATATTTGAAACAGAAGTACAGAAGTGGATCACTTCTCTGAAGCAAGCTAGTCTTGAGCTGATTGATCCTGATGCATCAGACTACCTTTGGACAGAGTTCAGAAGATGGGTATGTTTTGAAACCCATAAAATGCAAGAACTGAGCTACGGACTAGTTCAACAGAACTTCAGCAACCTGCTAAAATTTTTGAAGATCAAGTTCTGAGCCAGGTACTTAAAGAAGAAGCTCTTCCTCTGGACAAAGCTCCCTGGTCTGAACATCATCCAGCAGACAGAGTTCAACCAGAGTCAGAAGATCTCAATCTGACTGACACTCCAGAACAGATAATTCCTGCTGAACAACTGGGTCAAAAAGAGGACATTGCAGAATGCTCTGAGAAGCATCCAGTTGCTGAAGATCCTCAAGCTTCCTCCTATGAAAGGCAGACTTTAGAAGACCTGAAGAGATCTGATACCTTGAGGAAGGAAAGAATGGATAAACAGGATGACAAAATTTCAGAAATCAAGAACATGTTAACCAAGCAGGAGGAAACCAACATCCAAATCAAGGGCTTGTTGGAAGCTTTGTTCACGCGTCTTCCTCCTCCCTCTTAGATTTTCCTATGTTTAAAATTTTGTTTTTTTCAGTAATATTCTCTACATATCTCTGAACTTATCGTTGATTCTGTATGAATATAAACTTATTTTGGCTCTGATTATGTGTTCTTTTTGATAACTGACAAAAAGGGGGAGAAAGAAAAATATATTTTCAATAGTGGATTACTGAGACATAAGTCTCAAACATTCTAATCTACATAAATTCTCTCTTCTAAAAAAGCTTGAACAGGTACAAAACTCTGCTGAAAGATACAGTAAGACTCTGATGCTCAAATATTCATGGAGTTAAAAGGAAGTAATCAACTCAGGGGGAGTGTTTTCTACTTAACTCTATACTTTTTGTTCCTTATTCTTTATTGAAAAATCTGGTTTTTGTCATCATCAAAAAGGGGGAGATTGTTAGAACATAGTTTAATTCTACAACCCTTGAGTAAAGTTTTGATGATAACAAAATACAAACAATAAAATTATTTCTAAGCTATATATAAAGAACAACTATGCTTCTGAAAATTATGCTATGTATATGCAGAAGCTCTGATGGAATCAGCATCAGAATAGAAACAACATCAGAAGATCAGCAACCTATGTTACATGCTGAAACACTGAAGTTTGATGACCAGAATCTGCGCCTAATCAAATACACTCTGACTCTTATCAAATACATCTTTTCCAAGTCATCTACACTCTGAAGCGTTATCAGCAGATACAACAAAGAAGATTCTGAAGCGTTACTAGACATTCAAGTCTGAATTAAATGCTAACGACTTTCTTCAGACAAAGATCTTCTACAAAAGGAAAGTGCATTATTATCATTAAACCTGCTTTATGGAAAACGTATCCTTGCTTACCTATATAAATAGGACTGCTTGTGAAAAGAAGCACGTACGTACGCACTCAAATTTACTAAGCTATTCAAACCACGCTCATTCAAAGCTTTAGCAAAGTCACTTTATTCCAATCTTAGTTTGTGTGATTATCACAGTTGTGATATACAGTTTTGTAAGAAAACAACATACACACTAGTTCAATTCATTTGTAAAAGATTTCCTTGAGATAAACTGGTTTGTGGTTGTACTCAAGAAGACTTTAACAGTTGTTAAAGTAGCTATTGTAATCCTTTGAAAATAGTGGATTAAGACCTCGTTAGAGAGAGGCGAAATTACCTTGACGGGTGGACTGGAGTAGTTTGAGATCAAACGAACCAGGAAAAAAATACTGTGTTGTCAAGCCTTTTGTTTTAAGTTTTACAATTCAACCCCCCCCCCCCCCCCCCCCCCCCTTTCTTGTGTTTTTTCACATCTTCAGTTTTACCTATGGAAGTTCAGATTCCCTCCTTGAGGATTATGAATGATGTTGGTTTAAGTGAAGGCGATTGGATTCAGACCCGACTTGATCAGCTTAATTTGATCGACAAGAAGCGACTTACTGTTGTTTGTCATGGTCAAACGTATAAAAAACGGATGATCAAGGCTTTCAACAAGAAAGTCAGGCGTCAGGTATATCAAGTCGGAGATCTTGTAATCAAGCGAATCATCTTACTGCAAAGTGATCCCAGGGGAAAATGGACTCCTACTTATGAAGGACCATTTGTGATCAAGAACATCATTTCTGGTGGGGCAATGATTCTGACCACCATGGACGGCGATGACTTGCCGCACCCTGCGAATGCAGACATAGTCAAAAGATACTACGCATAAACGACCCGACAAGTTGAAAACCCGAAATGGCAACTTGGGCAAAAATGGGCATCCCGATGAATCGAAAACCCGAAAGGACGGTTCAGGCAAAAATTAGAAATGAATAAAAAAAATTTGTACACCCGGTGGATTGAAAACCCGAAAGGGCGGTCCAGGCAAAAGTTAGGGAATTAAAGCGTATGACTATGTCTCGTCGGATCACTTTAAGGACAATCTCTTCACCAACAAGCTCCAAGCTTCTGATCTATCCAATCATCTGCGGATGAAGCAACGAATGGACAAGATACTCAGAGGTGTGAAGACTATAGCAGAATGGGAACCCCATGGAATTATTACACATAGCCATCTTTATTTTTGCATAAATTTTTTCTCAATTTTACGACAACATTCTCTTACTAGGATGTCTGTCTCCTCTGTACAAAAATACTTACAAAGTTAATACAAAGATACTTCAAAGTGCATAAATTTTCTTGCCTTTTCTTTCTTTTTACAATTATGTTTTATTTGAAAACGTCCAATGATTTGTTAAATAAGCATATGCATTTGAATATAATCACTGCTTACAAATAAAACGAAATAAGAAAAGATAATTACTGATAGGTTGAAGGTGTAGGAAAACATCTTTAGGCTATTCTAGAGGAAATCCCCTACAGTATGTCATTCAGATCTTCAACAAAGCTAAAACCTTGAAGTACATATCCCCAGCGGAGTTAAGTTTCAAAATTCCCAGCAGAGTTAAGTCTCTAAACTCCCGATCCCCAATGGAGCCCGAAAACTTTGAACTACAGACCCTCAACAAAGATGAAACCTTTTTCCCCAGCAGAGTCAAATTTCCAACTACCAATCCCCAGCAGGAACCATTCAGTTTTCCCTAATTTCCCCGGCAGAATAAACACTCTCCCCACAGAGTTATTTCCCAACAGAACGAAGATTCTAGTTCCTGTTTCTCCATTTGAAGCCTCCCAAATTTTAAATCCCCAGTAGAGGTCGTCAGATTTTTCCTTATTTCCCCAGGAGAGTCATGAAGAATTCTCACATCCCCACAGAAGTTGTCAAAGCTCTTGTTAATCCCCACAAGTCGCCAAGGATTTTCAATCCCCAGCAGTGGTCCCAGGATTTCTCATCTTCAATAATCAAAGATTTTTGGAATCCCCAGCATCGGTCAAAGATTTACTTTGTCCGGTAGCAGTCAAAGATTTCATTATCTCCAGTTATCAAGGATTTATTTTCCTCAAGCAATACAGCTAATCAGCTTACATGCACATCCATTACATCCATTACATTCATTAATGGAACACATTGTATTGCATCATAACTTTGGGCTTTAGCTAACATTCTATCCTTTTCAGGATAAGATTAAAAAGCTATCGTTAACAATTATTCAGAGATTTCAAGATACAGTATGGATACACCCCAGACGCGGTGGTTATTCTATTACTCATTCAGACTTCATCAATCAGATACGGACTAGATACGCTCCAGACACGGAAGCCATTCTATTTCTCATTCAGATTCAGCTGTCAAACTCAAATTTAGATACACTCCAGACACGGAAGTCATTATGTCACTTGTCCAGATCCCAGTTACAGTACGGATACACTCCACACATGGAAGTCATCCTACTACTCATATAGATCTCAACTTCAGATACAGTCCAGATACGCTCCAGACACGGTCGCCATTCTGTCACTCATTCGGAATTTATCCCCAACACATAGATGCTCCATACACAGATGTTTCTCTGTTACCCATTCAAAATATAGATACACTCCAGACACGGAAGTCATTCTTATATTCATTCAATAATCAAATACAAATACAACTCGGATATGCCCCAGACACGGACACCATTCCTTTGCTCATACAAACCCAGTCTCCAGATACAACTCAGATACATTCCAAATACGGATACCATTCTGATGTTCATTCTACTAATTATCAACAAACAAATTTTGGATGGCATCTCTAAGCCCATCTCCAGCAAGATTCTACCATCTCCAAATGGCATCTTTAAGCCCATTCCCTCGGATACATTTTGACGAGTGCAAATTTATGGGCACTCTAGTGTCCAATCTCCTTTTACCTTCGAGTCACGAAAGGAAAACTTGCCAATCTAACTCTTCAGGTTCAAGAAGATTGAACAGGGGCAACTGTTGTACCCCAAAATTTTCCCTCTCATTTTATCAACATTTATCATCACAAGGCTCTTGGAACTCAAGATCAAGCTAGGGTTTGCTCTGCTCAAGACACCTCCTTGCATTGTTGACCTAAATTAGGGTTTGAGATTGCACAGGGTTTTTTTGACTTACAATGCCCAAAGTGACTTTCATACTTCATGTTGGACTCATAAGTTTGTCCATACCAAGTTTCAAGCCTTGAATCAAATTTTTGCCCAGTCAATTGGACAGTTGACCTAGAAATCAGCTGTATTGGGGGAAAAGTCAACTGTGGCCAATTTACAGTCAAACCTCATGAATTTTGACCCACGTCAATATTATGAACTTATATGAACCATTTGATCAAGTTTGGACTACAATTCCACAAGAAATTTGATCAGATCACCAGAAGGGCAAAATGGTCATTTTTAGGGTTTTGACTGTACAAAGGCAATTTCTGATTTTTGACCTAGCCAATGGCAAATCAGGTTCAACCAAGGACTCAAGGACTCAATGGCATCATCTTGACCTATTCAAAAAGTTCAAAAGATCTCAAATGCATGGGATTGACAGATGAATTTTTCAGTCAACTGATCAAAATTTGACTGTACAGTAAAAAGTCAAATTTTGACTTTTTGGTCAAAATTAAGTGCCAAGGGTCATTTTTCATCAAGATATGTCAAATTATGAAACTTGTTCATCAATAAACCCAAAATTACAAATTAGGGTTTGAAATTGAAAATTTTCATTACTTAGAATTTTTCTAAGTTATGAAATTTTCTTAATTTTTCCTAACTTTGTCCCACATTTTCACCATGATGCAGATGGATTCAAACAAAACTTACAACATGAAAGTTGTAGTCCTCCACAAATTCTACAAATTTTATTCACAAAGTTTTCTCAAAAGAATCTGGGATCTCAATTTATGATTTTTGGAACAAGGGTCCCTAAAACTTTTAACTTAGTGAAATTTTGCCCTAGTTTAGGCAGAATTTTGACCCATCTTCTTGGCCATTTTTCACATAGTTCCACTTGGAGTATCAAGTTTCATTTCAAAGATGTATTATATATCATGTTGCAAGCTTTCCAAATTGTCCAAGAACTCCTCAAACACATTTGTGGTTGGGGATAATCGAATGCTTGAAGTTGGCAAAAACTCACTTTATATCCATGGCAAATTCATGTTCACTCAAGTTGCATTTTCAAACCAGCATGCCTTGTACTAGTTTGCAGGCCTCTAAACCACTTCACACTCTTTAATTAAATGCAAATCCATCAGTCTAAGCATTTGTTTTGGCCATTTGGACATTATACACAAAACTAAGCCCTAAGTAGAAAAAGGCACATTTCCATTTTTGCAAAAGTGTGCTTTATGTCAAACCACTATCCCTTGAGCATTGGTCCATATCTCAGAAGCCAAATCAAATCCACAAATTGTAGGGGTCAAGATTAAAGTATGCAGCATATTTGATGGCTTGTACAGACCTGTAATCACAACTTCCCATTCTTGCTTCAAAAACAAGAAACTTGTCAAAATCCTTAGAACTTGGAAACCAGCCAATGTTAACTTATACAAACATTTCAAACATCTTTCACACAACCCTTTGAGCAAGAAACACGAGTGCTTGAGCCTCAAAACCTCCCATAGCCATAAATCACACTTCTTTGGCAAAACACGGCAGGTGCTGCAACTTGAGTTCTCCAGCTCATTGGGCTCGTGCGTTTTGCTCCAAGTTGCTTCAAACACCTTCCATTCAACTCACTCAAGCTATCCCAAACACCAAAAACCAACTGTAACTCAATTTACAATGTTCACCATTTTCATTTCAAGCTTGTGCAGGTTGAGTTCTATAGGATGATTCAAGGACATTCAAGGCAAGCTAGCTATTGGAAAAGGTCAAGTGGAGTTCAAGAAAGCTACCAGACATCTCAAAACTTATTGAGAAGCACTGTATTGCCCTACACGAATCCAACTGAAACAGGTTTTTCTTCACTTTCTATCTCTCTATTTAGGAACATTTAGCCTTAGGTTTGTGAATAAAAAATGTAGTGTTCATTGCTAGGAAGCCATACATATGCTCAACTTTCATTTATATTAAGTATGCTAGGAGAATTTCATCCATGAACATGCTGTAAAAACTAGGTCAGATTTTGGGGCCAGAGAAATTCTCTCTGGTCTTTGAGAGTTAGGATTAGTTTTTTATATGGTCGAAATCGTCTTGAAATTCTCTACAAGTTTGATGTTGAGAGTTTTTGCAATAGATCACGTATACAGGATTTCCAAGTTTGTACAACAGGCGCATGTTTTTTCAAAATGCTGGAGGTTGAAGATGAAGATTTGGGCTGGGCTTGGCCTGCTTGCTTTTGACACCCCTCTTTTCATTTTTACACCCCCTGGCCCAATTTCTTATATTTTTACATTTTTGCATTTTTGTTTTCTTTTCGGATTTTGTTTATTTATTTCCAAATATAAAAAATGCCTAAAAAATATTTTCATAATTTTTTACATTTATTTAGTATTTAATTTTAATTTTTCTAATGAAGAAAACATTTTAAATACTTTTATATTATTTACTTAAACTTGAAAATAATATGTAAATTATACTTTTATTTTTATTTCTTATTTTTATTCACACTGAAAATATTATTTAAAATATAATTTATTTTTGTACATATTTTATTTTATATTATACATATATATATATATATACATCTATATATATATATATATATATATATATATATATATATATATATATATATATATATATATATATATATATACTATATTATATATAGATGTATATATTATATATATATATATATATATATCTATATATATCTATATATATATATATATATATATATATATATATATA